>OZ010594.1:70801393-70808893 GCA_963932145.1 Acanthosepion lycidas | reverse complement strand
AAGGTCAAAATGGCAGCTGATATCCAAAACGACCTCAAGACCATCGTTAACTGAGGCAAAAGATGGCTTGACAATTTTAACGCCTCCAAAATTAATTTCTTCTCCGTTAATCATCCGAGAGACCCTTCTCTAACTTCCATTAGCATGTCTGATGCTAACCTCCAGGAAAGTGACTCGTTGCGCCTTATATGGTAACGTTCTCAGCTGACATGAAGTGGAAAGAATATATTGAATCCATTGCTAGGTCAGCTGCTAAGATAATATGCGAGACAATTTTTTCTCAAGAATTTATATTGTATATCTATAAGTCTACCATTTGTCCATGCTTAGAATATTGCTGCCAAATATGGTCTGGTGTCGATGCTATTTACTTGAAGCTCTCTGATAGATACAAAGAAGAATCAGCAATATCATTGGCCCTGATCTGTCGGCTCGACTACAGTCAGTTGCCCACTGCCGTAAAGTTGCCTCTCTGGGTCTTTTTATAAATACTTTCACGACAATTGTCCAGATGAGCTCTTCCATATATTACCTAGACTTAATGAATATAAACGCAATGCTATAATGGCGTCGAAATCTCATCAATTAACAGTTGATCTGTCTAGATGTAAGCGTAAGTTCTATGTTAACAGTTTCTTTTCTCACACTTCTCGCTTGTGGAAATCCCTTCCGGCTCCATTCTCTACAGCCAACTTTAATCTGCAAAAATTTAAATGCAATGCTAATCGCTAGCTACAGTCCTTCTCATTACTCTTTTCTCCTTCTGCTCATTATTAATGTTTCAATTACTAATTCCTCCACACTCTGTAACCCCTTGTGATTATTGGCTGTACTGTCTTGCTTGGGGAGATACCGATTATATATATATATATATATATATATATATATATATATATATAATCATGATTTCCAATTGGAAACGAGTATTTAAATTCCCTTTTAATACTATTGTACATTTTATTTCTGTTTGCGCCTTTCTTTCTACAAAATCCTACATTATTATGTCCTCAGACCTAAAAATTAATGATATAAATTATTTTGAGTTTAACTTCAACCTTGTAGCTTTATTTGATATTTGTTTGTTTGTCTGTCTCTGTCTCTCTCTCTCACTCACACACACACACACACATTTCGAATCGTAAAACGAAAATTAAATTACAGTAATTAGACCCACTTGACCGGATTGTAAAATGTCGACTGATAGTGTATTTAATCCAAGGAAATTGACTTTATTTCGCATCGAAGGAATTAAAATTCTGAATATAGAAAATGCTTTTAAACAAACGAAAATAACTTCAAAAAGCTAAGTATAACAGGATATATAAATTAATTCAGATGAATAATTATGCAATAATAGATTAAGTAAATGCAAATTACTAGCCAGCCTGTATCTCCAATATTTGGTTGACTTCAAGAAATTAAATTATTGTTCTTGCAGGATATATTGTTTTAAAATTTCCCAGTGAAATAATTTCACAATTTCTTTTTTCATGATGGATTGACAGCTAAATTAATCTTGGGGACCATTAGATTTATCTGGAGGGTCATTAGATAGTCATATGAAATGCCAGATTTTATTAGGGAAATGAAATACACTATAATTTAAATCAAAATGAATAATTTTAATGAAAATTATAAAAAGCTAATCCAAATATGTATCTCTATTATACATTAAAAAAACTAGCAGGATTTATTCTCAATGGGCACAAAATAAGATACTTAATATTCGAAGGAGAGCGAGAAGAAGGGACTAATCATAAACTGCAAGAAGACAAAATGCATGGTCATCAGTAAAAGGATGAGCCCGAAATACTATTTACAGATCGGGGACGCTAAGATCAAACAAGTGCGGAAATTTAAATATTTGGGAAGTGTTTTGACAGAGGACGGTAAGTGCAACGCTGAGATTCGAAGACGTATTGGGATGGCCAAAGACGTATTCCAAAAGCTAGGTAGAGTATTACGAGACAGGAGGATTTCTTTGGTAACAAAGAAAACAGTACTGAGCTGCTACGTGACATCTGTCCTCCTTTACGGCAGCGAATTTTGGAAGGTCTCCTCAAAAATGAAGACACTCATGTGGCGGAGGTATGGTTCTACAGAATGATGCCAAGGATATCATGGACCGAGCGTGTGAGCTACGACGAGGTTTTGGAGAGGATGCAAACAAGGAGAAACCTTATACTTAACATCAGGAAGAGGCGGCTAAAATTTCTGGGACACGTAATGAGAAAGGAAGGTTTGGAGAATCTGATACTCACAGGTCGAATAGAGGAAAAGAGAGATAAGGGGAAGCAACGTATGACATATCTATCGGGCTTAAGCAAGTGGATGACAGAACAGGGCCTGGGGAATTAGCAAAGAGACAAAACTTATTGAGAGCTACAAGGGATAGGGGGAAGTGGAGAGCCATGTTCGCCTACGACTTGAAAGGACACGGCACATAAAAAGAAAAAAGATGACACTGTGTTGATCGCATACACTGAAGGAAAACTGCAGGGTTTCTTAGATAACGTAGTAGGCAATGGCTTGAAGAAAGGGCTAACCGTTATTTTAATGAAGACAGGATGTATGATTGTCAACAAGAGAAAAATACGAAAATGCAAGCTACGGTATAGAGAAACCAAATTGAGATTACAGTTTAGACATGACAGGAAATTTGAATTATGAGACTAAAATTTAAAGAAGCGTAACAGTTCAAAAATTAAATAAAGTACTACGAAATAAGAAAATATTATTAGAAAATTATGCAGATCTGCTATGTAGTATCAATTCCTTCTATATATGGCAGTAAATGCTAGACAATTTCCTCAAAGCTGAAGTGAAGACTTGAGATAACAATAATATGGTTCTATACAAGAATGCTGGGAATACCATAGACGGAGCATGTGTGCAAAGTAGAAAGTTTAATGAAAATGGAAACATAAAGAACAATTATATATAAAACCAGAAAGAGACAGTTCACATTTCAAGGATATAATGACAAAAGAAGATCTGGAACATTTGAAACTTAAAGGTTTCGCACGAAAAGCATAGAAAAGCAGCTAGAAACCTACCTAACAAGCTCGTGCACGATTGTACAACATATTAGAACCAATAGTAAAATAACAAACATTGCCAAGAGCGATGAAAGATAGAAAGCTGTGGAGAGACATAATCGCCCGCCTCTTGAAGGGACATGGCACATAGTAGCCTGCCTAAAGAAATAAAACCTTAGACTTCATTATAGCAATTGTCCTGGGGCTTAAAGGGTTTATACTGGCGTTCCATTCACTTTTCACAGGCTGTGTCTGTGACGTTCTTTCTTTTAGTTTGGTAGTAGTGGATGCCATCATCGGCCTGGTCGAGTTGTCCTTAAGTACATACATAAATACTTTACAGTAACGTGTTTAGATTTGAGAAAACCCGGAAGTAGTAAGGAACCAAAACTAAACTATAAAGGAATCAGAAAGATCGGCGAGATACGATGTTTTGTCAGAATATACTGGACGTCATGCGAACAATGATTAATCGACATATTGAAAATTTTCAAGTCTCATGCTTGTAAAATCTTTCTCGAATTTAGATCGCTTTCCACTTATACCTCGGCTAGCTTGAAGCGCCGGTACTTTACATTTATCTGGGCTTCACCTCGGCTAGCTTGAAGCGCCGGTACTTTACATTTATCTGGGCTTCACCTCGGCTAGTTTGAAGCGCCAGTACTTTACATTTATCTGAGCTTCACCTCGGCTAGTTTGAAGCGCCAGTACTTTACATTTATCTGAGCTTCACCTCGGCTACCTTGAAGCGCCAGTACTTTACATTTATCTGAGCTTCACCTCGGCTACCTTGAAGCGCCAGTACTTTACATTTATCTGAGCTTCACCTCGGCTAGCTTGAAGCGCCGGTACTTTACATTTATCTGGGCTTCACCTCGGCTAGTTTGAAGCGCCGGTACTTTACATTTATCTGGGCTTCACCTCGGCTAGCTTGAAGCGCCGGTACTTTACATTTATCTGAGCTTCACCTCGGCTACCTTGAAGCGCCAGTACTTTACATTTATCTGAGCTTCACCTCGGCTACCTTGAAGCGCCAGTACTTTACATTTATCTGAGCTTCACCTCGGCTAGCTTGAAGCGCCAGTACTTTACATTTATCTGAGCTTCACCTCGGCTACCTTGAAGCGCCAGTACTTTACATTTATCTGAGCTTCACCTCGGCTACCTTGAAGCGCCAGTACTTTACATTTATCTGAGCTTCACCTCGGCTACCTTGAAGCGCCAGTACTTTACATTTATCTGAGCTTCACCTCGGCTAGCTTGAAGCGCCGGTACTTTACATTTATCTGGGCTTCACCTCGGCTACTTTGAAGCGCCAGTACTTTACATTTATCTGAGCTTCACCTCGGCTAGCTTGAAGCGCCAGTACTTTACATTTATCTGAGCTTCACCTCGGCTAGCTTGAAGCGCCAGTACTTTACATTTATCTGAGCTTCACCTCGGCTAGCTTGAAGCGCCAGTACTTTACATTTATCTGAGCTTCGTTTCATCTATTAATTCCCCAAAAACCTTTATCGTTTCACCAAGGCCGCGTACCCGGTTTTCGAGCTGTTCAAAATGGACAGATACCTTCTCAATACGGTTCCTATAGACCAGGGGTCGGCAAACTTTTTGTGGTAGCGGACCAGAAAGCTATGCAGCGTCTCGAAGGAGGACCATGATATCAAATGTTATAATAAATTGTCTCGACCTCTGACCGATCTGTCCAAAATGATGCCTTGGTCTGGAGGTTTAAAGAAAAACAACATAGTTAATGTTATATTATTTAAGCAGGGTTCCTTATATCACTGCAGGAATAACAGGATAATACAATAAAAGAAATGCAAATTCCTTACTACGATTAATTTGGTAGGCCGGGCAAAAATCGTTCGCGGGCCGGATATGGCCCGAGAGACGGAGGTTGCTGACCTAATATGTAGACAGTTATCGTAAAGAATTCATGTTTCATCTTAAGGGTTAACACATTTCATATATTTCTTCTTGTTTTGAGTCTTCTTCGGAACATAACGATAGTGATACTCCACAATTCCTATCCTTTGTAGCTCTCGACAATATTTGTTCCGTTACTATCCTTGCCTTGAGTATATCCTGTAAGAGTAACATTTTCTTTCCTCATTAGTTGTCTTAAAGTTTCCAACTGTCTCCTAAATTCAAGTGTCCTTTCGTCTATATGCTCTAGCTATGGTATTCTTAAGATCCTTCTGTAGAAAAATACTTAGTGTTCTCTTCATCCGTGATGAAGTTTTTCAAAATTTACTACCATATAGAAAGATTGATATTACATAACAGTTCAGCTTTTCTTTGTTTATTACGAACATTTACTGATTCTAAATTAATTAATCGATACTTTAACACCCCAGAACCACGTAGTTTTAGATTTGCTGTCAATTCATATCTGATTTATTTGACTAAGATTTTCAACTTTTCTAGCGAAGCTAAATAATGGGAAAGAATATTGAACCTTCCTCAAGTATTATTTTGAATATTAATATCTCAGCATTTCTGAAACTACTGCTTTCATTGTCCCTTTTTCAATATCAAATCAATGTGGCTTTTTCAATGACAAATGAAGGTTGCTTTATCGCTGCAGTAAATACTTGACCTCAGTGTTATATTTTCAATGTCAAATCATTGCTGCTTTTTCAATGTCAAATCATTGCTGCTTTTTCAATATCAAATCAATGCTGCTTC
Source organism: Acanthosepion lycidas (assembly GCA_963932145.1). Lineage (NCBI taxonomy): Eukaryota > Metazoa > Mollusca > Cephalopoda > Sepiida > Sepiidae > Acanthosepion > Acanthosepion lycidas. The sequence continues at coordinate 70,803,164 of OZ010594.1, read as the reverse complement.
TTCAATGTTAAATTAGTGTTTCTTTTTCAATATCACATCAATGCTGCTTTTTCAATGTCAAATCAATGTGATTTTCAATATCAAATCAATGTTGCTTCTTCAATGTTAAATTAGTGTTTCTTTTTCAATATTACATCAATGCTGCTTTTTCAATGTCAAATCAGTGTTGCTTTTTCAATGTCAAATCGATGTTTCTTTTGATGTATAATGTCCAAATCTAAACTTACACAGAATAGTTATGATGAAAAAACAAACATTATATTGAGCAGACAATCCCAAAATCCAAGAATCTGAGAATTCATATGATACACCCTAATATATTCCTCTTTTACGAATTCACTTGTGACTAATTATTTTTAACTAATGTTGTATTATTTATTTTCATTCTATATTCATCAATTTTATTCTTCTTTCTTTTATTTTTTATTTATATTTTTATTCTTTTAGTGTATATTGCTTTATTGTTTATTTTTATCGTTTTAGTTATATCATATGTTTTCCATTCAATATGTTTCAAACAGGATGCTGCATTCGCGTTTTATCATTTTTACCAAATCGAACTAATTTAGGTGGTATTGAATCGTATCGTCTTCTTGGTATACGGATAACCAAGTTGTTAGTGTCTGTGTGTGTGTAAGTGTCTTTGTGATTGTGTGTGTGTGTAATGACTAGAAATTCTTACGGAGTTTCTCTAATCGAGAATTCGCCAGGATGTGTCTTCTGCGTGATATAGGTTGTGGCCGCTAATAGATCTTCAGACTTTAGACGAAGAAAATATTGTCAACCCTGGATGAAACCATTCCATATTCTGTTGTTGGGATAAACAGTACGAACACCACGTATAGGAACATGTAAGAATTTTCGTCTATTCAGTATTGTGAGGGCTATTACTTATTTTGATACAAGAAACGATGTTAGGAAGAAAAGCATCCTATCCCTGTACCGTTCCAGTAAATATCTGACACCTCCTGCTATCCTCTACTTTTACAGGCCGAAAAATGAAATACTGCTGCCATATGTCGGCAGGAACTGCCCTGTCTTCACTTTCCAGTCTCGATAGAGTCTAACTCTCCGCGTTCGTTTGGGTGATGAATCATTTTCCACTCTAAAACCCCCAGATGAAACTTCGCAAGCGTCTCGCTGCTCTATCGCTATTTCCATCGAAAGTGCTCAGACGAACTACATTACTTTCCACCAGTTCTAATCTTCACGGCTAAGACAAGCCATACCGCGCACATTGCAGCGAATCACCCTCATTTCCTTCGTACTCCATTGGTGGGATGTAAGTTCTACTCGATCAGCTTGTCCTCACGGCCCACTGTATTCTGAAACCGACTCCCAAGAGAATGCTTCCCTATTCTTATAATCGTAACTTGTTCAAGTCTAGGATTAACCCTTATCTTCCGCACATATCTATAAGCTGGGTCACTTACTTTGTAACCTCTACCTCGAGTGGCTTTTGGGTCTTGTATAGGATGAATATTACAAAAAATAAGATATATTTAAATTTGTACACGTAACATTTTTTCTGCATTATGAAAGTGCATAAATTATTTCTACTTTCAAATTACGGAGATGTATCACAAGATGTTCACAGAGTTCTGCTGTTAAAAATAAATATGTTGATGAACTTTTCCGTTAGAAAAATTAATTATAAAGTCTACCATATGGTAAATATATCCTAAAGTTTACTTTAAGTTAAGTGCCAAACATTGTGTTTCTTAAACTCTATTATAATATACCTTTTGTTTTATCCTTTGCTTATATTTGT
>OZ010594.1:70698893-70798893 GCA_963932145.1 Acanthosepion lycidas | reverse complement strand
AAATGTTTTACACAGTATGGTGAATATGACACTGGAATCTGAAGAGGCATTTGAATAACAAAAGATGATTTCCAAAAACTATTAGGAAACAGGCAAACATCGGTGGAAACAAAGAGTGTTAAACTGCTTGTAATATCAATCTTCCGATATGGCAGTTAAGACTGGATATTTTCGACATAGATGGAGAGGAAACCTTAGGCAACCAAAGATCTGATTCTAAAGAAGGATGCCGAGGGTAACATGAACGGAACATGTAAACAATGAGGAAGTTCTAAGAAAAATGTAGACAAAATGGCCACTTATACTTAGAATCAGAAAGAGGCAGTTTAGATTTCTATGACACAATGAGGAAATTTGTTTGGAGAATCTGACACTCACAGGACACATTAAGGGCAAAAGGTGTACAGTGGCAAAATGAGAAATCTACCTAACGAGTTTGTAGAAATGGATGATAGAATATGTAATGATAGGGATAGGAATGGTAGAGATAGTAAAAAGGCAAATATCGGTAATAGAGAGAAAGATGTGGAGAGCTATGATTACCCACTTTCTGAAGGGACACAGCACATAGAAGATTTTAATTTTTTTTTTTTTTCGCAACGTTGGTTGATTCGTTTTCTACGGTTTATCAACCAATATCTAGTCAGAAAATATTCCTAGATTATAAGTTTGTTTTTTTTTATGGTGAGGAGGGATTAATAATGATTTAGTGATACAAGTCTTACTAATTAACTCATACCTGTTGGGTTCATACCTTTCCCAAAGGTATTTGCGCGTGAGTGAATGTAATGAACCCAACTGGATTTAGAACTCAGCTCTCCGATTAACAATTCAGAAACCTTATCCATTACACCACTCGCACACCCAAGCTTACAGCATCGGTGAAATTATTATTTTTATCCCGGATATTTTATTTTTTTTATCTAGTGTGTTAACATAAACTTCTAGGTTACTACGGCTTATGATCATATTCTCGTACGATCATGGAAGTTAGGCAACATCGAGTCTAGTCAGCAACTAGATGGGTGACCGCTTGGGAATACCTGATGCTGTAAGCTTGGGTGTACGGATGGTTTAATGTATAATGGCCTGTATTTGGAAATCGGAGTACAGAGTTCCAATTCCAGTCGGGTTTGTTATATTCACTTCCGCGCAAAAACCCATAGCAAAGGTATGAATCCATCTCTTCTTCCCCCAGCTTTGGGTTAATTAGCAGGACTTGTATCAGTAAATCTTTATTACCGTCAAAAAAGTCTTACAATCCCAAAAATATTTTCTGCCTTTAAATAACCTACAAAGGGTTCATAAGCCGAAAATAACAAATCAATCAATCGAGGTTATTACTAGGAATTTCGTTTTCCTTTTTTTAATATTGTTTTCATAAAATATATTCTGATCATTTCACTTGTTATTCCGTTTGTTGGTCTCTTAAATTTCTACGGGGCTGATTTTGATTTAGTTTTTCTAATTCATTTTGTCAAATTCTTTTTTCCTCGTCTGACTACTATGATTATTTTCATTATCGTCTTTGTTGTCTGTTCGTCCTTTGATAGTCGAATCAACATCGTCTTCATTGCTAATGAACCTCCTTCTTCTTCTGGATTTTCTCTTCGTATAGTCTGTCGACATCATCTTTGGGCATCGAGCTTTCTACATGGTCATTAATTGGTGGGATCTCTGACAAAGATTTTCTGGATTCAGTCGAGCAGATTATGAATTTTTTTCCCTTTCATGACAATTGAGTCTGGGTCTCGAAAACATTTCTTATTCTAATGAAATATTCTTTATTTCTTTTCATCATGTTTTATTGATTCTATTTCCACAATTCCAAGATATCTGCAATGATCTTTACTATTCATTGTTTTGTTGTCTTCACTCTTCTACAGATAGATTATTTTTCTTGATTCCCGTCGCCTTTTATGCGTCAATGACACTGTACGTTTTACATTCCAATTTCTTCTTCATTGCCATTTCTTGGGGAAAAAAATCTGATTCTTTACACCAGTATTTTCAATTCAGTTTTATTTTGTTAAATAATGTTTTTGTCCTTTATAAGCCTACATTTTTTAGTTTTACACTTATATTTTGAGCTTTTTATTCCAGATAAAACTGATTAGCATCATAGACGCTATAAAGGTTAGTAAGGATAGTGAGTTTCCTTAAAATTCCTACGTTGCCTTCCATTTCTTCGTTGTCTTGAATGTTAATTTAACCTGAAATTTTAAAAATCAAGGACAGGATGAGAAATCGCGATCCTCGTTCAAATTCCTGTCAATTTCGTTCACTTACGCCATAAATACCCTTACGAAAGGTATGAATCCTCATCTATTCCACCCAGCATTGAGTTAAATAGTAGGACTATATATATATATATATATATATATATATATATATATCTTATAAATATAAGAAATTATACTCATCCGGAAAACCTTCGGTGTCTTGATTTGCAAATAACCAACCAATACCAAAAGGAAAAAAAACATACAAAAAGAGAAAGAACAAAGAACATGTAAGCCAGCTGAAAATAATCGTCTACATCCACGTCCAAAGTCCAAAGAAAAAAAAACCGATATGAGTAAGTAAAATAACTAAATAAAGTGCTCAATACGCTAAATAGAGCAAACTTAATTGAAGCAAAAGAGCCAGACAAACCTACCAAGGTGTCACCTACGCGGATCGTCAGGGAAGTCTGACGATCCGCGTAGGTGAAAACTTGGTAGGTTTGTCTGGCTCTTTAGCTTTAATTATATAGTCAACAAATGATACTGATAACTTGTTCCATATAGGTATTCTTCATTACTATTATTTTATTGAAGAGAAAACATTATAGTTACGATATTGTAAAGGAAATTATGTTAATTCATAAGGCCAATATATCATTTCTTCTTCTTATTATTATTATTATTATTATTGAGCAAGAGAGCAACATATCATTAAAATGACATTGGGTTACAAACATACGAAGCTATTAAGCCACTATAACTTCTTTATGCGTCTTGTCTCCTCAGGACCTAGGCGGTAATGGTCCTTCACAACGTCTTGTCCCATGTAACTCTTAATAAACTTTGTCCTCCACAATCTAAATCAAAGCGATTAGCTTTGATAGTTCTGTCTGGGTATGTTGTTAAGTCCCATCAATTTTTTACAGGTCCTATTTCCGTAACCGGGTCTGGGTGGTCTTCATATTATTATTATTATTATTATTATTATTATTATTATTGTTATTATTATTATTATTATTATTATTATTATTACTTTATTTTCTTTTATTTCTGGTGCGTACTCATTTCTTTCCGGGTCCCAACCTGAGAGCTAAAGTTAACTATGTTATGCGTTGTTTTCCTCTGCCCATCCTTCCTCATTATATCCTCCTGAAACACCAAAATTCTCTTTATGTTGTTAAGTATTAGTTTCCTCTTTGTTTTCATTTTCGCCAAAACTTCGTCGTTACTCACATGTTCCGTTCATGGTAGCCTCAGCATCCTTCTGTAGAACCATCATGACATATGTTACTATGTGAGAAAACGACATTATTTTTTCACCAACCTAATAGTTCGGTGTTATAGATCCGGATGCACCAAATCGTAACTGAGGCAATAGTAGCCTGAACCTCCCACATTCTCGAAACTTTAGTACAAAGATAAATGTAATTCTTAAGCTTGTCAGTTTCATTGATCTTTATATTATATTCACCAGGAAAAGCCAAGTTGATGGGGATAACATTAGGTTTGATGGTCTCAAGAACATGGTCAGTTTGGACGTTGAAATGTTGAATTTCCACATGATCTTTATTTAGTTGATTTTCGATTATTATTATTATTATTATTATTATTATTATTATTATTATTATTATTATTTCCTTTCCTTTCTGATGTATACTCATTTCTTTCCGGCTACCAACCAAAGACCTAAGGTCAGAAATGACATCATGACGTTTTCCACCGAGCAATTTTGAAAAAAAATCACATATTTCAGATAAAGCCATTTGTAAGGCGTGGGCTGTAGTCGTGAGAACAATTTTTTTGTATTTCTTTAACGCATGGGCTACCAGGATTCCGTTCAATTAGTCTATTGGAAACTTTCTGAAACAATCCGAGGGCTACAACCACAACAGGAATTGTTGATGTCCTCATGTACCACAGTTGTGAGATTTCGATTTCCTTGGATTTTGATAGCTTTTTGAAGATATTGACTGACATCAATAAAGAGATAATTTTTTGGTTTGCGGTATAACGATATCTGGCCGATTAGCTTTGATTGTTCTGTCTGTATATATTGTGTAGTCCCATAAACTTGTTACAGGTCCTGTCTCCATAACCAGTTCAAGGTGATGTTCATACCAATTTCATTCAGTTTCCTTTCCGTAGAAGTTGCAGATTTTCCAGCGCAGATATTGGCTCACTCTGTCATACCTCGTTTTATATTTAGTGGGTGCCAATACCGTGCAATCTGATACAAGATGATCAATTGTTTCTGGATATTTATCACGAAATCTGCATTTTGAGCTAACACATTTTTTTAGTATATGTGCATCGTTTCTGTACCTGGTCGGTTGCATTTTACAAATTCAATCAGTGCATTGTGCTTTACTTATATTTCTACACCCATTTGAGACTCCATTTTGAGCTTGTTGGCTTCCTTTATTATGGATTGAAGCTGCTTACTACTTTCATGTTCTTTGACTCATATCATCCTCTAGTCTTCTGTAGTTTCCAGACCAATTGTTGTAGTTTTGTACGACAATTCTAGTTGAACTAATCCTCTACCTCCTTCGGATCTGGGCAGATACAGACGATCAACATCAGCTTTGGGATGATGCATGCGGTAGCAAGTGAGAAACTTTATTATTATTATTATTATTATTATTATTATTATTTCGTAATTTTACGATCAGGAGTGTATCATAACAAATAACAATGAATCCTGTTATTACTTCAACTTTCTAATCAAGTTAATCTTACTTAGACTTCTGGCTGACCCAAACAGTGCTGATTTCTGAAGTATCTCATTTTGATCCAGAATCTTAATCCTACCCAACCATTTTTGAATTTTGTCTTTCACAGTTCCAACAGAGCCTACAACAACAGTAACAACTTCTACTATCCCAACAATCGTACTATCTCATTTTTCCATATCTTGATACCCTTATTCTCTCTCCTTTTCTTCCTCAACTACCCTTACATACTCTGCTACCACTATATCAATGATTCTACACCGAATGTCTTCTTTCTTAACAGATGGGTGTAGGATTGGTGTAATAGAGGGAGGGTCATATTGAGAAGTCGGAGATCCGAGTTCGAATTCCTGTCAGGTTCGTTCACTTACGCGTAAATACCCTTAGAAAAGGTATAGATTCATTCCCTCCCTAACCAGCTATGACTTAAATAGTATGACTTGTATCTGTAAAAATCTTTGTTCGTCTAAAAAAAATTTATTGAAATGTTCACTGGCAAAAAATATACAATCCAAAATATATTTCGGCTTTAAATGACTAACAAAGGGTTGATAAACCGTAAAAAAGAAATAAATCAATCATTTCGAACAGTGATGATATCTGTCTTTCTTGATTCAATTACATTATTATTATTGCGTTGTTTGTGAGTGTGCTTCTGTGTTTGTAAATAAAATATGTATGACACTTCAGTTGAGTACCTAGCGTTTGTGTCACTCGGTACGATCATAGATTTTGCCGCCCCTTTAAACAATATTTCTGTTGAAACTTGACTAATGCATGGAATAATAATCCAACACAAAATGTACTTAGAACAAAATGTATTGAAACAAGAAAGTGTACACAATATTTACATATAGTCTTTTGTATATTCCTGGGAAGACCGTTCCTGGAGAATGTGTTGACTGAGTCGCAGTCGGGCAGAGTCCCTGGTTGAATCTCTTGATTCCTGTATTTATCAATCCACCCACGAGGATCGAATGTGACACAAGGCCGTTTTAATGTGGGTATCCCCGAGCCCGTAGGCTCGGCCAAAAATATGGCCCTTCTGAACGCGCCTAGACGGGTTCAGGCCCTGTCAACCTCCCCGGACGAAACCTTGCCCTTCGGCAAAGCCTCGTCCGGGTTCCCCTCTGCTAATGCAGAGAGTTCGACAGTCGCCGAGAGTCTGTCTCTCGGTCTCAGAATCTCTTGATTCCTGTATTTATCAATCCACCCACGAGGATCGAATGTGGCACAAGGCCGTTTTAATGTGGGTATCCCCGAGCCCGTAGGCTCGGCCAAAAATATGGCCATTCGGAACCCGCCTAGACGGGTTCAGGCCCTGTCAACCTCCCCGGACGAAACCTTGCCCTTCGGCAAAGCCTCGTCCGGGTTCCCCTCTGCTAATGCAGAGAGTTCGACAGTCGCTGAGGAATCTCTTGATTCCTGTATTTATCAATCCACCCACGAGGATCGAATGTGGCACAAGGCCGTTTTAATGTGGGTATCCACGAGCCCGTAGGCTCGGCCAAAAATATGGCCATTCGGAACCCGCCTAGACGGGTTCAGGCCCTGTCAACCTCCCCGGACGAAACCTTGCCCTTCGGCAAAGCCTCGTCCGGGTTCCCCCTCTGCTAATGCAGAGAGTTCGACAGTCGCCGAGGAATCTCTTGATTCCTGTATTTATCAATCCACCCACGAGGATCGAATGTGGCACAAGGCCGTTTTAATGTGGGTATCCCCGAGCCCGTAGGCTCGGCCAAAAATATGGCCTTTCTGAACCCGCCTAGACGGGTTCAGGCCCTGTCAACCTCCCCGGACGAAACCTTGCCCTTCGGCAAAGCCTCGTCCGGGTTCCCCTCTGCTAATGTAGAGAGTTCGACAGCCGCCGAGGAATCTCTTGATTCCTGTATTTATCAATCCACCCTCGAGGATCGAATGTGGCACAAGGCCGTTTTAATGTGGGTATCCCCGAGCCCGTAGGCTCGGCCAAAAATATGGCCCTTCTGAACGCGCCTAGACGGGTTCATGCCCTGTCAACCTCCCCGGACGAAACCTTGCCCTTCGGCAAAGCCTCGTCCGGGTTCCCCTCTGCTAATGCAGAGAGTTCGACAGTCGCCGAGAGTCTGTCTCTCGGTCTCAGAATCTCTTGATTCCTTCCCTCTCTTCCCGGTACCAACCATATTTATATGGTCGGTACTCCACTATGCAAATTAGGTGGATCCTACCATAACAATTTCAAAATTAGACAACATCTGTATTTTGTTTTAACTCCAGACAAAATCAGCAACAAATCCAAAACCAAAATAAGATGGTAAAATGTATTTAAATGTATTTAAAATTAATTAGAGCAACACAAACCTATTATAGTATTAGGTTGGTGCAAAAATAATGTCGTTTGTGAGAAAACGACATTATTTTTGCACCAACCTAATAAATAACAATTTTAGAATAAACAGTTTTGTAAATTACATAAAAAATATTGACAAAGAACCCCCTAAAAGTAACTCACCCATATCGCTACCGTTAAAGTAAAGGCCTTAACCATGAAATCCATTTAAGTAAAAAAGACAGGAGTAGAATGAGTACGAAAAGTGTAGATAATAATTTTGCATGCCTCTTCATTATACTTAATCCGTCCTTAAAAAAAAAACAAAAAAACTTGCCGCCTCACTTTCGGCCTGCCTTTTTTTTCCTCCATTGGGACACTTTCGAAAGGAGATTAAATCGTAGAAAAAATAAATTCGTTTTTTTCGTTCAAAATTAACCAACGCACGCTCTCTACCTCTCTCTCTCTCTCTCTCTCTCTCTCTCTTTCCTTTTCCCTCTCTCTCTCTCTTTCCCTTTCCCTCTCTTTCTCCCTCTCTCTTTCTCAACATATATATATATATACACCTCCTCTCTTCCCAACTTTTGTATCCGAAAATCATTATTGTCTGAAAAATTCTTACAATCCATAAATATGTTTAGGCTTAAAATAACCTCTAAAATGCTGTTAAGCCAAAAAAAACGAATCAGTCAATCATCTCTCCCCCCTCTCTCTCTCTCTCCCTCTCTCTCTCTCTCTCTCTCTCTCTCTATATATATATATATATATATATATATATATATATATATATATATATATATCGCTCGCTCTCTTCCTCTATATATCTATCTGTCTATCTATCAATCTATTAACTGATGATAACCTCAAAAAGGTTGATAAAGCGTAAAAAAGAAATGTCAATCTCTCTCTCTCTCTATCTCTCTCTCTCTCTCTCTCTCTCTCTCTCTCTCTCTCTCTCAATGAATTGATCTATCTATCTATCTATTAACTGATGATTTCCTAATAGACATATCTGAAAGTATGCCTGTTGGCCTCGGATGTGATAACTATTTTTTAACTTTCCATTGTTTGCATTTTTTTAAGTCGGTCTTCGGACGATTTCATCCAGAACTAAGGAAAAAAAGATTTCAAACAATAGAATTGTTCTGATTTCTGAGATTCTGGAAAAACCGAAGCCTCCGAGAATACATAATCGATATCCGTTCGTTAATCCAGCTTTGTGTTTTGATCAATTATTCAATGTTTCTCAGTACTTATTTTGTTTCTTTGTTACTTCAAAAGACAGAGGAAGAAAAAAATTAATTGCATTATTTTTAGAAACCGAAGACTGTCTTCTCCGGTGAGGTCACAGTATTTCTGATCAGATAGTTTCCAAATAGCATTACATTCTCTCTGACACTCATACACAAGTCGTAATCAGAAATGCACAAAGTGGACGAAGATTCGCCTTAGATAGACTTTATCTCTATCTGTATATCTCTCATCTTCTCTCTTCATCTCTCTCCCTTTCTTTCATTATGTATGTAGATATGCGTTGTTTTACTTGAACTGTAATTGTTTATGCGCATGCGCATTTGCATATTTCTTTTCTCTAAAAAAAAAACATCGTTAGATAGTATAATGGAGAATACACACAATACAACCTTACACGTGCCACTTTTGTTCGACTGATGGTCCAGTGTTACAAATGATAGGCAGTTGAGTGTCGTCACTGGTCGATGTGAAGTGTCAAGTCGTTATGATTGATACTTAGTAAAAGACAGATGTTATGGTCCAAATAAAAATACGTCTTTTTGTTGCAATATCATTAAAAACTTTCACACATTACATCATTTGATGACTAAAATAAATGCTACATCTGTAAGGTCTCTCGTGGCTCAGCGTTCTAAAGTACACTTGCCATAAGAGTGTTTTTCCCCGATGTAAGAGAAACGAAGTTTCCATCCTTGCTGATAGTCACATGTTCATTATTAAGACTTTCAATTGCCCAGGCCGGTAGAAAACAGTTACATTGTTAAGCAAAACGGAAATATCTACTGCAGTACGTATATCCAATAAATATAACATTTATAGCAGTAAGAAATAAGGTTGGATTAAAAAATCAACTCGTTCCTTAGAAATTACATTAATACTATGTCCGGTACGAGAACAGATATCGGCTAAAATGAACCCAATGAGAGATGTGTATTTCATAAGAAGAGGAATTAAGCCTTGTTTGCTCTGAGGTCTCGCGTGGCTGAGCAGGCTAAAGCAAACTAGTTTATTTTTCCAATGAAGTGTGAACGCAGACTTTTGTAATTAAAGCTTTCAATTTCTCAGGCCATTAGGCTTCAATTAGACTATTTAAAAATGGATATCTGCTCTAACACGTGTATCAAATAAATATAACGTCTGGATTAAAAAGCAATAGAAATTCACTAAATTTCAAAAAATGACAAGTCAAGCGACGAGAAAGTGTGGTGCATGTGTGGCCAATGTAAGAATTTAATGTGGTTAGTGTTAGAGATACAATCTTCCAAAGGACATAAGAATTTATAAACAACATTATTTTTTATATAGGATAGACTTTTGAGGTGATGAATTAATTCTAAGAATTAGATTAAAAGTTTTGAATTTTTTATAATAGATGATATATCTAAGGTACTTGTTAAGATCAATAACTTTTATATACCAGCAGATTGTATTTTTATAGCCGTTTCCTCTTCTTTTTTTTTTATAGCCGTTTCTTTAAACATATCACAAAGAAACAAATTAATATTAACTTAAGATATATTTTAGTAGATAACACCGAAATATTATATAAAACACAATGCAAAGAAAGTTTCAAAACAGTATTTATATACAAAAGTAAATATGTTATTGACATTTCAAATTTTTTGAGTTTAGGAACGCTCATAAATATTCATCAGGTTAGTTGAAACGTCAGGCAAGCTATAGCAGAAACGAAGTCATACAACACTTGTATATAAATATTTGTTACAAAACAAAATGTTTGCATTTGCTTTTATAATATCCTATAGAGGACGAAACGCATCGGCTAAAATAAGTTTTCCTTTTTATCTTTATTCTTATTGTCCATTTACACTGTTAAATTTTTCCATTAATATATACAGTGTAACCCGGATATATGAGACCCGGATATAAAAGAGATTTTCTCTGGTCCCAAATTAGAGCCATACTTACCTAAACAAAATAGACCAAAACCGGATATAAGAGAAACCCAGATATAGGAGACTTCTTCTCCGGTCCCGACAACTCTCTTATACCCGGGTTACACTGTATACATATATATATATATATATATATATATATATATATATATATATATATAGGGAAAAGGTTATATTTGTTACAACGAGAGAAAAATGTATATTTAAAAAAAAAAAAAAAAAAAAAAGAGAAACCGCAAACGATTTTGGTTAAAATGTGGATTTGTTTTAGTGAATTTATTATATTTTATTATTCATATTTTTGCTACACGGATTTCCAGTCGTGTGACCTTCTTCAGGCAAATAAAAGGAATCAATTTTAAAGGGGATAAATTTTCTTTATGTCCTTTTAATGTTTCATTGTTAGTTTTTTGCATTTCCAGTGAACCTGGATCTTATTTCTGGACTGTTGGCAAACGTGAATTTCTGCCTAAGTGGTAATAAATTCAGTAGGTTTAGTCTGATCCGTATATGTAAATGGTCTAGAAAAGAAGCAACACTCGCGGCTTGGCGATTGCGTCTAGCCTGAAACAGCCTGTCGCCTCTGAGTGTTGACTTCAATGTCCACTGATATATATATATATATATATATATATATATATATATATATATATATATATATATATATATATATATTCTCCATTCATGTATCATGTACACAACTAGTATGATTATAGTGGATTTATTTTTTTATTTTTTCGTTCGCGCACAAGGAAATTTTCTTCAGCGCTGATTGGAATCAACATATTTAATTTCCTCTTAGCAATCAATCTTATTTTTCCTTCCCCACTCATGTTCAACACATATTTATTTTCATTTACTGCTTTTCAACTCTTCCTGTTTATTCTAATATGCTTTGCGTATATATCATCATGTCCACAGAAATTTACAAACGGTTAATCTTAATTCAGCCCGACACACACACACACACACACACAGATAGATAGATAGATAGATAGATAGATAGATAGATAGATAGATAGATAGTGTGTGTGTTAAGTATTTCACCCCAAGCAAGGCGGGAGTGCAACTAGTACGCAAGGGACTACAGAGAGTAAAAGTAAGAAATAAGGTAGGGATTGAGTAAAGGATAAAAAGAATGGGGATACAGATTAAGGCATCAGAAGATGACGAATGACTTAACATTTAAATCTTTGAAGATTATAGTTATCAGGGAAGCTAGTAAGAGGAAGGGAGTTCCACTGTCGGGAAGTGCGAGAGAAGAAGCTGTTGGAGTAGAAGAGGTGGTTATATTTAACCAGTGGAAATAGCTCGCCAGAGCAGTTGCCATGAAGATATTTGTAGAATAGACAGACGGAAGCCACATCACATCTATGAGAAAGTAACTGTAGACGAGATGCCAGGTCAGGACCGATCACATTGCATACCCGTCTTTGGATTTTGTAGAGAACCTCAATTAAACAACGGGGGCACCATACCATACAAATTCAAAGAGATGCATACAAGCAAGACAGGCAACGATATCCTTTTTTCACGAGACTTCTTAGACGAAAGTTAAGCAAGGGGTGACTTTTTTGCTAGTAATGGAGCTAGACTAGATATATTGGCTTTAAAACTAATACTTCAACTGTTGTAATCAGACGCTGATGTGTCATTCCCACGTCAACATTAATACATCTTACTGACCTTCAGAGATAAACTTCGAAATTAGGATAAAGAATGCATCTGCTTTCACCTGATTCGTACGAAGAATCAATAATATAGCCAGATTCTTTTGCGGCGACGTGGTTTAATGGTAATGATTTTATGGATCTGAAACCATGCCTGAACCCAGTGTAACGTAGCTGTACAGTGGATCTTACATTCGCAACTGGGATACCTGAAAGACTGTCCAACTCTCCTCTGAATTGGTTGTACATATATATATATATATATATATATATATATATATATATAAAGGATGGGTGTATACGGAATAAATTTCAATAACCAAAAATAGTATTCTTCTAAGTGTGCTCAATACAGAGTAGAGCAAATATAATTTATTCAAAAATTATCACATAAACACGTTATATAATCACGACAGAAATAGCCATTTTGTTTCAACATTTCTGGTGTCTTATGAAGTGATAGTGTTGAATGTTATAGTTAACCGGCTTTCCTAGCAGCAGACACTTGCCATTGATTCAATATAATCGTTTCACTAGCCGTCGTTTCATGAATTTATATATTTCTTTATAAGCAAATCGCTACATTGATCAGCATAATTATAATTTTAACTAAATATGACTAATTAATTTCATATTTAATTAAATGCCTGGTTAATTTTCAATATATGCTTCTGTCTTTGACGGTCAGTACTTGTACGGTGAGTTTCAATACCTACCAAATAAAACAATTAAAAATATTATTTTGATCCATTTTCTTTGGACTTGTACCAATTCATCCGTCCCTTGCCCCGTAAGATCGTCTGACTGCACCTTCTTGGCCCCACGTTCTCAACTGACTTGAAATGAAACAACTGCATTGAATCGATAGCTGCATCTACCAAGGAAAGTTGGTTCACTGTGTCGTGCCAGAAGATATTTCTCGTCAGAGTCCATCTCACACATCTACAAATCTACCATTCGTCTTGCATTGAATACGATTGACATTTATCTCGAGGTTCTTGATAAAATCCAAAAAAAGGATCTGTATTGTAATCGGTCCTGAATTGGCTTCTCGATTTCAGACATTTTCTTATAGACGTGCTGTGGCTTCCCGCTGTCTTTTCTACAAATATTTTCATGGCTGCTGTTCTGACGAGCTTTTTTCTCTGGTGACCCGACTACATGAATTTAGGCCTGCTGCTAGATTGGCATCTAGACCCCACCAATTTAATGTTGAAATAGTTAAATGTAACCGCTTCTTCTACTCCAACATTCTCTTTCTTTGTACTACCCGACATTGGAACTCTCACTTACTTCCCTGATAACTACAATCTTCAAAACTTTAAAGCCAATATCAATCGCCATCTTCTGTTGCCTTGACCACTGTCCTTTTTTCATTCCTCAATCCCCCTACACTCACTCTTTTCTCTCACTTTCACTCACCGTGGTACTACTGCTTTGCTTGGGTTAAAAAAAAAAAGGAATACTGACAAACTTTCGACACTACTACAAAGCCCTTCCTAAAATATTTTTGATTTGACATTTTAGGAAGAGGGTCAGGTCAAAAACATTTTAGTCGACGAGCTTCTTCAGTTACGCTGAAAAGATGGACAACTGGTTGCATGATTATACCAATTAACGATTTTAAAAATAAAGGTAAATTTTATATGAGGAGACTAAGAATATTGTGCATAAATGTATATACGTATTAGGTTGGTGCAAAAATAATGACGTAATAGTGTCGTTTTTTGGCGTATTTTTTAACGTCAAAAAACGACATTATTACGTCATTATTTTTGCATTAACCTAATATATACGCCTCCCACACTCCTTCTGTCTGTGTGCCTGCTTCTCACTCTCTCTCCCCCCGCCACACACACACACACACTGTATGCGTTTGTCGGTTAAACGCCGTCGATTTTTATTTCAGTGAAGACAGTCATTTTAAACATAAGCATTAATATTGGGAAAATGGAAATGAACTGAACCATGTGCTACACGAATTGATGGAAAACTATCAGAAAATTAATGATCTGAGATCTTTTGATGTTTTATAGATTATGCAAAAGTGCTTGATAAAGTACGTAAAAAAACTGCAAGGCGACCGTGACATATTTCGGAAGAATTTTAGAACAATCCAGAATCTGCATATGGATAGAAATGAAATTCAGTAAATATATAAAAATATAAAGGTATATAAGAAAAAGACGTGTCTTTTCACCGCATTTTTTCTTTTTTTATATGCCCTATCCTTCGAGGATATAGACGATCATGGCTCTCCACTTCTCCCTATCCCTTGTAGCTTTTGACCCTTTGTTACTTCCAACAAGCCATGTTCTGTCATCTTAAGCCCGATAGGAATGTTATCCGTTGCTTTCCTTTATCCCTCGTTCTCTCTATTCGAACTATGAGTATCAGATTCTCTAAGCCCTCCTTTCTCATTACGTGTCCCAGAAATTCCAGCTCCCTATTCCTGATTTTAAGTATAAGCTTCCTCCTTGACTACATACTCTCCAAAACCTCATAGTTGCTCACACGCTTGGTCCATGTTATCTTAAGCATCCTTCTGTAGAACTATATCTCCGAGTCGCTTCTTCATCTTTGAGGACACCGTCCAATATTCGCTGCCGTAAAGGATGACATATGACACTTAGCAGCTCAGTGCTCTTTCTTTGTTACGTAATACTCTGCCTAGCTTTTGGAATGCGTCTTTGGCTATCCCAATACGTCTTCGGATCTCAGCGTCGCGCTTACCGTATTTAACAGTGAGGCGATTCTGGAAGAATTATAAGTCCTTCCAGGATTCATTGCTCGTAGCCAAAATCTTAACCTAAGATATGCAAATGAGACAATGTTGATAGCAGAATGTAATGAAGGAAAGCAAGAAGAAAGGACTAAATATCAACTGCTAGAAGACAGAACGCATGTTTGTTAGCAAAAACAAATTACCAACATACGAATTACAAATCGGGATGCCAAAATCAAAAAAGTACAAAACTTTAAATAAATAGGAAATGTTTTAACAAAGGACGGAGTTACGACACAGATAGCACATTCAGATAGCCAAAGATGTCTTCCAAAAGTTAAGGAAAGTATTAAGAAACAGGAAAATTACGTTAGAAACAAAAAACTACTGAACCCTTACGTAATATTAGTCCTCCTTTATAACAGTGAATGCTGGAAAATTTCCTCACGTATGAAGAACAGTCATGAAGCAACTAAAATGTGGTTCTACAGAAGGATGCTGAGAATGTCATGAGTGGAACATGTGAGCAAAGACTTAGTTTTAAAGAAAAAAGAATTAAGAAAGACACATACTTAACATAAAAAACAGTTGAAATTTCTCGAGCACGTAATGAGAAGAGGGTTTTGAAAATTCGATAATCACAGGAGAAAAAGAAGACAAAAGTGACAGAGCCATACAACGTACAACCTAACTAGCGAGCTTGAGTAACTGGATGGCAGAACATGGCCGCCAATACCTTGAAGAGACATGGTACATCGAACCTGTTGCAGCGCCGACCCCACCAACCTCATCGCCAATAATGATAATATTAATAATAATAGCATGAATACTAACAGCAGTAATAATAGTGATACGAACGCACTATATATATATATATATATATATATATATATATATATATATATATATATATATATATACCCTTCACGACGTCAACACTTAAGAACAGCCCATTTCTTGTCTAAGGTGTTAGGTCTCCTGGCAAGTTGTCTGTAGGTTACGCCAACATAGCTGTTTCTCTTATATATATATATATATATATATATATATATATATATATATATATATATATATATATATATATATATATATATATATATGAGTGTTAATTAAAATGTATATAGTATATTGTTGGCTATAGCACTTTTAAACCAGTTCACGCAAACATGGCAGTAAAGTCACTAAGACTCAAGGGCTTACTGGTTGCGGAAGAACTAGAAAAGAGAAACATTGCAAAGGAACAATAGAAGAGTAATCAGGAAGACAATATGAGTAACTATTAGACAGCGCTCTATCTTACTCTCAACCCCTCTTCCCAAATCTTACTTCCTAATGAGATAGATAGATAGATAGATAGATAGATAGATAGATAGATAGATATTAGGTTGGTGCAAAAATAATGACGTTTATTGACATATTTTTAACGTCAAAAAACGTCATTATTTTTGCACCAGCCTAATAGATAGTACTCAAACATATTGTATGTCTGCCTGCAACGAAATTCAATCCAGTGTTATTTTTTATTTCTTACTCTATGCCTTAATTCGATTCTGTTCCAAGTAATTCCTCTTCTCTAAACACCAAAACTTATGTACGTTTCAGTTCTCGGTCTTCTTTCGTTTCTTCTCAGAGGCACCTGCTTTTAATCATTGCGCATTTTGATCCCCGAACTTATTTTTATTCTATTCCAGTCACTTCGGTTCCATTGGAGAAAACATTCAAGCCCCACCTGTTTACCAAATACTGACCTTGCTGCAGTAGAATTCGTCATTTTTTTTTTTTTTTTTCATCATTTCTCCTCTTTTTTCCTGTTCTGACCTTTTTTTTATATATATTTTTTTTTAATTTTGTCTTGAGAATTTTTCTTGTTTACGATGTGAATCTGAGGCCCAAATAAGAATACTGAATACATTCTTATCACCATTCAGCCTACAGTGAACGCACCTGGTCATAGATTTCTAAAAATTTCAAATCTAGTCAAAGATTGTTTTCTCAATTAAAATTAATCAACAACTGCAATAAAAAAAAAATTATTATACATTTATTCATCTCACACTTTGTGAGTTAGATAAATATTAGGTTGGTGCAAAAATATTGACGTAATAATGTCGTTTTTTTTACGTATAACGTCAAAAAACGACATTGTTACGTCATTATTTTTGCACCAACCTAATAGAATACCAAATAAAATTAATTGCTCGCCTATCTGTCACTACTGAGTTTCGCAGAAATTACATCCCCTGCTCAGGAGCCTTGAAATCCACACACTGAATAGTGGATATAATCACTGCGTAAATAGTTCAGTGAACATGTCATTATATTTGTTACAGTTAATGCTCTTTCTGTTTATATTAAGATCTTTAATTACGTACACAGCGTAAATGACGGTTCCGTATAGGATGCAGGTTCGAATCCTGTCCAAGGACGAATATTTTCTATGAAAATTTCTCGGACATTCAGGCCGGTAAATGTTATTTAATACTGTTTATTATAAACAGAGCATTTACTTAAATACTTGTATCTATAAAAAGAACGTTAAACATAAAAATGTCTTTAATAAATAAATTGTCGGACTTTGTCCATTTCTTAATGTATGACGTCATTTGTTTACATTTGGTACGCCATGAGCAGTTATGAATGTGCGAGATTCATGGAAGATTAAAGTTTATAAGCAGCAAATTCGACCTTGCCTACCGAACGATCCTTGGTGGCTGAGAGGTTAGGCACGTCAGCGTAAATGACGGTTCCGTATAGGATGCAGGTTCGAATTCTGTCCAAGGACGAATATTTTCTATGAAAATTTCTCGAACATTCAGGCCGGTAAATGTTATTTAATACTGTTTATTATAAACAGGGCATTTACTTAAATACTTGTATCTATAAAAAGAACGTTAGACATAAAAATGTCTTTAATATATATATATATACAAATATATGATTGGTGTATATGGAATGAATTACAATATCCAACAATTACTATTCTTAAAAGAGTGCTCAATACAAAGTAGAGCAGATATAATTATTTATTTTTAAAAAATTTATAACATAAATATGTTATAAAATCACTACAAAAATAGCCATTTTGTTTCAACACCCTCGGTGTCTTATCAAGTGATGATGTTGATTGTAAAATAAATGGTTTTAAAAGTTTCAAATTAATTAACAATCCTTCGCAAGGGTAAAACGAAACAAAATGGCTGTTTTTGTAGTGATTTTATAACATATTTATATTATAAATTTTATATATATATATATATATATATATATATAACGAATTTATATATATTTATTTTTTTGTTTATTTTTTTTACGAAAAATCTTCGTTATATATATATATATATATATATATATATATATATATATATATATATATACAGAAATTGCTACACCAGTCTTCGGCGAATTCAACATCTGAAATGGCTTCTTAAAGAAAGAAAGGAATGATAGGAAATTAATTTCTTAATTTACTCTTGGAGTAATTACAAGAGATGCGTAAATATCCGTCGAAACATGGAAAACGTTCGATAACATGACCGAATAAACATGCTATTCAAATTACAAAGGCTTTTGGGGTCGCAATTTGCATACGTGGAGATAGATAGATAGATAGATAGATAGATAGATAGATAGATAGATAGATAGATAGATAGATAGATAGAGTTGGGATCAAATATGGATCCGAATCCGACAGGATGGTAAGATAAAGAACAAATAGATTGAAGAACGTTTCCCATTTGTTCTTTATCTTATCATAGATAGATAGATCGTCCCGTCGATTTTGCCGTCTGACTGTACAACAACTAAATCAGTTCAAATCAGTTATGTCTGTTGTGACATTTGAGTCTTGTCATTGATTTACAGACAAGGACAGAATTTATGCATGAAACAAAGGTGAGGATAATGATGATGATGCGTTTGTCCTCGCTCTTGCCTCCCTCACTCGTTAAAACTGGTCAGTATCAAAGTCATTGATGCCACTGAAACACATTGTTCTCCAATCCTTACAATGTTTTATATTGGATGTTGATAGCCGCAAGTCAATCTCCAGTTTGTCTTTAAACCTGATCTACATATGTCTCTTTCTTCAGAATAAAAACATTTAAAAATGACGATACATATATATATATATATATATATATATATATATATATATATATATATATATATATGATTGATTCTATGTGTGATTATTTCTTTGTATGTAAATTATATGCTGCCTAATGTTTTATGTTTATAAAAAAACTATTGATCCACAGTACATGAAAATTCCTATAAAAAATAAACTACTACTAAGACATTACACTACATTATTGAACTATATGCTTAGTTCATGCCATATAAACTGAATACACTTGTAAAATAGAATTCGTGGATTTATCACATCACAAGAAATATTTAAATAAAATTCTCACTTAAAATTTTGAAAAACTTAGCGTTGCGTCTTTGCAAGTTCCGAGATTGTTCATAACCGTCATTAATAGCAGATATTCAAAAAACATCTTTCGGTCGACAAACAAGTATTTCGTCTTCAAGTTTTTGATTTTATAAGTAAAAAAAAACACATGCCTGATGATGAATAGAGGGCTATTCGTATGTACTAGCATTTTAACATCAAATAAACTGAAAACTACAGACATCAATGGTTTCGACGAGGATCACTTCACTCTATGGATTAACAGTATTTTAATGCATATATTATGTCTCTAGTGACGGATGTCAATATTAATGGCATTAATATTTCTGATTGATTCTATGTGTGATTATTTCTTTGTATATATATATATATATATATATATATATATATATATATATAATTATTTTCAGATAAAATGTATCTATAAAAGAACAAAATGAATAAAAATACAAGAAAAAATATTCTTAGCTTTCTTTAAAAAAAAAATTTTTCAAAACACAAAACGCAAAAGAGACCTTATACATAACAATTTATCAAATGCCCTAGTCATACACAGAAATAAACTCAACCACAATTTTGACATGAAAAATTTCATACTTACCAAAAAAGAAAGTAATTTACTCAGAAGGAAAATTCTCGAGAGTGTCGCGATTGAATTTTATGAATAATTAAATCTACGTCCCGGTTTCTTTCCAATCTCACCTTTCCTGAAAGAATTACTACCATCCAAAGCCAATATACACTACCACAAAAATATTTAAAAATAAAAAGTTAAATTAACTTATATTTTTGAAGTGCAGCACACACATCCTTCCCAGACCATAACAAACTGTTCACAATTTTCACCCATGTTCAAGGAAAATAGATATTATATTAAAGAAAATAGATATTATAATAAAGAAAAAAATTTTAAAATTCTTGAATATTACTCGCTTACTTTTGTCTTACCGGACTTCTTATAATTATGGCACTTTGTGTCCGCCACATGTTTTGCTGACCTTTCAATCACTTCATGAATATTCATGAACATTCTCAAATTTAAATGCCTTGATAAACTAATGATATCGTTGCTCTTACATATAAACATGTGCAACAAAATAAATCCTACATTTGCCTCGTTCATGTCTCCCAGGGGACGAAACGCTTCGGCTAAGAATAGTTTTTCCTCTTGTCTTTTTATTCATATATATATATATATATATATATATGTGTGTGTGTGTGTGTGTGTGTGTGTGTGTGTGTGTTAAAATAATAAGAAACATGATGCTAATATCTTGAGTAAACACTTAGAACAAAATCAAAAATTCTAAATCCTAAAATAAAAATAAATGAAGATAAGTAAAAATTAAAAACTGTAGAAATCCTCAAAACTGTCCTCTCAATAATAAATGTTGCGTGGAATCATTGGTTTATCAATGCGATATTTCATCTTCTGAAGATCTAGACATAGTTAAAATCTACATCGGATGCACAAAACATGATTTCATAAGAAGTTGGAACCAACATCACATGTCCTTTAAAAATAGTAAATACAGAAATCAAACATCCCTATCTAAATATTTTTGGCACTTAAAAAAACAATAAAACACCAACGGTAAAATGGAAATTAATAAGAACAGCTAGAGTATATAGGTCATTAAATGACCGATGTACTTTGTGCATACATGAAAAATTATATATTAATAAGTTTCCGAAAAATAAAAATTTACGTAATCAAAGAAATTAAATAGCTATTTTTGCAGACATTGGCAAATATTTTACATAAGTAATGTTTAATTTTGAAAAAGAGATGAAAGATGAAACATACATATTTATACTTGATCTTTGATTAATATTTTTTTTAATAAGAATGTAATTCTAATATATTTATTTGTAAAAAATAACGTATAGTCTATCAGTTATTAGAAGTAGAAAAGTACTTTAAATTTCTAGTAATAGATTTTGAATATTAAAATTACGACTTACTCATTCATACGATTCTTTTAAGAAATCTTTGTGTATAAAATTATAAATTAAGCGGCCAAATAAAAATACCAAAAACGTTTTACCATTGAAAAACCAAAACGACACGTCAAAATCAAATGTCATTGTTTGTGAGCAGGCACCCCTACTCCACCTAAGCTTAACGTAATTTTGAAAGTAACTTATATTTGATACATAAGTTGTCTAGGGAAATTAAAACCCAAATATCTCTCATAAAATTGATTGAATTTTTCCGTAAACTTAACAATTTAAAATATTAAGATTGTCTGTGCTTATAAATGAAATAAATGTCTTAATAGTTTATTTCAAAAATCGCTTGAGAATGGAACAGAGCTATGGATTTTAAATTTTAGTTTCTGTTTTGAAACACGGTAATTACTGTGTAGCGATGAAGACATATTAATGATTATATATATATATATATATATATATATATATATATATATATATATATATATATATATATGTGCGTTTGTGTTTGTACAATATTGTGAACATGTCGAATGAAGTCTGTGTACTGATCTTGATAATTCCTATTGGGAAACTTCAAATTTACTAAAACGCTGACTCCCAGTTCCCAAAGTAGAGTCGGTAACGTCACAGCCACCAAACGGATCTATACACAGATTAATATCTGCTCAATTACCAACTTACAGGTACACAGTGAAAGAGGTGAATGAAAAGAAATAAACAAGTGAGGAGAAAGAGAGGATAACAAAGATATAATCTTAGAGATGTAGAAAAAGATATCCCCACATTTGCTATTCGATAGATTGACTGTTGTTCTTGTTCAATACTTTCATGGTGACATCCTTATGCAACCAATGTTTCTTCTCATTAAAATAATTTCTTACTGCGCATATGCCTCAGATATTCCAAATGCGCATGCCCAACTACTTTTTTTGTTCTTTAAAACAAATCCACTTTGGAAAAGATATATCTGTTGTATGTATTAATGCTGCAGCTTCTATTTTTTAGTTCTGAGAAAAATATCAATATAATTATTTACGAACATTTTTATCAACTTCATTGAGAGATTAAGATAGATAGATAGCTAGATAGATCAATAGATAGAATATGATCAGAATAATAGATAGATAGATAGAATATGATCAGAATAATAGCGACATAGATAGATAGATAGATAGATAGATAGAATATGATCAGAATAATAGCTACATAGATAGATAGAATATATTCAGAATAATAGCTACATAGATAGAATATAATCAGAATAATAGCTACATAGATGGATAGATAGAATATAATCAGAATAATAGCTACATAGATAGAATATAATCAGAATAGCTACATAGATAGATAGAATATAATCAGAATAATAGCTACATAGATAGACAGGTATAATATGATCTGAATAATAGATAGATAAATAGATAGGTAGAATATGATCAGAATAATAGATAGATAAATAGATAGGTAGAATATGATCAGAATAATAGATAAATAGATAGATTTTATCTTGCTAAAATTCCAAGCATTCCAGCATGCGTTTGGTGTGAGTAAGTAAATATTTATATCCGTATGAATGGTTAATATCGTGCATATAGACATGATGGCACTTATTTTTTTAATGACAACGCATTTCGCCTTAGTTTGCCTTGTTGGATGCCAATCGAGCACACGAAGTCGAAATGCGTCTTTAATTATCTCTTCCACATTGTCTCGATACTCTTTTTTTTATTCTACATCCTGCTAAGACGCACATAGAGATATATAGATAGATACTGATATATACCTGAACGTTTGTGCTTACACATCCGCGTAAGACTATGTATTATGCATGTAACTACATTATACAATTATGCGTACACATATATATATATATATATATATATATATATATATATATATATATATATATATATATATATATATATATATGGGTGGATCGGATTGAGGAATCGGCGAGCCAATTTCGAAGTTCGAATTCCAGTCGAATCCATTACATTCACTGACGTGCTAATACTCTTGGGAAAGGTATGAATCCAAAAATTCTGTCCAGCCCCAGCTATGCAGAGGGTCGTTTGGAGACCTTGTGGTACATGGTGCACCAGGTCTCTGTACTCAGCACTTCAGAAAGTGTAGTTGTTTCTGCACAAAACGTTCACCATTATAATCAAATCATATACGCAGGTTGTCTGGCTGTCGGTTTCTAGGATCTGGGTTGCCTGACCCTCATACTTTGTAAAAAGAATTCCCGGTAGGCACGGGTCAACAGCCCGTGTCATTCAACGACGGGAGTCTACGATATATATATATATATATATATATATATATATATATATATATATATATATATAATGGAATCTCCCGTCGGTTTCGACGTATAAGTATCTGACAAATTATTGGTTCAGTTATGAAAGTTTGTGCGATAATCTTAAGTGGCATTTAAGACCCACTAGTGATTTACAAAGGAGGCCACATATGGAGCAAGAATTGTGAGATAAGATCACTGTTAGATTAGCTGATCATTTAGATCTTGCTCTAAGGTAAACCGCCAGAAAACCCACACAAGTGATTTGATTAAAGTGGTTTGTGAAGACTCGTGCAGAACCATCCACACTTTTCGGAACTATTGATACACTTAGTCGGTGCAAATAAATGCCACATATATATATATATATATATATATATATATATATATATATTGTGTGAGCGGTGATACTATTCCATAAAATAGCAGTTCTTGAGAAGAAGCTATTCGATAGAACTTACTCCTTACTAATGGAATACAAAAGGAATGAGGGTGTTTAGCCTCAATATGCGGGGCATGGCAGGTCTTAGCTGGAAGTGTTCGAGTTGGGGGCACTAATGAATGTAGCTCGTCTAAAGATTTTCCAAGGAAGTAGTGAGAGGCTAGCGACGTTTCGTCTGTACGAATGTAGTCTTAAGCTAGAAAATACCTCGGAGCCGATTTTTGACACTTCTAGCCCAGATATGACAGCAGAAATCCATTTAGTTCTGATCTGGTTCTTGTAAAGGTATAGCATATCAGGTGGAGTCAAGTACGTACTGGACCTGTACAAGGAACCGACATTTTTTTTCTGCATTTTTCGCGATGGATTATATATAAAGTTCCAATTGAGGGTCTGGAGTGAACCTATGTCCCAATAATATTCAAGGCAAAGGGCGACCATGAGAGAAAAGACCTTTTCATTGTGAGAGACGGAAATTCAGGGACTGCTCAGTGGTGATGAAACGTTACCAGCTTTGGTTGTGCAGTATTGAATCTAACTGTTGTGGTAGGATCCATCTAATTTGCATAGTGGAGTACCGACCATATAAAGAAAGAAGAGAGGGAATCAAGAGATTCAACCAGAGACTCTGCCCGACTGCGACTCAGTCAACACATTCTCCAGGAACGGTCTCCCCAGGAATATACAAAAGACTATATGTAAATATTGTGTACACTTTCTTGATCCAATACATTTTGTTCTAAGTACATTTTGTGTTGCATTATTATTCCATGCATTAGTCAAGTTTCAACACTAACCAACCTGTTTCCCACCTCCATCGAATAACTTTGTCATGTAAGAATTCTTCTACATATGGTTTAATATTATTATTATTATTATTGTATATTATTGTATATTATAATGCTATCAGACAAAACGGAAGCAGGACGAGAGAAATGTCAAAAATCACAATCTTCAGACACGACTTTGTCCTTTCTCAAGGAAATAAAAATGAATTTGGACCTTTTGCGGGAAAGCAAGGTAGATTTGTGCATGTATAGATTTTTAGAGCTCGTGAATATTGATGAGCTGGTGGATTTTGGTAATCTAGAGAATATAAGTAATGATTCTAGATTTGAAAGTCGTCTGGAATTTTTCTTAATTTGTTTTGGAGGTTAGAATATTGTCTCTGTTATGTCTGGAAGCCTTGCATTTAAAAATAATTTAAAAATCAGTCACTTCAAAACGCAATAGTGATAGTCTTACAACTTACATGATAAATAAGACAAATTCTTGAATCCCAATATTTTTTTTTATTTTAAATAAAAAATATTCACAAATATTTTACAAAATGATTTCCAGTACCTAAAATTTGTCACCGCCAACTATATTGCAATCAAAACAGCCAAGGCTGCAGCAAAGAAAAGAAAGTCCCGTGCAAATAAGAATCCCGCTCAAACGGCAGCCAGAAGAGCTTCCACTGCCGAGAATATACAAAGTCTTGGGGACTCTCAAACATCTGAACAAGCCGAAGGCCCAGTCAAGAGCTTTCTACAGGAGCTAGGTTAATTACCACCCAATAGGACAACTTTTTACTAGTTCATAATAATTTTCATTAATCTTAAATATGGTAATATCAATTATGGACCACTACAATTTTTTTCTTTATTAAACACGAAAAATTATTTCCTGTCTGGCCAAAAACATAATAATGAAAGTAAAAGTATATCTGTCGGTCAGTGTTTCACTTTCTTCTTTTCAATAAAACTTTGTGTATAAATGTGACATATTAGCAAAGAAACTCCATTAATTCATTTTTTCACAGAACTACTGGAAGTTGATGCAACTCAGTCGAACTGTGTTCTCTTATTGTTTGTTTATAATACATCTAATCAATGCAGAAACGCAGATCTCAAGTATAGTTTCTTCCTTCATTTAAAAAAATATGACAACAGTCACTTGCTGAATAAAATAGCGGATAACACTGGTAGTAAAAAGGCGACTTATAGAAGCAGCAACATCAACAAGCGACGCTTGTGCTCCAAATCTTTCTGCAGACAACCTTTGTATTCGTTGAATTGTAATTTTGATATTGAAAGGTCATCAGCTAAGTGAAGATTCACGTTAGATGCAGACAATGAGATAAAAAAAAACGATCTGTGAAATAATGTCACCAACAATACGATAACTTCTTATTTTACACTGAATAGAGGTACTTTGTTTTTTGACTGTTGTAGATACATGAATCATGATGAAGTCATGTAAAATGAAAAGAATAATGTGGAAAAAGGCGGAAATAAACACTGTATTAACAAGAAAACAAATTGAAAGGACATATATTTACTTAAGTTGCTACAGTCTGACACAATACGAAAGATCAAAACCTTTGGTAAGAATGAATCTCACGAGCAATGATTTACAAAATGAGGTTGCCGCCAATTTCTATTATAGAATGTAATTTAATAGATTTTATTTTACTAGGGGTTCACCCAGTACAGGATCCAAGCGACACTCAATGTAGAAGTTGTATAAATGTGAGAGGAGGCGGTAAGAAATTAATTAACTGCCTACGGCGGTAAGAAATTAATTAACTGCCTACGGACTTGAAGAGGCTAGAATTATAGTTATCAGGGAATAGTCACTCAGGAAACTTGTTCATGGGAAGGATCTATCAGAGTGTGGATGTTGTATGTGAGTGGAGGCGGTATGAAAGATAATTATTACCTACGGACTTGAAAGAGGCTAGTATTATAGTGATCAGGGAATCGTCACTCGGGGATCTGTAGTTATACTTCTGAAGGATCTATCCGGGTGTAAAGATTGTTGTATGTGAGTGGAGGCGGTAAGAAAGATAATTGTTGCTTACGGACTTGAAGAGACTAGAATTATGGTGATCAAAGAATTGTCACTCGGGAAACAGTAGTTGTTCCTGCGCAGGATCTATCCGAATAGAACTTCTTTCATAACGATGTACTATGAACAGAATGGAGATGATTAGTCCCATTTTATCTGGCATGACGAGGATTAGTTGTAAAGTATGAACTTGTGGAACTAACGACTATAGCTAGTCAGAATATTCTCCATGGAGGTTCGCCTATCACCCGATTCACACTCCTTGTCTGTCTTTTAAACAAGAAGGTTTATCCCTTGTTTCCTGTTTAGCGTGAGGTCCCGGTCCGTTCTTCTAAATCTTTTCATTTTTTTTCCACGACCAGTATCCCATCGCATGTTAGTGGATTTATCATCTTGCTTGGGGTGAAATTATTTTAAAAAATAACGATAACGTAGAGAAAGTATTGTTACGTTTCAACTGTGGGAAATTGTTAATCAACCACAAGGCCGCGTAAATGCGTTTACACTTTATCTATATCTATGTATCTGGAAATTGAAGACTGGGTAGCGCCAGTCCAGATATGATAGTAAAATTCAGTTTTTGGTTTGGAGGCATTTTTTATGAAAACGTCATATTACGATTAATCCGTAAAAGGCGGGTATCATCAATTGAGGATCTGATTTTTTTTCCTATCGATACGGACATAATTCGAGTTTAAATGACTAATTTCCATCTCTAGGATTCAAGAGTTTCTATTTGCGCTTCTACGAGTGGCAATAAATCAACTCGATAGATTTTGTGCTCAGGCATTTATATCCCGCATTTGCCTACAAACAAGACTGGACGAACAAGCAAAAGACAGTGCTATGTCGCATTTACATCGGAGAAAAAAAAAGGACGAAAATGGTGACCGATTGATGCAATGAATGCACAACTCCATTATGCCTGAATTTCTTCAAGGACTTCTTCATACTGTTAAAAGATTCAATTACGAAGCCTTAGTTTATTTCCCTTTTTTATCTTTATTCTTATTATCTTAAAGGGTTAAATATCACTTTTTTTGTATATGATTAAAATAAAAATACACATAAAACCTATTCTTAGCAGTTCATTTCGCGTTTTTTTTATCTGCTTGACGTTCACGCTCGTGCGACCTTTTCACACCGGTTAATGGTTAATATTAGATTCGTGCAAATGCTTCATTGAAAACAATTGTTTTCTAATTAAAATAATTATCTATAATTTTTTTATGTACCCTGTCCTTTCAGGATGTGAACGATCATGGCTCTCCACAACATCCTATCCTTTAGAGCTCTAAGCAATGATTTTTTTTATTACAATCCCTCCTGATTCCTGGTTTGTTATCCGTTTACACAAGCTCCGTTATATATCTAACTCATTTTCCCACCTGACCCTCTTGCCCTCAGTATGTCCTGTGAGTGTTAAATTTTCCAAACCCTCTATTTTTTATGCATCCTTTCTAATTCTACTCTTTTCGTCTTCAACAAGCTTCATTATTACATAAGTACATTTATTGTAGCCATTTATACCAGTCTTTAAGTTAATGTCTGGCTGCTGTTAGATGTCAAATGTTTGCCATGACACATTTGTAAGATAATAACTTCTATTTTTTTTTTCTTTGTCGCTTAGTTTAAATTTAACGTAGGTCATATTCGATTGTTGATTAGGGTAACTCAAGACTTTATTTTATTATTTTATAATTCTTTTTCAAAAACTGATAACCTATTTTGTTTTTAAAATCAAATTAATCTCTCTAGAAATTTACAATCGCCTGATCGGTTGAACTCTCTTCCTACGGGCGGGGAGGAACCCGAAGGAGGCTACACCGAAGGGCGGAGTCTCTTTCGGGGAGGTAGACCGACCCTGAACCCGTTTATACGAGTTCAAAGGGCATATTTTTGCCCGAGCCCACGGGCTCGGAAACCCCACGGGCTCGGAAACCCCACGCTAAACCGGCCTTGTGCCACATGATGCCCTCGTGGGGGGGTGACTAAATACCGTTCAGCCCGAAGTCGGGCGACCGGCTGACCGGTCGACCGGCTGATCGGTTGAACTCTCCGCCTTCGGGCGGGGAGGAACCCGAACGAGGCTACGCCGAAGGATGGAGCCTGTTTCGGTGAGGTAAACCGACCCTGAACCGGTTTATACGGGTTCAAAGAGCATATTTTTGGCCGAGCTCACGGGCTTGGAGATCCTACGTTAAACCGGCCTTGTGCCACATGATGCCTCGTGGGGGGTGACTAAATACTGTTCAGTCTGGAGTGAGGTCCGTCAGAAGTCCGTCAGTCAGTCAGAGCGAGTCAAGAGTCGAGTCAGAGGCAGTCCGAAACAGACGCGCGTTCAGACAATTACTACAAGACATTGGAATAGTGATACTGCTCGAGACTACATTGTTCTCCCTACTAAACCTGATTGTTCGTACTAACACTTTCTACCTCTCTGTATATATTCCTGGTTGTAACATATCTGTGTTATTCCATATCCGTGTTCGAGTTCTTCTTTATTGGTTCTACCTTGGACCATCACCGTGGAACAAGGACCGGACCATAACAGTGGCGACGAGGAAACCAACTCTCTACGCGAAGGACATACCTTTTTTTTACTTTTTTTTTTTTGCTATCCGTCGCGCATAACAGAAACACAAGTGAAATTGTGTAGCGACCCTTACATGTTTTTGTTGTAATATCCTAACATATATATATGTGTGTGTGCGTGTGTGTATGTGCTTGTGTGTGTGCGTGTATATATATATATATATATATATATATATATATATATATATATATATATATACTTTTAAACTATTTTATATTTATGGGTTTAAGCGTTCAATATCAGGGATACAGAGTATGTTAATATAAAAGTGTATATTCATGTCAACATCTCAGAGGCGACATCTCTTTTTAAACGTTACACCCACGAAAATAACCGGTAGGATAATACAACAGACTACCTACAATGCAATACAATAGATTACCGACAATCCATCACTGATCTGTATATATCTGAGCAAAAACAGAAGGTACATGGCCTGACGAGTGCATTTAGCATGAAACAGACTGTCGCTTCTGGGATTTGACTTAAATGTCCAATTTCATATATATTTAGGTGTTGGTAGTGTCAAAAACTCAGTATAAATGATTTTATTGCATGCTAAATAATGATTTCATCTCCAAGTATTTTCGGTTTAAAAAATTATATGTATGTATATATATATATATATATATATATATATATATGTATATATATATATATATATATCGAGAGAGAGAGAGAGGAAAAGAGAGAACACGATCCTAATGTAATAACGACTTTAATCGCTACCTTTTGTGAGCACAGAATTTTATTAGTATGCAAAATTCCACATAAAGTACAGTTTCAAAACTAAGTACTGGGTTAATATTTTATAGGAAAATTGACTCAACCTTAGTGAGTTACATTAGATAGATCGATAGATAGATAGATATGATCAAATTAATAGATAGATAGATAGATAGATAGATAGATAGATAGATAGATATGATCTAAATTAATAGATAGATAGATAGATAGATAGATAGATAGATAGATAGATAGATATGATCAAATTAACAGATAGATAGATAGATATGATCAAATTAACAGATAGATAGATAGATAGATAGATAGATAGATATGATCAAATTAACAGTTAGATAGATAGATAGATATGATCAAATTAACAGTTAGATAGATAGATAGATAGATAGATAGAAAGAATATGATCTGAATGATAGATAGATAGAAAGAAAGAATATGATAGATAGATAGATAGATAGATAGATAGATAGATAGATAGATAGATAGATAGATAGATTCTATAAGAATATGAATTTTACTGCTTTCCGGTTCTTTGAATTCTAACATACATATACACATAGAAAGATAGTTCGAAATAGACGCAAATGATGTGTGTATGACATTAATAAAAATAGTACGCACGACTTCATCTTTATGTGGTTGAACGTGTATATGCAATGAGAGATATTATCCTTAATCTATATAATTGTGCAGATATGAATAGAAGCAGCTAAAAACATGTACAGTATAAAGACAAGAATAAAATATAACAGAAAATTTAGAGCAATCAACTAAATTACCAAGCCGGCATGTCTTCACCTCCAAATCCGCCATTATGCTTTTTTTTTAATCTTATACCGCAGTCTGAAAAGCTCCAAGGCCGTTCAACTCAGTAACGTGTCTGTTTTAAGATTTCTTCAACACTCAAACTCAGCAAAACAATTGCCGGCAAAAGAGTCTAGGTGAGCGCTCAAGGCGTATAGACTTCGCAGTGCTTTCTTTTTAGTAAATCACTGGAATAAGAAGTTGGAATCAATCGAAAAAACCTATTAAGTACAGGTAAATATCGACGCTAAATAATGCTCTCCATTTTTTTTCTTTGGCTTATTGACATTAAGATGTAATTCGAACGGCAAAGTCATGCTCAGTAGATTGGAAGAAGATCGCTTATAATCCAGGTCTAGAATCGTCTATTTAACGCAAATTGCCATCGATATAGTAGCCAAACATATATTATATATTCTTTTTATAATTATATATATATATATATATATATATATATATATAAGGTTGGATCAATATATTCCGGTGCCACAGATAGCTATTGGATGAATTTTGAACGAAACATTTACTGAATAATGGTTGATCAGTATGATTAAAGGAGAAAAAAACGGTTACGTTCGTTGTTGAGAAAGGAGATTATGTAGAAAAAATATTTGTTGCGTAAAAGAAATGCTTTTATTTCTCATTACACAATTGCCTAAGCGCACTACTTTATTGGCGGCAATGTCTTAACATTCCACCGTCGAAATGGATACATGTACCTGTATTTACTATGGTAACAATTTCTTCTTGTAGAGATCTTTCCCTATTTCTTGCTTCCCAGTCAACTTTTATTTTCAA
This sequence comes from Acanthosepion lycidas, assembly GCA_963932145.1. Lineage (NCBI taxonomy): Eukaryota > Metazoa > Mollusca > Cephalopoda > Sepiida > Sepiidae > Acanthosepion > Acanthosepion lycidas. Next base: position 70,767,175 of record OZ010594.1, on the reverse strand, counting down.
AAATTTAAATGCAATGTCAATCGTTATCTATTGTGTTGTAAATTTTTTTTTCCTTTTAATATTCTCTCTTCTTAACAATGTTTTGGTATCATATTCTCTAATATTCAGTAAACCATTACGTCCTAGTGGCTTTATTGCTTTGCATGGGGTGAAATGATTAATACACACACGCACACACACATAAAAATAATATCAGTAAAGCAAAAGTTAAGTTTTATTCTCCTGGCGTTTATCAAGGCATATATATATATATATATATATATATATATATATATATATATATATATATATATATACTTGACGATATATTTGTTGGTGAGGGCCTCAGAGTCAACACGGAAGCCGACATCAAGTGCCTTGAGAACGTAGTGCTGCCGTGGGTCAAGTGAGTGGCTGTTGGGAGAACCTATGTCTGGATGTCAGACAGCTTCTGCGACATCAACATCTGGCCACCTAATTTCTCAGTTTATTATTATGTGTGGGGCGCAATTGAACGAGAGACCAACAAAACTCCTTGCAACACCAAAGACCAACTGCAAGTAAGGATTATGTAAGCATTCACCAACTTAAACAAAGACATCGTCCAGAAGAGTTGCAGAAGATTCCGAAGTTGCCTGGAAGCCATGGTTGAAGCCAATGGCGACTTTATTGAATAAATTTACTCTTTAGTATTTCAAGATATTTCTGTGTAATTTTGGTAAATATATCTGTTAAAATATATCATTGTTATTTTCATTTTTGCAAAATTCTGACGACGATTTATCCATCGCGCCCTGTGTGTGTGTATATATATATATATATATATATATATATATATATATATATATATATATATATATATATATATATAGTGAAAGACAGACTGACAAGTACATAACAATCCATATTTCTGTTAGTATTCTCGATATAAGTATTACTATCTATTTAATACTGTTATTATTATTGTTGATTATGATCTCCGGTATTCGAAAAAAGACCTAAAATCTTTCATTTTCGGATACATTTTTTATCAATCAGTGAGGGACATACTTCTCTGTTCAGTTCCAAAGCACCCAAACTGTGTCTACCAAGTTACTAAAGCAATCTATATTGCCTTAAACAGAGCATGCGCATCAGCGGTAATATATAATATGCCGCAAGACGCATATACGTGTTGTGTGGTAAATGTATATTTCTATTGTCTTTTACCATGTGCGCTGCTTTCCTCAGTGACTCTTGAATTTCCAAATTTACTAATCTTTACGTAGTGATATTTGAGACTAGTTTTACTGCACCAATAATGACTAATATGAAAGTTACTTTCACTATCGTTTGATTAAGACTGGTAACATTCCCGTATTATTTAAATAGCAATAAACAAAATCGAATACAAACCATTTAGGAACTTATAACAGCTGACATAATCAGTATTTAACCACCGATAACTATGTTTTTCTTGCTAATTCAATGTTTGTTACAATTATTAATAATCCAAATTCTTTTTTATGTACTTCTAACATTCGTTTCCGGCAAACACTAAAGAACTGTTTACTTTTGAGATAGAAGTGTATAATTATTCTTATTTTGTGACTTTATCTACATATCTGCAGCAACTTCGTCCACATTATTATTATTATTATTATTATTATTATTATTATTATTATTCCTTCGATTTCTGGTGTGTACATATTTCTTTCAGGGTTCCGCCGAGAGACCTAAGGTTAGAAATGGCATCACGACATCACACACACACATATTTTACATAGATAAAGCCCTTCGTAAGTTGTGGCCTGTACTCGTGAGAACAATGTTTTGTATTTCTTTAAGGCATGGACTTCCAGAAATCCCTTCAATGAGTCTACTGGAATCTTTTCCAAACATTTCGAGGGCTCCAACTACAACAGGGATTGATAATGTTCCCATGTGCTACATTTTTGAGATTTCGATTTCAATGTCCTTGTATTTTGATAATTTTTTGAAGATCTCCAAAGATACAATGCAGCCTACAGGGACTGTCATATAAAGAAGGAGGCACTTTTTTGTTTGCGGTCTCTAATAACAATTTCTGGGCGGTTAGTTTTGATTGTTCTGTCTGACTGTATTGTGTCGCCCCATAAAATTGTAACAGGTCCTATCTCCGATTATTATTATTATTATTATTATTGAGTGAGAGAACCACACCCCAACGAAAGGATGCTGGGTTACAAAAATAGGAAGCCCGGTATAGTCATCATGACACCTAATCTGATACAGGTATACCACACACATGCGTCACAGCCAAATATACGCAATATGTTGCCTTCCCAACAGAAATACATTCAGGAATTGTAACCCAGTTTTCTCAACGCCCAATTCGTTTTGCCTGCCTCGTCCTTCAAACATAATAAAACAACTCTCTTGACATCCTGAACAGAGATGCGCTGTGCGTCAATCCCTAGGGAAGTGGTTCTTAACTAGGAGTACTCGCAACCCTTAGAAGTGTGATATCGGTTCCTAGGGGTTACGTGGATACTGAATCATTAGGGTTGGCTTATTAAGGAAACTCTAATATTGTTTGTGTTTGTCGATCTGACATAATAGTTTAAATTTAGAAAGTTTACAAGATGCCACCACCATAATAGCGTAAATGTATACTTAGGAAAAAACGAGCGGAAATTGCTGGTAAAACTGTAATAAATTTAGAAACATTGCAATGTGAAGTCTGTTTTGATAAAGAGCGAAAGTACTGTTAAAATATTCTTGGGACGAGTTTGCTTAAAATTATGTTTAAATGTTGTTGAATTGTGTTTGTGCTTACATACAATTATTTGTGCATGTGTGGATGGTGTAAATATTTATATAGAGATATATTTAACACCTCGTTAATGTTTTCAGAAACGGAATTTAGACTATATGAAAGTATGCGTTTATTATTGCTGGGTTAGTTTATAAGCTACTAAAGGCAGTTGATGTAAGCTGAAGTTATAGGTGAGATCTAATGTTTATTCCAATTTAGTTAGGTTATTATTATATTTTGGCAGTTTGGTAAAAAACGTAAATTTTAAAATTGTACTGAAAAAGAATTATTAGCACAATGAGCTTTTATCTGGGTTCTTGTAATGCATTATGTTATTGTCAGTTTTGTGAATAACGATTAACGAAACACAATGGTTTTGTTATTTACATATGAGATCAATATTGTTTATCATCAATCCTGGAAGTGGTTGCGAGAACTGGTCGTTGGTTTGAAAGGGGTGCAAATAAGGAAAAATGTTAAGAATCACAACTCTAGGGGCATATAAAACTGGTTATGGGGAGATAACTGACAAGCAAATCTGTGGGGCTGAACTATAGCTCTTCTTAATTCACCAAGACAATACATTCGCATGCTAACATTAATTAATTAATATCAGAAACCATGAGCGTCATCCTGATGTAGCAGAATTTTTTTTATTATTGTTATTATTGTTATTATTATTATTATTATTTCATGCACGTGCATGTTCACGCAAGATGTCTGGCGGTGACGGCTAGAGTTTTAGTGACAAGTCTTCTTAAATCTCAAGAATTTTTTTCTTAATATTTTTGCAAACTTCCAGTAACGCCATAATCTTTACAGTCTTAATTCTTACGCAAATTTCGTATTAATTCAGTTTCGATTCTAATGTTTTAGTTACGGTTTAAGAGCCTCTAGTATTATAGACACAACCCTACTCCTTTTCTGTAGCCATTCAGTTCCCAGAAAAGGTCATAAATTTGTTTCCTATTATTCGCTATATATCGTCTTCACTGTGTGATCCGATTTAATTTTGTTGCAAACGAAAAGCACTGGAAAATGTGTGCGCATCAGTCATATAAAAAGAGACACAAACGGTCCAGGACATGTATATCATGACGACTACGTCCACTATCTGACAGGTGCACTTTTCCTTGTTTATGACAATCAGATCAGGCCTTCTCACTTGGATGTGTGTTTGTCTAGTTAACAATGTCCCAATGAATTCTCTTTATTTTCTACGATTGGTCTCTGCTTTGTTAATGTCACCTAAGACAATGTTAGTAAAATTGTCCATTCCTTTTCTCACGAGGCAAAGAGCTCCGATTACTATTGGTACAGTCTCAGTTTTCATTCCCTAAGTCCTGTTAATTTCGATCTCCAGGTCCTTGTATTTGGGCAATTTCTCGATAATTTTTATGGAGGTGTTTCTCTCAGATGGTACTGTTATGTTAATAAGTATACATTTCCTGAATGTCTTGTCTTTTATGACAATATCAGGTCTGTTGGCATTTATTTCCCTGTCAGTTTGAATTGGTATGTCCAAGAAGATAATTACATTGCTATTTTGGGGGTGCGACTAGTGGACATACCATCTCTCAGTGGTTTCGATTTTGTGCTTCTTGCGTATCTTCCAGTGCACATATGTCGCTACCTTGTTATCTCTCTGGGTATATGTTATGTAGTGGTTTCACAGTGGAGGCTTGTATTTGTACTAAGTCGGTCCTAAAATAGGTTCGACGTACAAATCGTTAGGAACTTGATATAATAGGTAATGACGCAGTAATCTAGTTGGGGTGGCTGATACTTTAATATCAGACTAACGGTCGTCCGACATCGACTGACTCACTCACGACTGCTACTACTACCCCTACTTATTATAGGTGGGAGAGTCTATTAACTATAGAATAGGTGTGTTCCATTATAACAGTATATTCATTTTTTGCCAGTTCCAGACATTCTGAGATAATATAGTCGACAATTTAATCATATTTTCCGCAGATCCTGCATTTCGAGTTAGTTCCATCCTTGATTATGTGACAGTTATGTGGCAGATCTGGTTGCGGGCGTTTTCTCCTGAGCTGCAATAATAATAATAATAATAATAATAATAATAATAATTATTATTATTATTATTATTATTATTATTATTATTATTATTATTATTATTATTATTATTATTATATTTCTTTAATTTCTAGTGTATACTCATTTCTTTCCGGGTCTCAACCAGAGACCTAAACTCAGAAATTGTATCCATGACTTTTTCCACTGAGTATTTATTGAGGAAAAAACCCTAAGATCTCACGCATTTTACATAGGTAAAGCACTTTGTAAGGCGTGGGTTGTATTTTTGTGTACATTTTTTTGTATTTCTTTAAGGCTTGGGATACTATGGATCCCTTCAAAGATTCTATCGGTACCTTTCCCAGTCAAACCAATTTTCTCTGACTACAATTGGAATTGTTGATGTCCTCACGTGGCATATTTTTGACATTTCGATTTTAAGGTCCTTGTACTTTGATAGCTTTTTAAAGATCTTTAAAGATACATTATAAGTCTGCAGGGACTGCCATGTCATTAATTTCAGAGAACAGCTCCAAAAAATGTTTATCAAAAAGGTAAACACTGGTGTACAAAGGTAACTGGTGAGCAAATCTGCAGGACAGGACAGGATATTTACTATAGCCCATCTTGATCCTCCAAGAGAAAATCATGTCTATGCTTACGCCTTCAATTAATCAGAATCAGATCAGAAATCAGAAACCATGAGAAGCATTCTTGGTGAAGCATCAGGGCATTTATTATTATTATTATTATTATTATTATTATTATTATTATTATTATTATTATTATTATTATTCAACAGTTTTAAATCCTTAAAATGTAACGTTCAATATATGAAAGGTCATAGCTTCTCTCTCGTAACCAGAAATATTTTATCGTGTTTTAAGTTGATCCAAGACATATATAATGATTTGTCCTAGTCAAAGACGCAAAGCCTAATGTCTGATATTTATAAATACAACGTGATGCGAAAAAATATTTTAAAAATGCGTGCAGGAGAGTAAAAAAGTTTCTATCAAAGAATCGATAAGAGCTAAACCAGGAACACTATACAAGATCATAAAATCAATGGTATGTTGGCTGCTTTTTAAAGATGATGAAAGACATTAATTTTTACTCCTGATCCTGATTGTGCGTTCGTCTGGGTGACGTCAATAGCGGACGAATCTTTCCAAAATTGTATTCATTGAAGCTTAAAAATGATGAAACGATACCGTCTCTTAATGTACTGCAATAAAACAAAAAAGAAAAATGGCTTCATTTTTTTTCTCTTAAGATAGCAGAGTTTAACTATAAAGTTTTTATTTTTTTTGTTTCTTGTTTTTTTTTATTTCACGAATCATTCTGAATATTACATCCTGGGAGACAAACCACTACAAGTGGGCTTTGGCCTCTGAATATTTTTAAACATATTTCATTGGTAAAAAAAAAAAAAAGTTTGGGTCACTTAATTTAGTAGTTTAAATCAGGTGATGCGTCTAAAACGTTTTATAAAAAGTAACAGGAAGTTTTAAAACATGGAAATATTGTTTTTCATTTCAAGACAAATTCAGATACTTACAAATGGCCTTTTTGACAAAGATGTTCAACCTTCAGTGAAAAATATTTGACTTTTAACGTTTAACGATTAGCAATAATTGGGGCCAACTATTAAGTAAACAGAATAGCCATAATATATGTAATGGGGGATGCTTGCCAACATTTGGCAGAATTTAAACAGCATCTAAATACAAAGCGGTACGGATTTAAGCTGCTAGTCTTTGAAAGCAATGGCATTACTGAACTTGCTTGATTTATACACTACGGAACTATTCCGCGGCATGCGGTGTAAATTTAGTAGTACAGGAAGTCATTTTCGTGGTCAAATTCCCGAACATTTGTTTAGAATTACACACACACATACAATATTTTTCTCTTTCAATGATATCAGTCTATTTGACTTGAAAGTGTAAGGGCATACGGTCACATAACGTTGAAACTCCGGTTCCCGTACAATCCCCGAAGTTAAGCATCGTCGAAACTGGTCAGTACCCAGATAGGTGACCGGTTAGGTGCTGTAAGCCTGGATGTGCGGGCGGTGTAATGTATAAAGGCTCGGAACTGTTGATCGGAGAGCCGAGTTCCAATTCCAGTTATATTCGCTTACGTGCAAATAAACTTTGAAAATCCACCTCATCTCCTTACCCACCCCAATTAGTAAGACTTGTATCAGTAAAATCATTATTATCCCCCAAAACAAATAAAATTGCGTAAGAAATATTTAGATTCGGCATAGAGGCTGCTAAACAAAATAAACAAATCTATTGAAAGTATAAAGGAATTTTCTACTGTTTGTGTTATTTTAATATTTTAATGTTTCAACTGACTTCAGTCATTTTAACGTATCAAATATTATTCTTGTCGGAATACAGTGGTGACTTTGTGTCTCAAATTTTAAATAAAATTCGTTAGTTATTTTTTATTCATTTATTTTTAAGGAACCCATGTCATTGGAACATGTTATTTTTTAATTTATTATTTATGTTTTGATCTCGCTTAAATGTAGTGTCATACGGATTTCTTACAGTTTAAATAAATTTTAGATTTTCCCTTCCAAAACTGTGACAGATTTTGCTGGTTATTGGTCATTTAAACTTGGTATGAATTGCTTCAAAAATTTCAGTTGTTTTCAGTTTGACTAATTCATTGTATAATCAAGAAGGAGGTGTATTATATTGTTATCATTTTTGTGTTTCTGCATGATAGTTACATATATATATATATATATATATATATATATATATATATATATATATATATATATATATATATATATATATATATATATATGTAATAGGTGTTGCACCAACTAATAAAAATCACGAAAAGATGCAAACAAATGCGGCATGATGCAATAATAATATTTTTTTTATGGCTACCGGGAATTTCATCTACATATTTATATTTGACTAGCAGCATGGCCCGGCGTTGTCCGTGCTTGATTCAAAAATCGTACGACTCATACAGCAATCACTATCACTTGACTTAAAATATTTTTGCCGTGCTGATGTTGCTACATGCCTTACTTATTGCCTATCTCACACTCCGAATTTTTTCTAAGCTCTATACTAAACATTAAATCTGTTACGAAAAAAGAACTAAACAAAATGAACACAAAACGATTAGCTTTAAAAAAGGACTCGTACCTGGAAAAACCGAATGAAAAAAGAATGTTAACAACAAATATTTTTTCACACCCAACCCAGTTCTGCGGAATCAGAATCAACGTTGATTTTAAGCAAGCGAATGAGCCAATTGGAATAAAGTGCCATGCAGATTTAAATTTTTCCCACTTGTGATGAATGCAGCTATCAATTATTTTTTGCATGCTAGTTAACATTCGTGTCAGTCAGCTGTTGCCTCTCACGCTGGCCAATAGAATGTTCCTGCCTATTCGTAGCAGCCAGCTATAGGCTCTCACTCTGGCCATTAGAAAATGGCCGTAAACTACATGAAAACTGCCGTAGAAGCATGAAAAATCGATTATTTCCACTATCGATGGGAGTTGGGAAATGCAATGTCGGTCTTGGCCTTCCCGCTAACTTGGAGCATCTGCATGTAAATTTTGGTTCAAATCCGTCAAAAATTGCGGCCGTGCATTCGTTACACACACACACACACACACTTCCTGCCTTTTATAGATAGAGATTTCTTTATCAAAGATCTCTTATTTATATTTATTTTCAACAGGATTTTCTAGACGATTAGCATGGATCAGTCCGAATGCTGAAATTCCATCATTATTATTATTATTGTTTATTACTTATTTACCTTATGATTTTGTAGCGCCAGTCCACGAGTTTTGAAGAAACATGGTCCTCTATAAGACCTACAGGGTTCAGTCGCTGAAAATCTTTTCCGGAGAAAGCGTTTCTATACCGCTGTCAGCTTATAAATTTCTGAACGAGTTGAGCATCATGCAGTACATCCATATAAAAGTCTAGATCTGAGGAGGCTGTTTGGGAACATGATTCGAATTCTTAAGTTAATGTTTTGGTTTGCGGTGTTAGACAAAACAAACCTTAGTTAAGCCTATTCAGTATCCAATCTGATATATCAATTTTGCTCAAACTGTTCCATACACCAAGAAATTTTAACCGTTTGCAGTTTACTCATTGCACATTGAGTATTTTCATGATGGGTTCAAGGTACGTGATGCCGTCGAGAGTTTTAAATTCCTTGTGGGGCCAGCCTTGGCCGCAGGGTCGAAGACGAAGACTAAGCGTGACCAAACCCCAAAATTCTAACGGTGCAACAAGTGGGTGACGATTACAACAGATCTCAATGATTGAACCAGCGGATGAAGGGGGCTACGCATGACGGATATGCTACAGAAGACGTCACACAAAATTATTACAGATTCAGTGTCAGTCCATTGCAGCTTCATAACTGGATTCTGCATGTTTAATTCCATCTGTGCCGCAGAGGAAGGTGAGAAAATCAAATGTGTGGATCACTTCCTGGCAAGATGAAATACACGTTAAACAAATTCACGCCATCGACACTTTCTTCTAACTTTTCTTTCATCACAAATCAAAGTTTGCAAAGCCAAACGGCGACTGGGAATGGATGACAGGGGGGGGCAGGTTTTGATGAAACTAAAACCTACCAGGTCCTAAATCTGCGCGTTGGTGGCGAATTTAATCATCAGCGCTATCATCATAAAAGAAATTAAATTCTTAGATACAAGATAAAGCCGACGACGTGGCAGTACTGTTTTGATTCTAATTCCATATATTATAGTTTCTGTTTTGGAAAGTTTTATCTCAAGTCTTGGGACAAGGTGTTGATTTTTTGTTCAGCACCATTCTTATCACAACTATAAATATTAGGTTGGTGCAAAAATAATGACGTGATAATGTCGTTTTTTTACGTTAAAAAATACGTCAAAAAACGACATTATTACGTCATTATTTTTGCACCAACCTAATACTTATGCCATCAGCATAGCCGGGCTCATTATCAATACACTGGCCTCGGGAGGGAAAACAGGAACGTGTTTTTTTTTTGGGGGGGGGGAGGGTTTGTTAGTAGATTCGTTTGATTTGTCATATGGAATGCTTAAATGATCAGTGCCCTTCTATTTACCGGTGTACTTGTATATACGCGGGAAGAGATTAAATAAGGTCTCTAATTTCCGTTTTGTCGTACTCCTGATAAGGTTTGAAATCATTCGGCATTTGGGGCTTCAGACGTGTCCGACTTTGTAAACTGATATAATTGCTTTATCAGATCTAGACATTCAATGACGTCAGAGTTTGGAAGATGGTTTCAAATGGATGAAACAGAGAACTCGCTATAGATGTAGTCATAAAATTCTAATTAGAAGTTGAAAAAATTACTTAGTAATCATGTTCTAATTAAAAGCAAAGACCACGGCATCCATGACCAACAAAAACACTTACATTTTTCATTATGAAATTTGTTGTTTTTAGCGGATTGGGATAGCGAAAGATGCCTTTAAAAAGCTAAGCAAAGTATTAAGAAACAGGAACATTTATTTAGAAATAAAAGAAAGGGGTATTGAACTATTACATAATGCCAGTCCTTCTATATGCTAGTTAATGTTGAGCAATCTCCTGAAAGATAAAGAGACTTGAAGCAACAGAAATGTGGTTCTACAGAAGGATGCTGAGAATACCATTAAGTGAATATATGTGCGACCACGTAGTTTTAGATAAAATCAAAACAAAAATGACACTTATACTTAACATCAAGAAGAGACAGTTGAAATTTCTAGGGCACATAAGATGAAAATTTGGAAAATGTGACACTCACAGGATGTATTGAAGGCAAAACGGATACAGGAAAACAGCTCATAACTTACCTACCGAGCTTGTGTAAATGGATGGCAGGACAGGGCTTAGTATATAATAATAAGATAAAATTTACTAAGATGCAAAGGACAGGAAATTGTGAAGAGAATAGGTTCGTATGAATGGAATATGTATTCTTTGTAAGAAATCAGTTTGTAGATCAGGTTTCATTGGCGTAATTTTGTAAAGAGGTTTTTGTTTGTTTTTTTGTTTTTTTTCGAGAGTCAAATACATTGCGGGTAATTTTATTTTTAAAAACTTTATTGCTTCTATTTTTAATATAAAAATCTATTTTTATATTTTCATAGTGTTTTGACCCTAGTTTGGAGGGGGGTAACTATTTGCCCATTGCTGGGACCCTAACATGTGCTACCACCCTGGGTCAGAGTGGACCTATGAACAACAGCAATTAAGAGATAGTTACAAGCTCCTCAAGACCTCCTGATCAGAGACCTTGCTGCCGGATGTAGTTTATCGTCAGACCCAGGACGAAAGAAGAAGAAGAAGAGAAAGAAGAAGTTAGTTTTAAGACAAGAAAACTTTTACAGTACGATTTATATCTCCTAACATATTCATTCTAAAGTCTAAAATATTTTTAAATGAAGAGTACAAATTGTATAAATATTTACAAAAGGAATAAACAAATTTTCGAAATCCGGTTTGTTTGCACCCCCCCAAGATGAAAGGAGAATTTCTTACTCAAGATTTGACAAAGCACCTGCTGGTTTCCGATGTGATAACGTCACGATGAACAGTCTGTAGTGTGATAAATGGGATCGTTCGTGACCGATATGGTAGGCCCGCTGAGACATTTGATTTTGCCTTCTTTTCTCTTGACTTGACAATCTGTCTGCTCCAAGTTAAACATCTGATAGAGATTCGTGACGTTCTAGATCCACCTTACTTTTATTTCACCTCTCGAATAGCTGCCAAATACTTCAGTATTAAGAAAGTTAGGTCGATGGTTCACTGTTAAAAAGACAAAACAAGTTGGCTGTATGTCAGTTAGATAAGTGGCCAACTGCTGTAGTGATTTGTATCAATGAACGAAGACAATGCGACAGTCTTTATATAAATTTCTTCACTTTACTCCAAGATTTCGATTTGTTAAAAAATATATAATCTTTAAGAAAACTATCCACATACGAACAATGTTATTCTACATGCCTTGTTATAAGTCACTGAGGAATCACTAAAGCTACAGAAGTTGGAAAAGCTGGACAAATTTCATTTAGTATAATCCAAATTATTAGGCATTTATTTTTTTACAGGTTATCAACATTTTGTGGGTTACTAAAACCGAAATATATATTGTGGTGTCATAATAATTTCCTTTTTTTTTCTGGCGTGAATATTGCATTAACAAATTTTTGAAGAATAACGATGATTTTTTTACCAGATACAAAACATAGCATTTAACCCATAGCTGGGGAGACGAGATGGATTCATAACTTGCTCAAGGGTATTGGCGCGTAAGTGAATGTAAAAAACCCGACTGGAGTTCAAAAGCGGCTCTTGCGTTTTCTTTTTCCCGGACGCTACTCATTACACGATCGGCACATCAGGCAGCCTTTTTTAATGAGGAAAAAGACATGCCGGTAGCGTAGCTGTCATCAGCGTTGAAAGTGGACCTGTGAATCAAATTCAATTTCACGCCTAATCCGTTCCCTTTGCTTTCGCACAAATTACAGGATTACTTCCATTTTAAAAATGGCGTTCATCTATATTTTTCAAGATGTCCATGGTAATTCACAGATAATAAAGAAACCAAATCCGTAAAGAACCGATGTATTCTTTCTTTTAATGAAAAAAGAAAACGAACGATTTTTTATGAATCAATGTAAGCGGTTTAAACTTTACAAACCTCGATAAAAATTGCTTTTTAGCTGTTGAAATAATGAAACAGTCAGAGATCTTTGTTCTTCAAGTGGAACAGTGATAGCGTTTGCTTTGTGTTCTCCCAACGGCGTTACCCCAATAGTCATAAGAATTTTCAAACATCCTTTTATAATTAACATCCATTTTATATTTAATTAATTAATTAATTAATTATTAAATCTACATGACTGAATTATTAAATATAAAATATTAAATATAAATTAAATAAATATAAATATAAAAATAAATATGAATAAATACAAATATTTAAATTAAATTAAAAATATAAAATATAAAAATTATTAAATCTTAAATATGGAACATGAATTAAATATAAATTAAATATTCGAGATTTTACACCGCATAATCTTATTTTTTTAACATAATGTGTTCATTTCTACATGCTCTTAATTAAATGGCCTATATTGTCATATTCAGAACGTTTCGGCCGTTGTACGCTCCGGTCTTCTTCACTTTTTATACCTTGGAATTTCGTACCGAACACTTTATTTCTTCCACCGGGGTAGATTGTTCTAGTTCCACGTGCCATGCCTCTTCCGGATATCTCAGTTTCAATTATTTCCGTTTAGTAACTCAACTCTCCAAGTTTTTGTTCACCTCTGCTGTTGCCAGGTATTGAACTCAAAACTCTATCGGTCAAATCGCTTGATTACTTCAGCCAACGCTTTTATCCACTGGGCCATCTGTCCTTGAAGAGGCATGGCACGTGGAACTAGGACAGTCAGTTTTATTCTCCTCGCTAAGCTATGGGTTAAATAAGAGGGTAGCTAGGACTGCCAAGCCTTGGATGGCCACCAATCTAAGAGAATGAAAACTGAATTCCACTTCGTGTAGAAGGCAAAAGGATGTCACTCCACTATTTTAGATAATAAAGAAAAGGAATCTGTGGAGGGTCATGATTACCCACGTCTCGAATGGATATGACGTTATTTTAATGTTATGAAAATAGTCATTGCTCAAGAGAGTGCATGGCGTCGCACTGTAAACTTGTTTCAAACGTATGCAGTCGCTGCAAAGCTGCATTCTTCTTTGTTTTTTCTTTTTGTGAGACACATTAAAAAAGGATCTTGAATATTTCTTTTTGTTGGGTAAGAATAAAAGCTCGCATGAAAGAACTAACTCCACGTTACATTTTAAATGAGGATGCAAATAAATGTCATTTTTATTGATTTCTTTCTTATTTACTCAGTCTTTTTTTTATTCCTACCGCATTTTGTTTTCCTTTATGTCGACATATTGCTTTCTCTATAGTTGATAGCTTTCTCTCTTTACTTTTTTGTTTCACTCCCATTTTTTTTACAGGTTATTCTCTTTCCTCTTTGTTTATTGTTCCTTCATACTATTCTTCCCTCGTCTCTTTTGAATACGGAGGTCCATTACCTTTCCATTAACTACAAATCCATGCGGCATAAAAACAGAAAAGTCCTAGATAAAAAAAAAAAGGATATATTTTGAAGGCTCTTAGGGTGGAGAATTGTGCGTGCTTCTTTATATATGAATGTGTGAAATAGAGACATTTCTTTTAACGTTTCTATTTCTTCCTTTTCGGTGCTTCCTTTTATGTATTTGTCGTTTCTTCTTGAAGGCTTGACCTAAAACTCACTTTTATCAGAATTATAAAGTCCAACTTCTGTACAAGCACGTCACCATCATTGACAGACAGTGCCACCAAGTACTACTTAGTGACGTACGCATCCATTGACGAAACAAATTTATGGAAATGTCTACGTTTGGGCATATGATGTTAATCAAATCATGGCTGCTCGTATTGGTTGGATCGATAGATGGTGGCTTGAACTTGAAAATCGCCGTATGGTCGGTCCAGTATTTTCCATTCAAGAGATATTTTTCGGCTTTCTTATATTATATGCATAGGCTAAATAAGAAGACCAAATAAGATCAAGCAGTATTGTTTTTATAAAATACATTAGAGAAAAAATAAATAGAAGAAATATAAAAGAAAAAATATATAGAAGAAAACATCATTTCAACGGACATTGGATTTCTACCTCAGAACATTTCCCTTGTTTACTTAGTAGTGTCTTTTTGCAGTCACTCTGAAAAGATTTTGTTAGATAACCTATATTTTTGTTCGCCTTGTAGAATCTGTATGCGAATTGCGCATGCGTGCATGGGGGCGACAAATAAACGCATGAAAAAATTAAAAAAAAAAGGAAGAACAGTTAAAACGTTCTTCTTTATTTCTTCATTGGACGTTTGCTAAACACAAGATGCAACATATCTGTGCTACTTTCTATGTTAAACGTTTCAATGTGACGTGAGGAGACATTTTGTAGGCGGTTGTTGTTTTTATTTCCAATCGATCTGCGCGCATTCGTAAGAAACCATGATTTTTTTTCTCAAATTGTGCATGCTTGTGTGTATCGTTTAATACCGTTATTATTGTGATTACTATGCAGATCAGTGTTATTAAATGTATATATATATATATATATATATATATATATATATAATAGTGTGTGTATATATATATATATATATATAACTATTTATAATAGTGTGTGTATATATATATATATAACTATATATAATAGTGTGTGTATATATATATATATATAATAGTGTGTATATATATAACTATATATAATAGTGTATATATATAACTATATATAATAGTGTATATATATATATATATAATTATATATAATAGTGTGTGCATATATATATATATAACTATATATAATAGTGTGTATATATATATATATAATAGTGTGTATATATATATATATTTATCTAATAATATATATATACTCATTGAATATATATATATGTTCACTTAATATTTTTTCATTCAACAATATATATATTCATTTAATATATATATATATATATATATATATATATATATATATATATATATATATATATATATTATACTATTTAATAACACTCATCTATATGGTAATCGCAACACCACCGATATTATGAATACCCACTTATTTATAAAATAGTAGATTTCCTCAAGAGAATTCACCAGAAACCACCCTTTCGCCCCCTTTTCCTTAAAGAAGCTCAATTACGTGAAACAGACGCTAGTTAACAATGGTTTTTTTAACTACCTCATCGACAACCAGATTAAACTATTTCTTTCTAAAGTAGCTACTACAAATTTTGAATATATCGATAAAAAATAATAATTTTAACGTATTATATACAAGGCAAATACATGTTGACTATGAACTAGACGAATTTTCTCTTAAAAATATCATAAAGAAATATACAACTCCAGTCTACCAGAAAAAGAAAATTAAATTATCTACTACAAAAAATGTTCTCTTATCTCATTCTGTTAAGAAGCGTTAATAAAAGTAAAGGAAATAAATTTATAAACGTTTGCTATTTGTTCTTTATCTTATTCTGTTAAATTCCGATTCATATTTGATCTAAAATTGCTCCCAGCTTACATTTATTTAACATATTTCGCTTTTTTTAACTTCATGGGAATTTGTAGTATGGAATTATTTATGGGAAGAATGCTTTGTTACTTTTGCATTGGTCAGTTAGATTTCTTTTATAGATTTTTTTTTTCTTTTGGCCATAGTGTCCGTGTCCGTGCGTGTGTGTGTAAGAGGTTGGGAAACTTAAAATTTTAACGCCATGTTCCTTCAGAACATTGACGAATAAAACTGGACCTAATAAAGCAGTTTCTCGTTGTCTTCTTCACGGTGTTGAATTCAAAGTATTCGTTCTGCCACCCAAAGCTAGAGACACCAACCTACCCTACTATTTAACCTATCATTTGAGGATAGAAAATCTCAATTCATGCCTTTCCGACGACATATACAAGTATATGCCAAAGATTAACACAGCATTTGAACTCTTACACTACTCGCATATATCTATACGCATTACGTAGGCACAAACACCCTTTCTCTTTGGGGTTTTTTTTTTTTTTTTTTTACTGTTTTTTTTTTTTTTTTTCATTATTGTCGGCTTTATTCGAGACTGTATCAGGATAAGTTTTTTTTAGTTTTTTACAAGCTGCCCGTTGGTTTCGCTAACGGTGTTTGTTTTTTCTTTCACACACACACACACACACACACACACGCCCACACACACACACATCTCTCTCTCTCTAAATATATATATATATATATATATATATATATATATATATTATAATAATAATTTTTTAAAAATGTTTCCATCGCGACACAGAAATGCCTATATTTCAACATCGCTTGACAATAGAACGAAGCTCTGAATTTTAAGTTTAATTTTTATAATTAAATTTGAGATTGAAGTTTCAGTTTTTCTATGTCATGATGGGAACATTTTTAAAAATAATTATAATATTATGGTCTACTGTTGCATCGAGCACCATTTTTTTTAAATGAAAATAAATGCTATGAACAGTGGATTATAAATCTCACTGTTCTTTCCTATTATTTTAATATATATATATATATATATATATATATATATATATATATATATATATATATATATATATATATATATATTGTGTTGTCAGAAAAATGTACTCTTTACTTTTTTGGCAACGTTCGTTTCCGCGTCTCTCATTTGACAAAAACCGCTATTATAAGTCGCTTTCTAAAGGGCGTTTCATTCAAAAACGACGTAGATTTGAAAACTTTGCCCGATGAATTCTTAGAGTCAATAACCGATTATATCTACCGGCAACACATTGATAACATAGTGAAACATTAGCTAGACGTCGGGAACAATGAAGGACAATATATATTGTTGACTGATTTGTTAAAAATTGTTGATGACTAATCCGACAAATAAATGTAAAAAACGAACAAATTTGTCTGACAACCGAATAGTTACAGGAACATCTTAAATATTTTCCACACAAGACATTTGGGATAAACCTATAAATATATATTTACAGATTGCAACAGCCATTAGGAAGGTGTAATTAAATATACTTTAATGTTTAAAAAAAATCATTCAGTATTATTATTGTTTAGGTAATAAGCATTATAACATAGCACAAATAGTTATATTGTGGAAAAATAAATGAAATTACTCGAAAATATAATTCAAGTACCAATTTCAGTGATGTTTTTGCTAGATTAAAAAGATCACTTGAAATTATATCTATGAAACATTTAACTATTGTATACAACAAAGATATAAAATGGTTAATTTTTATTATGAGGACAAAAAACGAAGATGTGTCTGAAGATATTTTCTCTAATTCAGATCTCTACTAATTGTGATTCTTACTCTTTTGATTTTTAATTTGTTTCTATGATTTTAGTCATATGAATTACTTTTATTTTCTATTAATTAATACATTTAAAATTATACATCAATTGCTCATTCTTTTAATTAATAACAGTAATAGCTTTCTGCTGATGTGTTAAAATCTTGGAATAATGCAACAATAATAATTTAAATTTCCTCTCTTCCATGTCGCGATGTGTCAAAGTTATAAATTCCTTTGTCAAGAAATTTCGCACACACACACACACATATATATATATATATATATATATATGTGTGTGTGTGTGTGTGTGTGCGAAAGGTTGGTGCAAAAATAATGTCGTTTTCTCACATAGTAACATATGTGAGAAAACGACATTATTTTTGCACCAACCTTATTTATATATATATATATATATATGTGTGTGTGTGTGTGTGTGTGTGTGTGTGCGCGCGAAATTTCTTGACAAAGGAATTGTGTGTGTGTGTGTGTGTGTGCGCGAAATTTCTTGACAAAGGAATTGTGTGTGTGTGTGTGTGAAAAATACATAGAAAATAGGAAAGAACTCGTTAAGTAAATAATCTAAAGTTCTTTAGTATTTTAGTTATTATTTTTTTAAAATAGTGCTCGATACAAAAGCATAAATATAATTATTTATTTAAAAATATCATTCCAACACGCTACATAAGAGTTCTCATGAGAACTCTTATGTAGCGTGTTGGAATCATATTTTTAAATAAATAATTACATATATATATATATATATATATATATATATATATATATATATATATATATATATAGGGTAAGATGGAAAAATTGTTGTTGAAATTACACAAAAAGATGGAAAAATTGTTGTTGAAATTACACAAAAATAAAAAATATCACTGAAATCTCGTTTAACAGATCCATTTACTAAAATTACACAAAAAATATAGTGAAATAGAAAATTTATTCAATAAAATCGTCATTGTATTCAATTACGATCTCTAGACAACTTCGGAATTTCCTGCAATTCTTCTGGACTGTCTCCTTATTTAAGTTGTTGCCATTCATTGCCTTCATACATCTTTGGTGTTACAAGGAGTTTTGTTTGTCTCTCATTCAATTGTGCCCCACACATAATAATCAAGGAGCCTCGAAACCTAGGTTGCTAGGGGCGAGGAGTTCGCAAAAATTGTCTGACAGTCACGTCTGGGTGCTCCTGCTTGTGTGACATGGTCTAGAGTCCTGTTTCCAGACACAGCGTCCTCCAGCTGCCACCCTCTTGACCCAGGACAGCATTACCTTTTCAAGGCACTTGATTCAGGCCCACATGTTGCGTCTGGCGCTCTGCGGGAAGCTGAGTGGAGGCATAATATCGCCATCACTAGTGGCAACTCCAAATATCTTCGTAATCGCCATTAGACCCATCCAAATCTTTCCGGGTCCTCAGTTAGATTGGCATTCAAACACTCTGAAACGTTCGTATTGGAGCTGCTGATGCAAATTCCAAGAATTATACCATGTCATTTCCAAATTTCTGGCGGAGTGAATTGCGTCATGGTGCACTTTTACTCATAGACGGTGCACAACTGAGCCTACTATACTGTGCAGTCGACAAAATCAAAAACAAACATACGCGAAATTAAAAATATAAAATGGCGTCAATTTACCCATTATTAATTATTACCAGCCATATATTTCTGAAAAAATTATTATCAGCAATATATTTTTGAAAAAATTATTACCAGCAATATATTTCTGAAAAAATCATTACCAGCCATATATTTCTGAAAAAATTATTACCAGCCATATATTTCTGAAAAAATTATTACCAGCAATATATTTCTGAAAAAAAAATTAACCGCAATACATTTCTGAAAATTGAAAAAAATCTAGTAAAAATCATTGTAAAAATCGTCTCGGTATTAAATAACACAGTGAGGTTGATATACCGTATAACAAACCAAACCAAGTATATTTTTCTCTCTCAAAAGATAACCAATCAAACATTGTTTTTGATAAATGAAAATACAACATTTTCTTATTTATATTATTTACGCTAACCTACAAGCCGATCTTTGGGCAGACTTTAGGCTAACTAACAGAGGGCTTTTGAACATTCGGTCTTTTACCTTCAGTGCCCTATGTACATAAAAGTGATAAGAATTTAGAAATAATAAAATTATTCCATTTTAATTCGACAAAATCTTTCTTCATATACGCAACCGGTCTCCGTTGTTTGTTTACATTTATTTTGCGCGCAATTTTTCTTCTCTTTTAAAATCACCATTCTTTATTATTCCATCACTTAAGTCATTCTTAAAAGACATTAGGGATCCCAAACAATGTAATATTTCGTATGCGTTACAGTACTCATGCTAGAAAAAGAAAACTAAATCATATGAGCAACGTGCTTAAGTATTAATTAGACAATATCAATTGCAATTGCAACGAAAAGCGAAATTAAAGTAAAACCTTTAATAAAGAATTATTTTTTTAAACCTTTCACTCTGTTCGATATTTAAATGTAACATTAAATGAGTTATTTATTTAATTTTTTCTACAGTAATTAATATATGTTAATCAGGTTTTTTATGATTAGCCGAGAACGAAAAACGGACAGATGGACGGACAAACTCTCATCAACGCAACTATATATATATATATATATATATATATATATATATTATATATATATATTAAAGACATTTTTATGTTTAACGTTATATATATATATGAAGCACACACATAAAAATTTTATTTTGACCGTTTATATGACCTCACCTTGAGTGACTTGAAACTGGTTCCATTAAACGTGAGAAAGCCGGAATTAAAAAAAAAAAACAGCGGCGTAAATATACACAAAACACAATCCTTGAAAACGAATGTAACAGCATCCGAAAGTACTCAGGTAGAAAATAATAATAAATTTAAAATAAATATGAACATTGGCAAATTTAATGACGACACTAAGCAACAAATTATGAAATATGAAAAATTAAATTAAAAAAATTGATAGGCATAACTTGCCCATATTATTTAACCTAATAAGTTTGCTGCTGAAATAAACCTAATCTAATCTATATATATATATATATATATATATATATATATATATATACATATATACACTACATTTCAAAAGTTTGAAGCTACCCCCAGAATTAGCATATGATGAACTTGACAGAAGAGTGAAGAAAAAATGAAAAACAGCTCTTTGAGTCGTTGAAACAAGAGTTGAATCAATTATCAAACTTATAATTTGAGAAACTTTTACAATGAATGCCAAAAATTTGTGCTGCAGTAACCAAAGCTAAAGAAGGATACTTTAAGGAGAGCAAAATTTAATTATGTATTTTTTTCTTTTTGCCATAATAAAATTTCCAATAAAAAATAGTGTCTCACGTTGTTTTAACCATGTATATTAATTTTCTCTTATTTAAAGTACAAAGGAACTACTTTGGGGGTTAATTTAAAAAATTACAAATGGTGGCCTCAAACCTTTCAACTATAGTGGATAGATAGATAGATAGATAGATAGATAGATAGATAGATAGATAGATAGATAGATAGATAGAATCATAGAGAAAATTATGAAATTCTAGAAACATTTTTCCATCATTAAGTAGGGTGTGTGAGAGTAGACTACTTAAAAAGTTATACATTTTTAGGGAAATATACTAGAAAAATAAAAACTATTTTTAAAATATCATCGAGAATAAATTGTTTGGAAAATCAGAAGAATTCTAGTTGCTACGTATATTCCCCAAGCCAAACTTGCACAAATATCAGCTTGCGCGTTTGTGTGTGATAGAGAACGCAGTGTTGTTGCGTGTCCAAACCGTGTGCGTCACATTAGCGGGTGGATAGATGCATGTAGAGTAATGCTAACTGTCTGAACAGGTTTATGTGCCACGCAAGAGTCCGTCAGAGATTTTGACTAGAGTTAGTAATCCACGCAAGTGCAGAATGACAGCTGTTGGTATTTAAATATGAATATTACATCTTCACACTTGTCAGTTACCGATCAGAAATAACGCTTCATGTCATCGTAAGGACTCTGTATCCTGAATCGTAAATATTTCTGGAAATAATGATTGAGGACTCACTTATGACAGCCCTCCATTTTCATATCGTCTCTCGGTTCCCGATATTCATAAATTTATATTTTTCACGGATCCTAGCCTCAAACAATGCCATTAACCTGAATACAAACGCTGTCCAAGTAGCAAATAAGACCAAGGTTGACTTCAAGTTGATTATGGGCAAAGTGGATCAATACTGCCCAGGATAAAGTGGCTATTTCCATTGCAAATCTTGGCCAACGGCAGTTTCTACATCCATATTATAGTCTTCATCCAATTAAATCCAAGATCACGTAAACGAGAAATAATAAATAAATTAAAATATAATCCATCAGATATGACCCGGGGGAAAATATCGTTTTAAAATTTCCGGATTGAAATAATTAATAATTAAAGTAAAGTTTTGGTTGATGGTTGGTAATTGGCAAAGGTACTTAATAAATTTTAATTTATGCAAATATGGAGGTGCAGCAAATGTGTTTTTCCCTTAATCACATTTTTAACAAACGTAAGACTCTATATACGATTCTTTCGACATGCTTTGAAAGTTTTCGTGAGCTGGTCGTTGAGTTTTCATCTGTCTCGCATTTTAAGACATTATGATCGATAATTTGGTGGTCATACCATTCTGGACTTTATTTTAACGGAAAATCCCTAGACATAAAATAGTTTCACCGATCAGAGCCTGAACTGTCACCTATCATCATCGATTGTTTTTCTCTCAATGAAGCTCCTTACCTTGAACGCCTTAATGCTTTCCCAGCCCTCAAGTAGAACTCATTGCTAAAGGTTCTAAAAATGGTTTATTGCATCACTCCGGTAAATATCTGACTCCCTTTACTATACTTTATTTTTACAAGAGCCAGATCAGACCAAAAATGGTGTATTGCTGCAAAATGGCGTATATCTGGGTGGTGTTCCCTAGTCCTCACTTGCCTGTCTTGATAGAGTTCAAAAGTGTCTACGCGGACTTGTGGATGATAATTTTTCCATCCTACAACCCGTTTCCTATAGACGACGCTAGCCTTTCGTTGATCTATCGCTATTTCCACGGTGTCTGTTCTGACGAGCTATATTCCTTAGTTTCCACCCGTCCTGACCATTACAACTAAGGCCCGCCATGCCGTACACACAAGTGGGAATCCTCTCCATTCCTGTCATGTTTTATTAGTAAGAAGTTCCGCTCGGATAGCCTCTTCACAATAATTGATGTTTTGTGGATATTTTCAGGTCTAAAGTTAGCCATTATCTTCCCTGGATAAAACCATGAACTTAAATTCTTGCTTTTTCTTACGTTGATAATACACCACACAGTAACACTCTGCTTTTGAGTGGCTCTTAGGCCTTGTAGTAGGTGAAAATGAAATTAGTATACATTAGGAGCACGGTCTAATAATGTTTCATTTCCTCCGTTTTAACGAACGCCTAGGGAAGCATAATTGGCTTTCAGATCCAGTGTAGAATAATGTATCAATATGTCAATGTATAATGTGTCAATCTGAGAAAAGTGCAGAGGATTCGGAAAACGTTGGATGGGTCTAATGGTGATTACGAAGGTGTTTGGAGTGATCACTAGTGATGGCGACGTTATACCTCCATTTATTTTACCACGGACCCTCAGATTCAACACGGTTGCCTACATCAAGTCTCTTGAGGGGGTAGCGCTGCTCTAGGTCAAGAAGGTGACTGCGGAAAGACCCTATCTCTGGCAACAGGAATATGCACCATGCCACACAAGCAGGAATACATTGCTGTGAGACCATTTCTGCAACTGCATCACCCTTAAATCTGGTCAGCTAACTTCTCAGACTGCAACACCTTGATTATTATGTGTGGACTGCAGTTGAGCGAGGGACGAACAAAACTCCTTGTAACACCAAGGATGAACTGAAGGTAAGGATTATGGCAGAATTCATCAACTTCAGCATGGAGACCGCCCAGAAGAGTTGCAGGAGACTCTGAAGTTATCTGGAGTTCGTAGTTGAATTCAATGGTGATTATATTGAATAAATTTACTCTTTTGTATATTTTTGTGTAATTTTAGTAAATATATCTCTCAAAATGAGATATCAATGTTATTTTCATTTTTGTGTAATTTAGATAACATTTTATCCATCGTACCCTGTCTAAACGGCGAATTCTCTGTCCGCCCGTGTGTCTGAAAGCCATCTAACTCGGAACACACTTACTCTACATAGACATATATCTTTTTGGAATTAAAATGATCCCGGGATTGAAAATCTGCCCTTTTTGTGGTGTTTGAACATCCTGTTCAAAGGATCTCCATGTTTAAGTTGGTGAATTCTGCCATTTGTGTCCGAATTAAGAAGGTACAGTTAAAAATTCAAATTTTAAAATGACTGAAAAAAATTAGTGATTTTAAAAGTTTTTAATTTATACTGATTTTAATGCAATACAAAAACTTTAAAAACTGTTTTTTTTTTTTTAAATCCAGTTTAAAATATCTCCAAATATTTGTTAATTGAAGAAATCAGTGTTATTTCTTCAAAATGCCAAGAAAAATGTTAAAATGAGAAATTTCATGACATGAGGTTTTGAAGTTACGAGTTTGTGATTTGAAGAACTAAATTTTCCTCCTGAATCGGAATTTCAGCCCAAATCGGAATTTCGGACCAACTCGATCTTTTAGGCGGAATTGAACTTATATCCCGAATCATAGTTAAAGTGAGGTTTTAAAGTTCCATAGAGTGAATTGAGGAATTTATACTTATTTCATCAAAATTATCATTGCTGTTTCCAAAGCTGGACCAGAGGTCCCTTTAGTTTTGGGCCGGGGACCCAATTAGCCCTCCACAGTAGATTGTCTAAAAGTCCGCACCTGTGTGCCTTTTATCCTAGTATATACAAAGTTGTAAATAATATTTAGATATCTACATGAGAAAAAGTTCTGGTGCAAAACTGAAAAATTCCCAAATCCTTTTGTGCCATCCATTATTTGCTTTGCTTAATATTATAAATATTATATAATGATCGATAAAACTATAGAAAATATATATAATTATCATAATATTTTAAGAACATAATTATTTTGTTAACACGAAAATTTATCAATAAATCTGTAGCTTGATGTGTATTAGCTCTATTTTGTTCAGAATATTTCTCTGTATATTGTTCAATCTGTAAAATTAATGTTCACCACAGAAATTATTTTGAAAAATATATGTTTGTTGTACAAATTAAGTTTTTTCATCATTCTTTTGAAATAACTACGAATGTTAAATTAATAAGTTCATTATAGAAAATAATAGCCTTCATAGCGAGGTATAAAATATTTAGGCAAATCCTACTGTATAGGATTACTTCATGATGTCAAAGACTTTGATGCCAAACCCGATAACGTTACGGTTTATTCTTTAATGATTCATACGTCGGGATAATGAAAGAACATTTCATCGTAGATCCTTCGTCATATGTTCGTTTTCGATAGCACAAAATATAGTTGGTTGGTTGGGTTTTATGGCATATCAACCACTGTGGGTCATTTAATGCCAAATTAAGGTATATATATATATATATATATATATATATATATATATATATATATATATATATATATATACATACATACACATATACCTATACATATATTAAATATACAGTACTATTAAACATATAGCTGGCAACATTATTTTTTCAAAAACACACAGCTGGCAACATTATTTTTCCGAAAACATTATCTGAAGCCTTGTTGTTGGACGTAGTTTATCGTCATACCCAGGACGCACACAAAATATAATCAACTAATAAAATATCAAAGATTATGTCCAATGATGTCATTTCTATTTGGAAGAATGTTTTTGTTTGTTTTCGTTTAAAATGTTTGACAAGTTATAAACTATCGCACTAAAATTATTTTAAACACTACATTTCACCCAACACAAGGCTCGAAATCCACTCAAAGCAGAAGGCCACAATCATCAAATGGTAATATGGAGTGCATGATAAGAATTGAAGAGAAGTTAATAAGAAATGAAGATGATGATTAAAAGAAAAGATATCGCTTGAATTTTGACATGAAGTGTTCAGAAAAGCAACCACGTGAGAGCATGTTCCACAAAATGGCAGAACTTGTTACAAAAACTAAATGAAACTTTCTCTTCGAATTTGGAAAACGGATGAAATTAGCGTGACTCGACTCATTTTTATCATTTCACGCTAAGCAAGGCGTGAATGCCACTAATACGCAGGGGGTTACAGGTAGAGAAACCGAGAGAAAAGTCTGAGTATATGGAGGATTGAGGAAAGGACAAAAGATGAAAGGAATTCAAGATGACAGAAAATGGCGATTGTAGTTATCAAGGAAGCGAGTAAACGGAAGACAGTTCCACAGGAGGTAAGTGCGAAAAAAGAAACTGTTTGTGTAGAAGAGGCGGATGCATTTAGCTAATAGTAAAGGGGTGGGTCATATGGCAATCTCGTAGCACGCTTAAATTCATGTAGTCGGGACACCATGGAAAAAAACCGTCAGAGCAGTTGCCATGAAAATATTTGTAGAAAAGATACCCAGGAAGACACGCCATATCGCTGAGAAAGTAACTGAAGTCTAAACGCCATGTCAGGATCAATTACATTACAGATCTTTGGATTTTATCAAGAACCTCGAAATGAATAGCAGGAGCACCAGACCAGATATGGTAGCAGTAATCAACGCACGGAGGAATACTAGATTTGTAAGTGTACAAGATGAACTATGACGAGAATAATTTTTTGGCACGACACAGTGATCCAACTTTTCTTTGCAGTAGATGCAGCAATTGATTTGGCAGACATTCCATGGTGTGTACGAGTTGTAAAGGCCTGAACTGGTGGAACTAAAGAATGAAGTTTATCTGAACGTTTGCAATGGAAATAGAGATAGAGTAGCGACCGGCTTGCAATGTTGCGTCTGTGATAAAAAAAAAACTGGTAGAAAGGAAAATAAGATTCCCTCCCCAATGATTTCGAACTAGAAGCTGGAAATTGAGAAATATGTAATTCTAATCCAGATTTTAATAATGCTCCAACTTAAATCATGTTTGAATCAGGAATAGAGATAATAGGATCAAATGGTATAAACACGACTTGAAAGGAAAATAATGGAAGGCAAGTAACTATTAATTAAATAGAAAAAACATGGTTCTCCATAATTTTCTGTCCTTGTAGCTCTTAATAAAATTTCTCTTTTTGTTAGTTAACCTTGAATCGATATCCATTTAATCAAGCTCACTAAATATGTTATGCGTTGTTTTCCTCTGTCCCTCTTGCCTTCAATCTGTCCTGTGGATATCAGATTTTCCAAGCCGTCTTTCCTTATTATATGCGCTAGAAATTTAAACTGTCTATTCTTAATGTTATGTATAAGTGTGCGTTTTGTTTCCATTTTCTCTAAACTTTCATCGTTTCTCACGTGTTCGGTCCATGGTATCCGCAGCATCCTTCTGCAGAACTACATTAGTTTAAATGTATTAAAACAAACGACAAACCTCTTCTAGGTTTAAACCAGCAATGAGGTGAATGCAATAACTGGAAAGACAATGAAAAGAAAGTGATTCAGATTGTAGTCGCGTGTATTAAAGCGTCGGTTCATGAATTTGGTGACATAATAATTGTGAGTTCAATCCCTGGGCCGGGTAGTGTGTACTTGGGCTCGGTGGAAACGGGCCGATCATTAACTGAAAAGTAGATGAGGTATCCTTAGACATGGGCAGCGGAACGGGAATATTCTACTCCTGTAGATTAAATAAAGGATTCAGTTCGAAATTCCCTCTAAGCGACAACAATAAAGATGAGGACAAAATCCGCGTCTAAATAATGATAACCCACTCATCACAGGAATTCAGACAGATGTGGGCATCATGGTGAATAGTGTCTACAATCTTGGGAATTATTCTTCGACCGAGAGCAGCAAACTGGTTCTATAAGCTTGCAGTTTTTAAAGTTGATTCAAGGTGATTTAAAATGAATGAATTATTCCTGTAACAGCAGAAGTCTCAGTGACAAGAAATATGATCATTTTCTAAGTGTAGCTTAGATGTGGCACAAGGCCTAAAGTATGGGGCACCTAGTGAGGAGGGAATTGACTTTTCAGTCATAACTGGTCTAGCGAGAGAAGCTTGCTAACCATTACACCACGCCGAGGTGCTCCAGTGACAAGAAATATGAGTATGTGTCTTATAGAAGAACTTTAGTTTTAAAAAGTATTTCTCCACCTCTATTCCCGTTTTTACCTTTCTCTCCACTCTCTCCACTCCCTCTCTTCCCTATCTCCCCATCTTTCTCCCCCCTCTCACTCTCACTCACTCTCTCTCTCTCTCTCTCTCTCTCTCTCTCTCTCTCTCTCTCTCTCTCTCTCTCTTGATCAGTGGTCCAAATACGTAGGATATATTTACGCTGAAGGTATTAGGTTGGTGCAAAAATAATGACGTAATAATGTCGTTTTTTGACGTATTTTTAAAACCAAAAAACGATATTATTACGTCATTATTTTTGCGCCAACCTAATATATTTGGCAGTATTTATTTACACTGCGTTCACGCCTATCGCCCAGTTCTTCAAAAAAATATATCGACTTGAATTCTTTAATGATGCTGAGAACAGGCGACCAAATAGGAAATTTTCAAGGAAAATGCGAATAAAAAGGACACATTTACTAAGGTTATTTTCTAAGCATACCGTAGATGTGACACAAGTATGAAGCACCTAGTGAGGATCGAACTCACTTTTCAGTCGTAACTGATCTAGCGAGATAAGCTTGCTAAACGCCGAGATGCCACTCTTGATTTTCTAAGCGTAGCTTAGATATCGCACAAGGCCCAAAGTAGGGATCACCCAGTAGGGATCGAACTCACTCTTCAGTAGTAACTGTTTTAGCGTGACAAGCTTGCTAACTGAGGTGCCCAGGACACTTTTACTAAGAATCAGAAATAAACTGCTCTCTTCCTACAGCCGTAAAGTAACTTCTTCGTTTCTGATTCGTCCTCTCCTATATTTTTATTTCTGTTTTTCGTTCATTCTTTTTGACACCTTTGACTTCAAGCAGTAATATTTTCATGCGCTCGACAATTCAACAATTGAGGGTTTTTTCTTTCTTTCTTTCTTTCTTTTTTTAATTCGTCTTATCTCACTACGATACAAGGCCAAATTGGAAAAAATGTAGGTGAAAAGCTTCTTTTGTGTCGCTCTTGAAAATTTTTGTCGCTTTCGGTGATATCAAGCAATGTCGCGTTCTCAGTATTGATACTTCTTGTTATGAAGTCGACTTTTTGGTGTGTGTCGAAATTCTCAGAGGATTCACGTAGTCTATCTGAACAAAGGCTCGCCAACATAGGTCTTCGGCCAGTGATGTGTCATGTTCGGTGGGAAATTGTCTGACAATAACGTCCAGGGGATTAAGTTTGGCTGTGGAAAAGCCTGAAAACGAAAAATATTGTGAACTGCAATCGTAGTCCTATTGGCACAACAAAGTAAACACTACATATAAAAATATATAATAACTCTGACTTGATCGAGAGGTCGTTTATGTATAAAGAAGAAAGTTGATCTTGTTATATGTGTGTGTGCTTGTTTGATCAATTGAATGTCGTTTTCCAGATGTGTAAACTTCAGGCTTATCCTCAGATGGATGTATCTATTAGGTTGGTGCAAAAATAATGACGTAATAATGTTGTTTTTTTACGTTAAAAAATACGTCAAAAACGACATTATTACGTCATTATTCTTGCACCAACCTAATATGTTATTCTGTAGGAATTAATCTATTAGGTTGGTGCAAAAATAATATCGTTTTTGACGTATTTTTTAGCGTCAAAAAACGATATTATTTTTGCACCAACCTAATAATATCTGTCTGTATATCTCTTTCTCTACCTGCACATATGATTTGATTATAATGGTGAAGGCTTTATGCAGAACAAACCACACTTTTTCTTTTTCTCTCTCTCTCTTTCTCTCTCTCTCTCTTTCTCTCTCCCTCCCTCTCTCTTTCTCTCTCTCTCTCTTTCTTTATATATATTTATATATAACAAGAAAGACGCAAATACACATTTTCAAAACAGAATCTCATATTAAAGGATTAGATAGAGATTTCTGCTATTGTCATAATTTTTATTTATTTAATCAACTCCCCAAGCAAGGCAATAATTCCACTAAGACGCAAGGCTAGTCTAGAATATAAAGAGTATATGAATATTTTAGAACGAACCGGAAACCCAATCCCAAACAGGACGAAACGGATATACCTCGACTCCTGTTCAAAAGACCGCGAAGGAGTCTGAACTGGACGAAAAGCGAGCCTATATACTCCTATTGAGAAAAAAATGATATTTCAGAGTTTAGGTAGAGATATTAAAAGTATAGATTTGAAGTAGACTTTAGGAGGTACTGGAAACCAAATCCTAAACAGGAAACAAAGGAAGACCGGGGAGGAGTGTATACCGAACGATAGGCAAACCTATTCTTAAAAAAAAAACCTACTCTTATTAAATATTTTCATATAAAAAGACAGAATTAACTTTAATTGCATCTAAGTATAATTCCACCCTGTCGGCTGGGGCTTCAGAATACACCTCTGCAGAGGGGTAAGCCCCCCACCACCACCACCAATGAGAAAATACAGTTCCCACGGAGAGCTGTCTACAAAACCTCTACAACCCTAATCATGGAAAACTACACATTAAGGAGGGAAAAAATCTCCAGTAAAGTGAAACCCACATCTTTTTTTTATTTCTCGTCTCATTGAAAAAGAACACAGGCGTGTCCGAAAATTCCGATATTCAAATTTTTCTCTGTGTGCTTCGGTTTACTTAAAAGGCCTACTAATATAGTGATTTTCCAAGCGTATCTCAAATGTGGCACTAGGCCGAAAGTACGGGGCACCCAGTGAGGATCGAACTCATTATAAAGACCTACTAATATATAATAAATATCATCAGTCGTATTGACAATATTGTTATCATTTCGTTGTCTTTTTATTCTTCGAATTTCATTAACCGGCCTATTAAATCCACACACACACCACACACAAACACACACACACACACACACACACATATATATATATATATATATATATATATATATATATATATATATATATATATATATGTGAAAAGTGTGTGTATATAAAAAATAAATAAATATATATATATGTGTATAATTATTTATATATTATATGCGCGGTACTTATTAGAAAGCGGTCAATATCATAGATAGAGCTAACATATATGGTTGGATAGATGTGAGCTTGTGATCCTGGGTTTCACGCTTTAGCGATCGTCAGACAAACGATCGCTAAAGCGTGAAACCCAGGGTCACAAGCTCACATCTATCCAACCATATATATATATATATATATATATATATATATAGATATATATGCTTTTAATTGAGCTCGAAGATTTACAAATAGAACTGATCGAAAATATTTATTATGCAAATTGTCAAACAAAATACAAAGACGGCAGACACTGAAACTAATTTAATTTTCATTGAATTTTAAACATTTTATATCTTCTCATAAATGTATAAATATAAATTACCTTTTATTGTTTTAATCATTTCACTCAGCAAGGTAATAATGCCACTAAGACGCAAAAGATTATTGGGACTGAAAGAAAATGAAAAAGCTTTATGTGAAGGAACCGGAACCAAAAGTCTATTCCTGATCAAAAGACGAAGAAGGAGTGTGACAAGGACGATAGATGAACCTATATACCCAAGAACCTGTTTCTTTCAAATATACTTCTCACTGTGATTTCTGTTAACAATTTAAAATTATTTTGACTGTCTGGTTATGATCTGCTTAATTGTTTTCAAAACGGAATATTATTTTATGTTCATTTGAATAAGTTTAAATGACAGACTAGTCTGGTGGATGTTAAAGAATATAGATTAAAAATCTGTCTTAGTTTAAATGTCTTCGAATGACTGTCAAAAACAAATGCTCTAGATTTGAAATTATCTCGGGCATCAGTCGAAAGGTTGCACTTTAAGATTTCAAAAAAGTATAGATTGGTGTAAAAATAATATCGTTTTTTGACGTTAAAAAAATACGTCAAAAAACGATATTATTTTTTCACCAACCTAATAGAAACAAATAAGTGCCTTGAAAATGTTACCCAATAGCTCAGAGTATATGAACAGCGCCCGTGAGTAATATAGTAAGAAGTCTTGCTACTACAGTAACAGTACTATTTTGGTGCCAACGTGAAAACAGGAGGGAATGTGAATACTTCGAAGGCGACTGTAGAAAATAGCATATATTTTTTATCATCGATCCTCTCTAGCTTTCGGGTTATATCTTGTACTCATGGGTAACTCGACGTGGTGTAATCGTTAGAAAGTTTGTCTTGCTAGATCAGTTACGACTCAGTTGTGAGTTCTATCCCCGCTGGCTGCCCCATACTTTTGGCCTTGTGCCACAACTAAGTTACGCTTAGTAAATCGCTAGAGCACTTCGACGTGGTGTAATGGTTAGAAAGCTTGTCTTGCTTCAGATACGACCGAATAGTGAGTTCGATCCTCACTGGGTTCCCCATACTTTCGGACTTGTGTCACATCTAGCCTCGTTTAGAAATTCTCTATATCTTGTATTCAAATTAGAAATGTTATTAACGTATCAGAAAAATAATTTTTTTTTTATCCTCATAGTGCTTATACGTATTCGTTATGCATGTATACCTACAGAATTATTTCAGGTTACTGCAAATATCATTATTGTTGAGAAATATCTCTCAGCTTTTACTCACGACTGACTTCCGCTACCGGAAGTTAAAATTGAAACCATTGTTTAAACTCTTATGTATTGTTACACTAGTGTGTGCACAGAATTTCATGGCTCACACAGACTAAAAATTCCTATTTAATTCCGAAATTTACATACAGCTTGCTTGATAATATCTCTATTAGTATATATATATATATATATATATATATATATATATATATATATATATATATATATATATATATATATATATATATATATATATATATATATATATATAATTTTTTTATAAAATTTATACTCTTTAATGACAATAAGAAAGACAATGTCTAGACGTGATAAATATGAATTTGACACATTTCGTTTTGTTTATTCGCGTAAGACAACGTCTTTATTGTTCTAACTTTTGAAATGATATATCACCATAACATAAACGTTTATTTGAGTTGTTATCCCCATTTCTTTCAGTTTTTTTTTATTATACGGCATTCGGAAATGTTGGCTCTCCGTCCGACTTCAGTAATGAACTGCAACCGACAACAAGGCCTCTGATCGGGAGATTGGAGGTTTTTAGGAGCGTTATTACTGCTGTTCCCAAGTCAACCCTGACCCAGAGTGGTAGCCCCTGTTAGGGTCCCAGCCGTGGGAAAATAGCGAACCTCCAAACAAAAACAAAACACTATAAAAATATAAAATACTAAAATAGCATCAATATATATTTATATTAAAAAAATTATCATAGAATTACCAATACCTATTTATATATTAGAATTACCAATAATATATTTTATCTGTAGATGAAGGAATACAACTGCGTTCGTAATATTTAGATTTCGGCATCATAGAGGTTGATATGTCACTAAACAAAATCAACCAACAATCCGACTTTAGATCATAATTTTATTGGTGCTTCTTAAGCATGTGATCCATCTTCTAAGTCTGATCTACCAGAACAACGTATCACTAAAGTCCGTGATCTACAAGTTGGGAAAATTCTCTACAATAAAATATAGATTAAAAATAGATATATATGGAATGAGACAAGAAAAAGATGTAGTCTTTACTTAACATACTATAATAATATACTAAATAATACCATATGATTAAAAAAAACTAAAGGCAATTATTATTTTAACTAATACTATCAGTCTCTGTAAACAGTTTGAACATCATTCAGAAATGCAATAAATAAATTTGGGGCATTGAATCGCATAATTTTCCAGCAAAAGAAATCTAGATGAGATTATAATGTTTGGAAAAGTACGACTCTTTTTTTTTTTTTTTTTCTTGCGCGTGTAGATAATTTTCTTTAAGGTACGTTGCATATTGTTATGGTGTAGAACCATAGAAAGATGACCCGGACTCGGAAATAAGGTTAAATAGTAGATTCTCAGAAACGTAGTATAAAGGTAAATGTGGACTGGAGAGTACTTTCTCTCACTGGTGTCCTCACTCACTCACTCACTCACTCACTCACTCACTCACTCACTCACTCACTCACTCACTTGGTGACTTCCTCTACTCAGAGTTGGTAGCCATATTATATAGGTGTGGAAGAGTCCATTTGTAGGTAGGTCCCCACAATACATATGTATGGAGCGCCATGTAATACAAGCCAAAATAGCAAAGGCCTGGAATGAATCGCAAGGAATCAAGTCACTGCCATGGGTAGTCCAAAATCCTGACATTAATCCAATGGAGCACCTAGACTGACGACTTCAAGAGAATGCAACCAAGTGGCAACCCTAAAAGCGTCAGTGGCAACCCTTAAAGTAACATTGTTAAAGGAGTGACAAAATATGGACCAGACTATTGTTGATAACTTGATCAAATCCATGAAAACTCGAATACAAGCACTGAAACTAGCAAATGGAGGACTTGTTCCATACTAGTTTCAAATACTGTTTATTTATGTTGAATAGGGATTACGTTATTAAATTTTGAAATTAGATGTAGTTTATTTCTCCTGGCTAAAATGTTTTTAGACCACGGTACTTAAGTAACACCATTTTGTTCTTAGTTCTTTAATCATTAAAATAAATAACCTTGACTTGAAAATCATGCGACCAGACATAATTTGTTGTTACCATTCAGCCACGAGAAACCTTGCACCAAACATAAATTCATATACCCTTTTTAATAAATGCACGTCTCCCGTTCGGGGCATTTTCAAAGCCTTTATCTATAAAGTAAACAAAGTAATTTAAAAGTAATTAATAGATATTTTAATCCCATACTATTTCTTATGGCCCTCGACGTTATATTTAGTTCGAGTAAACACTGTTATGCTTTCTTTTTCCTCGTTTTTATCAGTGAAACTGTTTTCTGTTGTGCAATGCGAAGAAACAACACAGATCTTCACTTTGAGGTCTCGTGACACTGTAAAATAAGGTAACAATCTAATGTGCATCATTGTCTCATCTTTTCAAATATCGGAACTTGCAGAGAAGGAGCTAACACAGATGTTTATTTTTAAAAACGTCTCGTTCGAGATTTGGGAAGCGCGGTTAATGCAACCGCGGAAAGTGAATTGGGCATGCCGAAGTCAATTTCCCCTTGATTCAGTTTCGTTCGTTTTGCGTTAATACCCTAGGAAAAGGTATGAATCAATATTTCCCCAGGTTACATATCAGGGTAGATTGGGCTATCTTGTTTTTCGGTGGCAACAAGTCTAGGAGAAAAAAAATCTGAATTCAAAGCCCAACCTGAATAGAGATGAACTCCATCAAACTTTCTTGCCCGACATACTAAATGTTATGGTCGTATTAATATTTGTTTTAATCGCATTCTGCGTGTTAGCAACCATTTTCTGTTTATTTAAAAGCAGACATTTTTTTAGATTGTAAGAATATATTTTGAAGAGGATAATAGTTTGGTGATACACGTCTTACTAATTAACCCACAAATGGGGAGTGAGAAGGTGAATTCATATATTTCCCAGGCGTATTGGTGCGGAAGTGAATATAACAAACCCAACTGGAATTGGAACTCAGTTCTCCGATTAACAATTTCGAGTAATTATC
Organism: Acanthosepion lycidas; assembly: GCA_963932145.1. Taxonomy (NCBI): domain Eukaryota; kingdom Metazoa; phylum Mollusca; class Cephalopoda; order Sepiida; family Sepiidae; genus Acanthosepion; species Acanthosepion lycidas. The sequence continues at coordinate 70,731,607 of OZ010594.1, read as the reverse complement.
CATTACAGCACTGGCACATAGAACCTGGTATCCCCAAGAGGTCAACCATATAGGTTCCGACCAGGCTTGACCTGGCTTAAATTTCATAATCGGTGTCTGTTGGTGATATGGCCGTAAGCCTCCGTAATATATGCGTTACCTTTACGATATTAACTGGTTATTGAACGTATGAGGGAGAATAATAGTTATGCTTTAATTTTGTTATTATACTTTCAAGCTTTCTCGCATCTTAGAATCTTAAAACAATGGAATTATCTGCGACTACATTTCTTCCCTTTTGCAAATAAGCTTTTTCTCCTCTTCATCCTCATCCTCATGACCGGGTGTGATTGTAGGGACGCTGCGCAACTGAGCACTTGGTCAATGTAGCGTGTCTTGGTCAAGTAGAATTAACGGAGCCTTTTCCTCTCGAAGTTAAACCTTGATCATTGATTCCATTTGGGGGAACCCTTCACCCTGACCGTTGAATTTATTCCATAAAACCCTCCGCGACAATGATGATGTGCAATCAACCGTTGCATACATAGCTATGTGTCATGGTCTACCCCACTGTGCTAGATGGTCGTTGGCCATACAAGAAGGTTTATCCGCTTTTTATTTTTAATCCTGTTGGGCGTCTCGCCTCCCTGATGCGGGAAGCGGTTTAATCACCAATGACCCGACGATCCGGAAGATAATATTGGTTTACAATGTTACCAGTAACACTCGTAGAGCGACCTGTCAAAATAATTTTCTCTTCTTAAAAACCCATAAAAGCAATTTACATGAAGATTATCATAGTTTTTAGGAAATTTGCTTATAGCATAAAAGTTTACGTAAACTTATCGTAGATTTTTATGGAAATTTACGAAGATTACCCTAGACTGTAGGATATTTACCGATAGCAGAAAAAAGGAGTCGCGAATCAAAACTTACTCTTTCAAAACCCGGGGATATTTTATTTTTACCGCTTCATCACGTCAGTTTCGTGACAGCCGTTCTACTTGACGCTAACCAAAATTCTGTATTGCATAAACAATAACGAAGTGAGCGAAGATAACGCCAGCAAAAAGTTTATCAGTGAACCTAGAAGGTCTTCTCGTCACAGCTTGGGGAGAGATAAGATGACATGACTTTGCAATCTATACGATCAGTACCAGAATAAGTGGAGAATTTACGATTAACGCTTTTGTCAGAGTTAAGTGGCAGCGACGAAAATTCAAATGATTTACTTGTGACAAATTACATTTTTGACAACCGCTTAAAATATCACGTTAACTGAATGTTTATGTAATATAAATCTTCCTATATGGAAGTCATTGTAGAACACTTTACTTACAGATGAAGAGGAGACTAGAACTGTTATCTTACGGAAGGATGCGGAGAATAACATATTCGGAGTACGTGAGCAATGAGGAAGTTTTAAGTCAAATAGAAACGAAAAGTAGATGTGTTCCTAGAGGTATAAAGAGACAATTGGAATTTCTAGGATAGACAATGAGGAAAAAAGGGTTTGAAAAAATTGACACTCACAGGATATGTTGAAGGGTAGAAGGGATCAGAGGGTAACATACTATCGAGCAAAACATGGACTAATAAACGAACAAACATTTCTTAAAGCACAAAAGTATTATATATATATATATATATATATATATATATATATATATATATATATATATATATATATAATTTCCAATTTTCGGACAAGGTGTGGATAAACTGCCTAATGTTGATATTTCAGTGATAAAGAAATATCAACCATTATAACCAGATTTTGAAACAACCTCTTACAGTTCAAAATCAGTTCAAAATCATCTTCATTTGTCTTAACCATTTTTAATTGGAATTCTTGGAGTTATGTGGATTGTATTAGTTGCTAAAGCTCCTTGTCATTTTGTTGCGCCAGTCTATGAGGTCTGATGATGGTTGCCTTTCTAAAAACCAAAAGTATAGTTGAGTGCTTCGTTTTCTACGGCTTATCAATCCTTTGCAGGTTATTTAAAGCCATAAAATATTTTTAGCTTGTAAGAATTTTTTGAGATAATAATAGTTTACTGACACAAGTCTTACTAATTAATCCGTACCTATGGGGAGAAGTCGTGGAATTCATACCTTTCCAAAGTGATATTTGCCCTTAAGCGAATGTAATGAATCCAGCGGGAATTGGAACTCTGTTCTCTAATTAACAATTCTGAACCACTATCTATTACACCAGCCTCACATCCAAGCTCAAAATACCTGATCTTCCCAAACAGTCACCTGTCCAAACGGTGATCGTAGCCGGCGTTTCAATGTGATGAGGCCGTAAGCCTAAAGGATAAATAAAACGTCACAGTCAATTACACCGGCATAGATCAACCAATTCTAGTTGGTTGAATACTGTCTTCTGCTAGAAGTTCGGACCACTATTACTGAATCATCCTTAGAATGGGATTATCTCGAATTATAATCTAAGGCGTTTATTCATGTCACTCGTACACCAGTGCAATATTTCTGTAAGGAATGTGTATTTGTTCGACAGAGGCTATTTTGACACGTTCTTGTGAAGCCTCTAGAGTGCTCTTAAAATAATTTACGAGAAGTATTTTGAAAGGAAATTATCTTTAGACGTTACTGCGATTAAAATGTCAAGTGCGTAAATTCTTGACGCATATACACGGCTCAAGAAATATATGAAGAGATGGCGGTGTCAATATTAGCTGATATCGGCTGAAAAGTTCAGCGTACTTTTTTTTTTCTTTTTCTTTTCAATCATTTCACTCCAAGCAAAACAATAAAGCCTCTAAAACGCAAGAAGTTACCGAATGTGCGAGAATATGAGAAAAACATTATTAAAGAGAGAGAGAGAAGAAACAATAATAGAACAGGAATTTAGAAGACAGAAGATAGTGTTTGACATTACATTCAAACATTCTAAGTTCTTGTATATTGCATTCTTTTCAATACCACAGATAACTTGTTTTAATTGTTTATACATACATACATACATACATACACACACACACATATATATATATATATATATATATATATTAATTGTTAATTGGTAATTCTTTTTTATCATTTCACCCCAAGCAAGGCGGGAATAACATTAGTATGCAGAGGGTTAAAGAGACTGAAAGGGAAAGAGAAGACGGAATATAGGAAGGATTGAGGAAAAGGCAAAAGATGAACATGTTCAAGAATAGGGAAGATGGCGATCGACGTTGCGTTTCAATTATTGAAGATTATAGTTGACAGCGAAGCAAGGAAATGGAATAGACTTCCACAGGTGGGACGTCTGACGAAAAAAAAACTCTTAGAGTAGAAGTGGCGGTTTCATTTTGCTATTTGAATAGTAAAAGTGGGGACCTAATTGCCAATATAATGGCACACTTAAAATCGTATATTCAAAGACAGAGTGAATTCACGTCGGTAGGAAACTTACTGAAGTCAAGATTTCGGGTTAGGATCGATTACATTACAGATTCTTCTTTTGGATTTTGTCAAGAATCTAGAGATGCACAACAGCGACACCAGACCACATATGGCAACGCTATTCTTGCACAGACGAATGGTAGTTTTATAAATGTCCAAGATGGATTCTGACTAGAAAAAATTTTCTGGCAAGACACAGTGAACTAGGTTTCTTTGAAGTAGATGAAGCAATTGATTCAATAGAATTACTCCACTTAATGTCAGTGGAGCACCAAAAGGCAGATCATGTTACTCTCCTGGTGTCTAGCCTTAACCATGCTGATTTCAGACAGAAATGGTTTTCTGTAGTGATTAAATGAATTCAGTTGTGTTGTGATGGTGAGAATGCCGTTTCCATACATGAACATTCAATATCCATTGACCAAATATTTATCATTACTATCGGTTGGAATTTATAAAGACATTCTCTTGAAAACGTCTTTCAGGAAATGAAACTTATCAATCCAACTGTTATCGCCCTTTCTAGTAATGACAGGAGTTTCCTTCCTAACCTTTTGTTTAAATTTATGTGGAAATAAATATATTGGTTATATCATTATTTTATCTTCTAGTTACATGTGCTACACCTTGTTGTTGATTTTACTGTTGGAAATGTTTAAGTGGTGTTTCCTTTATTTTTAAAGCTCTTTGTTAGTGATTATGTAGCGCCAGTACAAATTTTTAATTTATTCTATTTCTAACTAATGTATAAACATATTTTATATGATTAATTATACACAGATGCATAATAATTAAATATGCATAGAAAACAGAAAAAAATTGCGTTAATAGAAATAAATCCCATTTATTTATTTTAATTGGTGAAAAAGTACTCGCACAATTCAAATTTCAAATTTTAAATTGCTTTAATACTCTAGATTATTCAAAAGTAATATTCTAGAATGTGCCAATAATGTTATCAGCAGTTATTTTTAGCCTAAAATACAAACAGAACATTTTGTAATTGTTATTCGTGCAAGAAGGTTTTCATCATTGCAAGAGATAAAGAATTGACAAATTTCACAAAAAGAACTAATTGTTGAGCTCTGGAAAGAAGGTAGAAGTTACTGGAAAACCCGAATATTCCATTTAGTACCATTAGTTTATTCCTTGCAAGACATAAAGAACTCACAACTGTTGAAAACCAAAGAACAGGTGCTCCACGGAAGATCTTCGAGGAAATTAATGCGTCAGATTAAACAAAATCCTATGGAATGCGTCAAATTAAACAAAATCACATGGTTACTCGTCAAGAATTGTCGGATGATTTGCTTTCATCAGGAATTGAACAAAATACCAACTAAAAGGTCTTTCGCACTATTTTCTTTAATTAAGCGCGCACACACACACACACACATTTCTAACAACTGTTGGTGAAATAGGAAGGTAGGCATCGTTCTCTACTCTTGCGTAGCATCCCAAAGAGAAGGACTAGTCTGAATTCAAAATCGTGGATAAAGAAAATATAAAACATTTTCCCCTAAAGCTATGTCTAACCCTGTCAAGATAATGAAAATAATATGTGGAAGGTCATGATAATATTCATTTTTATACAAAAATTGTTCTTTTCACTATCTCACACACACACACTCTCTCTCTCTCTCTCTCTCTCTCTCTATATATATATATATATATATATATATATATATATATATATATAATGTGCTAATACTCCCTGGCGAGTGGGCTGACGAATCCGTCTACCTAACCCTGGATTCAGGATGCCGAAGGTAACATCAGTCAGCTAAAGGAGAAGCCTTTTACTTATAGTAATTCTTTTTAATACATTTGGCTTCATACTCTCTTTGACATCAATATATATATATATATATATATATATATATATATATATATATATATATATATATTTATAATACATATATATTTATAATACACACACACATATATATATATATATATATCAAGAACACTATTTAGAAAATTGTGAGACAAAATGGAAAATTTTATTTTTCACACGTTTCAGCTCTTAGGACTTCATTGGACTGGGTTTATAGCCTTTTTTGTTAACTACATAAGTGCCTGAACGAGAGACGCTGGTAGTGTTAAAAATTTTAAATATTTTTTTTTCCACTATTGCCAAATTCATGTACATTCTTTTTCTTTCCATCATCTTTGTTTTTAAATATCCCACATTGTGATAATAGAAAATCTGCCAAGAATGGTGAAACGTTGTATGAACCAGGATGTAAATTTACTGTGGCTTAACTAGTTATTAAAGCACTTTCTAGACATTTTCGACTCAGTTAATTATTTTCTCTTTTAATTAAAGTAGTATTTTTTTTATGTCAAAATTGTGATCAGTTTCGTTACGGCGAACACACAATGGGTTTTCCGTGTTGTTTTTTAAAATGTCTCTTTTGTGTTCATATCGTCTTTTGTTTAAATTTCTTGAGATTTCTCCAATATATTCTTTTTGGCAACCCTTGATTTGATAGTGTAAATTCCTCCTTCAAGTTTTGGCCTGTTGTTTGGTTTTGTATTTAGTGTTTTAGATGTAGTTGTGATGAGTTTTATGTTGAGTTTAGATAAATTCTTTTTGTTTGTAGTTGTAGTAGAGTTAGTCGGTAGAATAATATATTTTTTGATTCATTGGGTTTGTCAGGAAGGACAACTTTTCTATTTTGGGATATTTTATTAGCCTTTTGTTTCGCATTGAATATAAAATAGGGTGTTGAAATGTCATAAAATATTTTCAATATATCTCTCCACTTCGCATAAATACTGGGGGCTGCAAATTCTGAGTGCTCTTAATTAGAAACCAATGATCATTCCGGTTCTTATTTTGTTGTTATGATTGAAATAGAAGTTTATTAGGTCATTTGTATGAGTTGAATTTCGGTGGACATTAAGTTTTGGGCTACTGTCAACCCTGTGCAAAATGATTTCTAAGAAAGTTAATGTTTTCTCCCATTTCGTATTTAATTTGTATGTTCGACTTTGTTTAGTTGATCTACAAGATATGGTAAGTCAGTATCACGGGGATATATTAATAGAGAATCATCAATATACTGGAAGTAAGCTGATTGTTAAAGTAAAATATATTAGAAAGAACCAAATTCGAGAAATTCTAAGATACATGCCATCATTTTACCTTTATTAGACATCATTTTACAACGAGTTGACAGCACATGTTATCTTACAAATTTCTCAATATATATATATATATATATATATATATATATATATATATCGCACATTGAGTGGTGGTGTTAATAAAATAGTGCCAGATATAATACAACAGAGCTATATATTATATATTAATAAATATAGATTTTTCACAACTGGTAGCACGACTCGGAGTTTCATGCACAGCGCAATCTTCAGGTGCTACCAATTCAAAACCTTGTATTTCAGTTATGCAGCAAATATATTTGGTAGTCTATGGCATTTTTATAATCCAAGATACTTGCATTTAAAATGTATCCCATCATATATATATATATATATATATATATATATATATATATATATATATATACATAATATGTATATATATATAAAATATATATATATATATATATATATATATATATAATATATATATGTGTATATATATATATAATATTTTTATACACTCATAATTTCATTCTTTAACTCATTTTCTTGAACCTTGTAATTGAAAAAATTCCATCATTCATAGCAAACGCGCGATTTCCCGCCAAAGTAATCAGTCAATATAATTATATTATGTTTTCTCCTTTAATGAAAAGCCACCATTTCTCTTGTTACTTTTCGTCCAATCTCGGTTCTTTCTTTCATTACTCTTAGTTTGTGCGTGCAAATTAGAAAGTCCGTTAATAACGGCGATAAAAGTCTTCACCGTAAAAATCTCTCCGTTTATTTCCTGCCAATTAATAAAGAACAATTTGTAAAGAAAATAAAGATGAAATGAACATTTGCATTTATTTATTTAGTTATTTATTTACATATATTTTCCCACGGCTGCTCTATCGTCTTTACCAATCAAGATTGATGGTTTTGTCTGTTGCGTTCGCTAAGACATTATTAATTCCGTTAATGTCGATTGATTTGAATAGATTCGAATATAAATCAAATATTTTAAAAGAACGCTTTGTGATTTTATTCTTTCCTAATTTTATTGCTACGCCGGGTTTATTCAACTGTGTTTTATTCGTTCCTTCTCTGGTGACATGTTACTACTACAGGGAACGACGAGCTTACAGTTAAGTCTATGCACTCTTATAAGCATGGAACGTAAAAGTTGATGTTCATATATACTTAACGTCTTTTACTCCAATATTTAATGAGTAGCCACTGCTTCTTTGATAAATCTACATCAGATTACACTATTATTTATGTTAATTTAAAATAAAACACTTTGACTGGTGTAGTGATATACAATTTTAAAAGTGGGCGTGGAAGAGTGACCTGTTAATTGGGAATAACATTTCATAGCAATTGGGAGCGAAACTACTGTCTGTCTCCGATCAGCTGATATGGAATGGGAGCTATGATTTATGATTTTTTTTCTAATTAAGATGTCGGGATGGGGAAGTTGCAGCTCCACACAAGGGGAACTATTCGGCCAGCTAGCGACAGAGCGATACGAAGAAATCTCTCTCTCTCTCTCTCTCTCTCTCTCTCTCTCTCTCTCTCTATCTATCTATCTATCTCTTCGATGCTCCTAGTTTCCCCATTTTTGCAATTACTAGTAAGAGCTGTTATATTAAGCATATGATGGCAGAACAAAGAAGAAACAATGAAGGTTTAAAGAAATAATTGTATTAATATAAAATACTATACAACAAATGATAAATCGGTGTAAATGTCTCATTGAAAAAAGGAGATAAGTGGGGTTGTAAAAGGCGTCCACGGTTGTATACAAAAGAATAGGGAGGATGACTTATGACTTACTGGGCAGACGACCTTTTCTGTCCTTTCTTAGGCTCAAATCGACCCCGGTTTTTATTTTGTTTCTTTAGGCGGGAGAGAACGCTATTGGGTGGAAATTCTGGATTGTAATGCGTTTTTTCAATGTGTGAGTAAAAACGGAAGGTATGTGTGGAGCCTTGCGCAGTTGACGGAATTTTAGTTCAGTTTTGGGTGTTCGGAACAAATTAGAGTAGCATGAATCAGAAGATCTGATTTTTGGAAGATTGTAACACAGCCAACGCATCTCAATGCTGAAGTACATGAACAAATGAGAATGATTTCTTCAACTGTTTTTCGCCACCCATAATTTTTTGACAGTAGTTAATTTTTCGAACACTCCAATTTTTCTCCATACAACTACAACGGTCTCCCAGAAAGCAACATCTAAAACCCCAAAAGTTGTTGGTAGAAGGCGAAACACTACATTGGGAACTCTAATTCACACAAACAATATCATGAAGTACATATACCCAAAAAATTATCTAAAATTTAAAGATTTAAAGATTTTACGTCCCAGCTCTATTAAATCATGAAAATAATATTTCTGTCTATAGAAAAAACAGTATTGATGCCATAAGTGAATCGGATCGAAATTGCTCAAGTTAAAATAGAACATTTTAATGAAAAAATGTTAGATGTATAACTATAAAATGTAGAGAATTTCCTGTCTTACATGAAATTGTATTGAAATGAACCTAACGTTAATGGGTCGCTTTTGATGGAATTTGAAAGAAGCCTGCTAGCAATTCATTTGAATTCCTTCTAGACAGGCAAGAAAAAAATCAAAAGATATATCGTCAGTTGTAATTCACAATTACGATTACGAACGAAAATATGATGCCATTACATTTACGAAAACTGGCAGATATGATGGACTAAAGCCTGATCAAAAAAATTCTAATTTTTCTTCATTCAATAAGATTCGGGGGAAATGGATCGTACCGAGAAATTTTGAACATCTCATCATATTTTAGACTCAGTGTCGAACAGTGTGTTTATTAATTCCATATCAGCTCTATTTGTCTCGTATATGAGCATGTGCTCTGGCTAATTAATAAAGATTGTTTGCGATGTAACCTAATAAGAACTTAATAACTGAGAATCTGACTATAGATGGCAGTTGTGGTGTTTGCAACAAAGGATCAGTACCACATTTGTAACTAACACGAGCCCGCTAAATCTGACTGGTAAGGTGAGAGGGAAAAGGTCAGAATGTTTTGCCTCTGTTCCAGGTAAAAGAATACAAGATTATTAAACTTAAAAAATGATTTTTTTAAAAAAGCATAGAAAGCTTTCTTTTTGTGACACACGCCTATAACGTTTGAATTTGTAAAGGAAAAGTAAATTGACTTGAGATTCGAATTTCTATATACAAGAATGACAACCTAATACTATTCGTTAAGCATCTCACTTCACACGGCCTTCATTCAGATAAACAATATGGCTTTCGTTTCTTTAGGTAAATCACCGAACTAACAAACTTTAGATAAAAACGGCGAGGCTTGGGATGTGGCTTTAGACATCTCGAAAGGGTTTAACAGTGTGACCCATCCTAATGTTCTTCACACGCTTTATTTTCTCTGGCAGAATATTAAAAGAACAATTACTGTTATCATAAGCTTCAATTATTTCATGAATAACAGATATATTTTATCAAATTTACATTAGTAGGTAGTAGCAACAAGGTTACGCAGAGGGTATTTGAGAAGCTAAACTAAATCCGTATTGTGTTTTATAATAATTCTATGAAAACCATGTATATTAAGTCTATGATAAACAACGGGAACAGACCTGAAATTGTTGTTCATATAATAAGGAAATACCGCAAATTAACCCTGAAGAAGTTACAAAAATAGACGTGAATGAGTGGGAGTGGTGGTCCATATGATCTAAAATAATACTTCTAGTGCGAAAATGCAAACCGACTTGATGTAAAAAGAATAAGTGGAAGTGATTATATCAATAATATTAATGCCTGTGATAATTACCAATTTAGCAATAATCACAATAAAGCCAGCATTAGTAATAAGAATTTCAGCGTTGATTACACTAAAGAAAAAGAAAAAAGAACAATACGTTTTAATTATGATAACTTTCATTCTTTTTTCGATAACAATTAGAAGTCCAGCATCGATCCTAATCAGTGAAAATGAATTCAATTTTTCAAGCTCTTGTTTTATTGTTTTATTTCGCTGTCACTTGCATTTGCAATAATGCTTCATCTCCAATCAGATCGCAGTGATTGTGACCTTTAATGTGACCTTCTCTTTCCGCTTCAAAGAAATTAAAGGACAATTGATTTACAATCATTTCGTTAACTGCGTTCTTTTCAATTCCTAAAATCCAGAATGCCCCTGGGGTAGTTTTTGTAATCAGTAAGTTGTATTGGATTTTTCCTTTCATTTCTAAATAATGTAATTAGTTGTTTTTGCCAGATTTCCTTCGTAGTCTTTTGCCATTTCTTTATTTAAATTGCTTTTCTCTTATGAGTTTACACTGAACTGGCTAGCGTTGCCTGTTAATGCGAGCCTTCAATTAAGTTTCCCACTGAGCCGTCTTCCATTCTATTTAAAATTATGTTAAAGTTAATAAGAAAATAAAACTAAAATGCTCCCAACTGAGCATATAAATGCACATGGCAAATTTAAAGAAGCTTTCTAGAAATAAGAAAAAGGAAAGTGGTAATGGTAATATTAGCCGTTTCCTTATAAGGAAACATCTAGCGCTATTTTCGGTAGGAATTTACAAAATCTTTCTGTTAAAACAATTTCTCAGGAAAATATGTTTCTCAAGGCCACTGTTACGGGTCTTTTCAGTACGGAAGAGGGATTAGTTCCGAGTTTTAAATTGTGTGTAACATCAGCATGTCTACAAGTTATGTGAGATTCTATTATTTGGCGGAGTTGGGCTTTGGGGGGAATGTAGCGCCACTCCACGAACTTTGCTAAGACCTACATACTTCGTTCTCTTGAAGACATTTTTAATCATTGACCTAATAAATTTTCTACATACAGGTGACTGTTTAGCCATTTTTGAACATGTTGGGTGTCACACACGACATCCACATGAACATCTCGATCATAGGCCGTTAAAAAACATGACTCGAGTTTTTATTTTAGTGTTTTTTTGTTAAATGGCTGAATTTTTTTTTCCGGGCTCATCTTGTATTTATAAGTACGTTACCTTTCTATAGGGTAATGGTAATATTAACTGTTTCCCTATAAGGAAACATTTGTCATTAATTATTTGAACAGCCAGCTAGTACGACTGTCGGTTGAAATTCATAAAGTCTTTCCCTCAAAACAATCTTTCAAGAAAATAAGTTTTTCGCATCTAGTAGCTGTTATCGCTCTTTCTAGTATTGATGGGGTTTCTTTACACACTTTTTGTTTGAATTTGTCTGGAGCATCAACATCATGTCATTGTTTACTCATCGAGTTAGATGTGGTGTCAATTTTAGTTGTTGCTGCTGTTGACAGTCCTCAAGTGATGTGATTTCGTTAATCTGCTACAGTTCTTCATGATTCTTTAGCGCCAGTCCACAAGGTCCGAAGAGAGATGGTTTTCGCCAAGGCTCTCAGGCTTCACTCTCTTAAACCATTGATCTAAGAAAGTGGTTGTATACAGCTGATAGTTTAGATATTTCTGAACACGTTCTATGCATGACATCTGCACGAATCCTTCGATCTTACTAAGCCAATTAATAATAGGATTTTTGTTTTCAGTTTCATTTCTTGATTTTGTGTCAATTTGTGATGTATGTACATTATTTACATTATTCGTACTATTGTCCTCATCTTTGTCGCCATATTTATTACGTTGTACGCTCCGGCCTTCTTCAGGTGGTTGGAATGTCCAAGTGAACCCTTTATTTCGCTCACTGGGGTAGACTGTTCTAGTTCCACGTGCCATGTTTAATGGATGTCAGTTATTAGTTATCTCCTGTTAATTTCCCTCTGAAAGTTCTCCACTGTCTTAACCGGGTATCGAACTCACAGTCCTGTCACTAGATCTAACTAACGCCTTTATGTGTCCTTGAGGACTTTCAGACGGCCGAAACGTTGTAATAAATACAAATTCATTTGTCCATGCTTTGAATATTGCTACCACATCTGGTCTGGAAAGCGTGAAACCAAACAGGAAAAATAAGAACGGAATCATATTTCTCTTTAATGTACTTCAATGCTTAAAAATGCTTAAAATACGTTCCTATCCGTGGATATTAATCACTTCCATCAAAACAGAAACTCTGATGATATCTCGGCATGTGTTAAAGCAAGTGTTGTACACGGAATCTATTCTTAGTTACTCACGATCCTTTCGCTTTGTTTGCTGCTGGAAAGTTTAAAACCATTCTGAAAGAAAAAGGACTCGAGTTTTCAGGTTAATGTTTTGGTTTTGTTTCAGTCTGTACTATTGGAAACTACCCTTAATGAAATTCATTGTATGTTCAATTTCCTTCTCTCCTATAAAATATTTTTTATGATGAAGTGAAGGTACGTGCCTTCACTGCTTTAATTAAAATTCAGGGTTATAGGTTCTATAATTTAAGAAGGCTGGAGCGTACAACAGCCGAAACGTCGTGAATACAGTAATAGAAATTAGGACAGCAGTCCCAACAATGTAAATAATGGAAATAATTGCAATACCTCATTTCAGATATATAGACACATCCTGAAGAAGGCTGGAGCGTACAACGGCTGAAACGTCGTGAATATGGCAATAAAGATGAGGACAACAATCCGAACAATGTAAATAATGAAAATTCGTAAAGGAAAGCGGCAAGAAAGGAATAAACATCAATTGTAAAAAAAATGAAAAGTATGGCTGCCAGAAAGAGGAATAGCCCTAGATGCCAGTCTACATATTGGAGATGTCAAGATCAAAATTTAAATATCTGGGAAATGTTTTAACAAAGAGCAGAAAATGTGAACCCAAAATCAGAAGGCACATTAGAATAGGAAAAATGATTTCCAAAAACTAAGTAAAGTATTAAGAAACAGAATATTGTCATTATAAACAAAAAAAAAAACAGTCCTCAACTGTTATGTACTCTTATATGGCTATCAGTGCTGGGCAGTTTTTCTGAAGGGGAGACTTGAGTCAACGGAAACGTGGTTCTACAGAGGAATGATGAGAATACGAAGAAACATGCGAGTAACAGGGAACTTTTAAGGAAGATGGAAACAAAATGGATGCTGATACTTAAAACCAGAAAGAGACATTTTAATATTCTAGGACATATTGAGAAACGATGCTTGGGAAATTTGATACTCACAGGATATACTGAAGGCAAAAGAACCAGAGAGAAGCAGCAAGTAACCTGCCCAAAACACTTGTGTAAATGGATTGCGGAACAGAGATTAGGAGAGACGGTAAAAAGATTGGTCAGAGCTACAAAGGATAAAAAAGTTGTGTGGAGCTACGATCCCCCACGTCCTGAAAGGACACGGTACTTTGAAGAAGAAGAACTTAACTAGGGTTAAAGTTGATATGAGTGTACGGATGGTTCAATGGTTAGCGACTCGAAACAAAAAACCGGCGAACCGAGTTCAAATTCCAGCTGAGTTTATTACATTTATATTCGTGCAAAGGTATGAGTGTATTTCTTCCCTTTTAAGTATGGAGGACTAATTGGGCTTTCTAACCTTGGTTAACAACCAGTCTATGAAAATGATAGCTCCGAATTAAACACCGGATGAGCAGAAGATTATCAACCCTATCCTATGAAAAATCTTCTTGACATAGAGACCGTAGTAACAACGCGTAAAATGTCGAAGCTGTGATCCCCAAACAAGTCTCAAGAGAGAAAAATGGTGTAATAAGAGTCATGTAGTGATAGCTACATGATTATACAGGGTGTCCAAAATATTGGACATCATTTTCAAAGCAATTATCTTGACAACTTCTAAGCCTAGCTCAATGAAATTGAATAGTTTAGGTCTTGATTCATAATTTTATTACGAGACCGATTTCATAAGTGTTCAATATGTGCACCGCCTGTGACACGGCACACGTCAAGTCGGTAGTTAAGCTCTTGCCAAACACGCTGTAGCATGTCTCCGGTAACATTATCAAGTGCGAAAGTGATTCTCTGCTTGGGTTCATCAATGCTAGCAGTAAGATAGGGGACATAGGCCAATCCCTACACATATCTCCATGAAAAGAAATCACACTGGAACAGGTCCGGTGACCGCGGAGGACATTTCATCAGAAAACTGTCTTCATCTCCACCATGTCCGATCCATCTCTAAGCATGCATGTTTAAAATTTAATAATATATATTAATTCATTTTTTCACAATTTCTTTTTTACTCTAGAACCGCTTCAGAGGAGCGGAGTCAAGTTATGAATTGTTTTATACATCACACCGAAAATGCTTTACAATAAAACTTGTAATTCTCTTCGAGTTATCCTCGTTAGGCCTTGTGGTTGGTTTTCAATTGTCATCATCTCTGATGTTCAGAATCGATCATTTTTACGCCTTCGTCGGTAGAAGTCAGTGTATTACATAGGCAGTTATGTGCCATGCATGATACACGCTTAGGCAATAATATATCTTTCGATACATGACTGACGAGGCATATTTCTTCCTCAGTAAGTTACCATTTCTTTCTGCGGTATATCAGTTGCCATACAAGGCTATAGAGCCCGGTCTGTCCTGCTATTTACCCATAACTGGGGGGGGAGAAGCAGGGGAATCATACCTTTCCCAAGGGTATTAGCACGTAAATGAATGTAATGGATTCGACTGGAATTCGAACTCGGCTCTCCTATTCCTCAATCCGAGTCGCTAGAAGTAATAAAAACAAGAAAAGCTATGAAATCAAAGAACAAAAGAATCTCATTCCTCATCTTTATTTCTGATTCAAACTGCTTACGAATGATTGGATGATGAAGAGCTGAAAGCGGCGCTGAAAAGCAAGTGATAAATAAATTACTGGTTGGAAATTATTAATACTTAATATGAAAGCTCGAGACATGTCTTTAAATAGACACTTTCATATGGATGTCATGCATGGTGACAACTCCGTTCAGAAACATCGACTTTCATCTTTATACAAGCGCTTTCTAAGATCAATGGTCAATGAGTTGAAGCCTGAGGGACTCGACAAAGGCCATCCTTCCTTTAACATTATGGACTGGCCCTACAGATTCACAAACAAAAATCTGTACCAAATAAAAAACACATCACTTGAAGACTTTGAATAGCAGTAGCAACTAAAATTGATATCTGTTATGGGGTCCTCCCCTTTTTCATATAAGCAGACTCGACCAGAGTGTTACTTGAACTGCTGGCGTTAAATACCCAGAGTCAGTCAGAATATATAGAGAGAACAGAGATTGTGATTGAGTTGGAGGTAGAGTAATAGTGTGAGGTAACCGCTTGTAGAAGTCACAGTTACAAGCACGTAGACTCTAAGGATGTCTTACTTCGAGACTATATATATATATATATATATATATATATATATTATTATTATTATTATTATTATTATTATTATTATTATTATTATTATTATTGCGACTAACTACATTCCTGGATTTACTAACAGTATTACCCATTGTATTATTGTGTAAATACATTTAATTTCTTATATTTAATTATTGGGTTTGTCATTCATTGGAGACCGGAATCCACAATATCACACGTAAATAAAGAGAAAATACTGACATAATCAAAATGCTGATAATCTACACAAGTTCAAATCAAAGGTTAGGAAGGAAATCCCCTCACCGTTGATACTGGAAATAGCGATAACTATTGGACTTGAAAAACCTAATTTCCAGAAAAATTGGTTTAAAAGTAAGATTTTGTAATGGAAGTAGGCAATTTTGGGGTTGATGTATTATTTTCCCCGTTGTTGTCATTTGTTGACTGTAGTGGGGTTGATAGTAATGACAGAAATGAAAAGGCATAAACGTACAACGATAACAACAATAAAAACTTGAGACACATGTTGACATAAATAGCAAGAATTTGTATTTTCTTTTTGTGATGTGAATTACAGAATATTAGTATGGTGGGTGTAAAAATGTTTTCAGTGTCTCTTGTTTAAAATCCAGTGCTTACTTGATTTGGTTCTGAGAATTTCGTTTGTGAGGATGCGTTTGAAATCGTCTGTTTTCCATCTTAGAGCGCTGGCAGACGTGTGTTTTTGTACTGATACTTGTCTAATCTACTACTGACTACTGCTACTACGGATACCCTAGTCTACACTACTCTACTGGCTCTCTTGTGGAGGAAAGGGTCGTTTTTATAATGATGAATGTAGGATGATGAAATATCCTTCTTTTCTATCATCACTGGTGACAAGGTTATATATCACCATCATTCTGAGCCATAACAATTTTATGAATTTCAACCGAAAGCACTACTGGAGGCTCAGTCATTGAATGCGAAATATTAAATTGTGTGGAAATGGCTAATATTATCACTACCATTATGTAAATTTGAATATTCCGATTAATACTATTAATATATAGCTTTTTCTTCGCGCTTTAATTTTTAAGGTAGCCAGTTAGTTATGCATTTTGAGTTAAAAGTGTCGAGTGCAAATCTTGCCGTAGGTTTATACTTTATTTCTGATTAGCACTGTTTACTACCGATGCTAGATTGACTACGTGGTGGTTGCGATAAAAATCAACAGAAATAAGATGAAATAAACATAATTTAAAATGAATAATAAGAATATATTGTAGTCGTTTAGTTTTTTATCCTTTTGAATCGTTGCTGAATTTATTGTTCACAAAGCAACATTTTATTTTAGCCTAATAATTCAGAGATATATAGAAAGTTAAAAAAAAAGGAACATATTAAAGCGGAAATTAATTACTAACATCTAAAAATCCAAATAGAAATTGCAAGACAAAACATCATCAAAAAGATGCTAGGCTTCTTTATAGAAGAGCAGCATTTTTTTTTTATCTTCCGCTCTAATTTGTTCATTTTCAGATGTTCACCTTTCGTTGTAATATGTTCATTTCCATATGTTCAATTTCACTCTATGTTCATTTTTATGTGTTCACCATTCGCTCTATGTTCGTTTTCATATGTTCACCATTCGCTCTAAGATGTTCATTTTCCTAATATGTTCAAAAATTAATTGCTATTTTTATCTTATTTGGTTTTATAACCCATTAAGATAAAAATAGGAATTAATCTTTTGTTGTCTGTTTACGTAGTTTTTAAACCAAAGTTAATCCATACATAATTCATATGAATTTACTTTATAAATGTTGACGAAACTAAAATCAGTCTGATCAATCCTGGGTGAGAAAACAGCTCGCCATAGAGGGTATAATTATACAAAACCTAACATGACTCTTAGGTTGATTAGTATAAGAATATGGTAAGGAGTTTTGATAACAGCATCGTTTTAACTTGCAAACATCACCCTACAACGTCTTTCCCTCGTAAGCCTTTCGCTACTCTATCGCTATTTCTTGAAAAGTGTTCAGCCGAACTACCATCCTTTCCACCAGTTCTAACATTCACGGCTGAGACTCGCCATGCCCACGTACATTGTAGTGAAGCACCCTCATTCCCTTCGTATCCCATCGGTGAGAAATCAGTTACACTCAACAGCTTCTTCTGGCAAACAACTGTTTTATGGAACCGACTGCCAAAAGGATGCTTCCCCGATCACTACAATTTAAAGTCTAGTATTAACTGTTAATGTCTCCATAGACCACGGATTTTACTCTGTAAGCCTCTACCTCGGGTAGCTCTTGCGCCTTGTACCGGCTGAACATTATTGTGAAAAAAAATTAAAAGTACCTTCATGTCAGGCAATCCAGTCCGCTCAGACCGACTCCGACTTGGGATTCTAGATGTATTCACTTTGGGTGCCTCATGCTCCAAACATAAAATTTTTAAAAATTGACAGACTCTACTACGATGCTTCTCCGCTACTCTCGCACATAAACACAGATGTATAGTACATTAAGGTCAGGCAACTGCGGTACTGAACGGGATATTTAGACCCTCCTAATTCAGCCAGACAAGACGGTCAGTCAGTTATGTTCCATACGTTATACACGCATGGGCGATCATGTGTCTTTCGATACAGAACTGACGAAGCAGATTTTTTCCTGCAGTAGGTTGCCATTACTTTCTGCGGTAGACCAGTTGCCGATCTGTCCTGTGCTTACCCATAGCTGCGGTAGAAGATGAAGAGGATTCATACCTTTCCCATGGGTACGAATCCAAGGGTATACATGACTGGAATTCGAACACAGCTCTCCGATTACTCAATCCGAACCGTTATCTATTACTCCACCGTGCCGCCTTCTGTCTCAACATGAGAACAAGTTAAGATTTACACTCAGCTAAAATAAGTAGCCATGTGAGCTATGCCTGGTATAATATAGGACATGCTTATTATTATTATAGGCGCTTTTGGACTCTATCGAGACTGGTAAGTAAAGACTGGGCAGCTCTTGTTCATATATAATAGAAGTATTCCGTTTTAGACCTGATGTGGCCCTTGTAAAGATAGAGGATATCACGTGTAATCAAGTACTTACTGGAGCCGTACAGGGAACCGACGGATGGTTTGTACGAGCCGCACTTGAGTTTGTGTTGGGTTTAAGTCCCAATAGGCGGTCCGTGAGGGAACATCCGTTCATTGTGATTGGTGATAGTTCTGATTCTGCAAAAACGATTTTACAAGGAAGATAACTTTCAATATGTTAAATGCTATTTGGATAGTTTCCCTTATTATTTGCAAAAGGACTATAATATAAATTCTGCAAATACGAAAGGAATTAATATGGAGCTTATTTGTCGCCATCGAAAGCCATTAATCGAATCGGATTGTTTTTAATTCTAACGTGTTATAATGTTAAAAAGAAGAGAAACATAAAGCATACCATTTACTGGACTCACCCTAGACCATGTCAGACTAGACTTTGCACTCAGTGTGCTTCAACAAGGATGGTTGACCTCAGGGATAACCTCCTAGAACGCAGCGGAAATCCGCAATTCACTCGGGCAGTGGTTATTCCGTGAGGCGGGTAAGTGATTGAACCCGCTGCGCAGGAGATGTGAACGCATGAAAAAGAACTGAAGGAAAAGTAGATATATAAACACCCACCACAGAAAGGGACTATCTCTATCTCTCTCTCTCTCTTTCTCTCTCTCAGACATGCACACTCACTCTCTCTCTCTCTCTCTCTCTCTCTCTCTCCCTCTCTCTCTCTCTCTCCCTCTCTCTCTCTCTCTCTCCCTCTCTCTCTCTCTCTCTCTCTCTCTCTCTCTCTCTCTCTCTCTCGCTCTCTCTCTCTCTCTATCTATCTATCTATCTAGACATCATACGTTCGGATGAAAGCCTCAAACCCACATACATCCCGAATGTGATACTATTTCATTATTTTGCACGACTATAATATCATATAATATAATAATATATATATATATATATATATACATTTACAGGGCATCCATCGGGCAAGGTTACGCAAATATAGCTGCATTTCTTCTCGGAACAAAAATTCAATTAACTTACCAACCAGGAAATCTAATCTTAAATTTCTACAACTCAACGTAGAATATTTTTTTTCAAAATAAATTTAACAAAAATGTTTTTTCGGTGATAATGTACTCATTGTAGGGACCTCGTTAGATAATTTGCCATGGTTAGGGTATCAATTAATAGATATTTGTATCTCTAAATATTTTATATAAATGTTAAAAATGGTAAAATGGTTTATTTATTAGAAATTCCTCAATTCAAATTGAGGATGTTTGGACATACTTTTTACAGCAGCGAAAGCAACGATTTTTATTCGTGTGAAAACTCGTCCCCCGAAGATTTGTAATAATTGCTTACTCGAAGACTTTGTAATTTGGTTATTTGCATTCAAGAATAGATTGAACACAGTTATTAGTGCTTGTAATGAATATTTACTGGGGAATTAGTTTGAGTTGCAAGTTCCAAGCTTCATCCCTTTTTTTTTTTTTTTTTTGCTTCTCTCCATAAACTTACGTTGCCGCCCTATTCGCCCGCGTAAAGATAATGAGGCATTTGCTTCGCTTTCAAAGATATTAAAGAGTTCAGGGAATTAGTTGTTAACATGAAACTCATTGAATGGGTTCGCATTATTGTAACCATTTATTCCGCCTGATTTACAACTATGGTGATCATTTAGATCATCATCATCATCATCACCCCCTTGACTTTTGTAATCGTAGGGCGGATCCGAATGCAGAAGTCACACTAAATCTCCTCCACAACGGTCTATCAATGTCGGCCATCAGCAATTCTGGTATAGTCATACCTGTCGATTGTTTGACATTGTCCAACCAGTTTTTGCGTTGGTGTCCTCCTCTACGTTCACCTTCAAAGCTGTCTTGCATGATAGGCTTAGAAAGGCTGTCATGCCTTGTAATGTATCCAAATAACGCCATTTTTCTCCGTTTGACAGTGGCGAGAAGATTCTCTACTGCCATGGCCAAATTGACATTTAGATCAACACCAACTAAATGATTAATAAATTAATCGTAAGTATAACGAATATAACAATAAACACACGTAACTGATTCCATAAGTGTATTGTCATAGCTAACCTTAATACGGGCAGAGCCATTAATGCTTCGTGCCAATCTAGATATGTCCATCCCTCTATTACTGCAAACGTTATTATAGTGCATATTTCGTATTTGAAATAGACGCCCTGTTCTTATTTATTAAACAGTGGGTATTACGTCTCTCGGTCTGCGCATTCAAGAAATCCTAGTAAAGAAAATGCGGTCCCCACAGGTATCGAACCTACGTTTGATCCGGTGTGCTTTACCGTTCAGCCACGAAGAACGTCATAGCAAACCAGGGTCTATTTTCTCTTTTTTTATGGAAAGCACATCCTCTTCACTTATGATTATGTTCTCGAAAGTTTCATATCCGCTCAGTTTCTTATCTGAATCGTGGAGAAAGCAATTTGTAAATAATTGTTTTATTTTTAATTTGTAAATAATTAATTGTTTTTATTTTGTAAATAATTAATTGTTTTTATTTTTAATTTGTAAATAATTAATTGTTTCATTTTTAATCCGACATTTTTATTCTTTCAAACGTTATAATAATGGACACTCCGTATTTGAAACTTATCCGTTGGGAAAATATGTTTGTTTTTAATTTCATGTAAAATTTTCCTGTATTTATCTTGACGAAGTTCTCAAGGACACATGGCACAGTGGATAAAGGCGTTGGTTGGATCCAGCGACAGGACCCAAAGGGTTCAATACCTGTTTAAGGCGGTGGATAACTTGGAGGTGGAAATTAACAGGAGATAACTGATAACTGACGTCCACTAGAAATGGCACGTGAAACTAGAACAGTCTACCCCAGTAAGCGAAATAAAGGGTTCAGTTCGACATTCCAACCACCTGAAGAAGGCCGGAACGTACAACGGCCGTAACGTTGTAATTAATATGGCAAAAACGATGAGGACAATAGTCCGAATAATGTAAATAGTGTATATAATATATCATCTCAGAAATATAAACAGATAACTAAGTCTTTTATTCATATAAATTAGTTGTGTCATTCGTCATGGAAGTACATTCCTTATTTGTTTTTTATCATTTCAGGTCATTTTTCTCTTAAGTTAGACACCCTAAGAAGAGGTTCAAACAGTTTTACAAACAAAAAGAGACGGCTGAAATTGTTGCGGCTCATCATGGGGAAAGAAGGCTGGGAGAGTTTAACCCTCAGGGATAGTCATAGGCAAGAAAATCCGAATAAAGCATCGAGTAACGTGCAAATGGGAAGAGAAAAAGTATCAGAAAAAGTAACACGAAGAGGGTTCATAACTTGGTGAATGTAACAAAAATAGAGGAAGCAATGGAGAGCCATGATCACCAATCTAGTACTTTGCTTAAATTCATAAAGTCTAGGTACCATAGAGGAAAGTTCATCGGAACAATTCCCATGAAAGTATTTATAGAAAAGGCGCAAGGAAACTAGATTACGGCGTTTACAGCTGATTTGCAAATGATGGAGGATATGTGAGACCTTTCCACCAGTTTAAATTCATAAAGTACTATAGAGGAAAGTATATTTATTTTGAAAAAATACAAAAATGTGGTACTGGGCCAAAATGGGGTATAGTGAAAGGCTAGTCTTCAATCTTAAACTTGGCTAGCTACAATTATTGACCCAAATATACCACAGGATTACTTAAACCAGAATAACATATTCTTACTTACCATTATTACTTCAGTCACCATAATACCTCAGTCTTTATGTAGTCTTAACTAGTTCCCATATGTAAAATTTGTCTCTGGGTAGTGGGGAATAAAAATAACAAATTTTAAAAAAAGAAACCCCGTAGAGTAAAGTTCATCAGAACAATTACCATGAAAGTATTTATAGAAAAGGTACAGGTAAACTACGTTACGGCCGTGGAAAGTGACTGAAGGCGAAATGCCAGGTTACGACAAATAACATTGGAGATTCACCTTTGTATTTTATCAAGAATATCTAAATATATATCAGGAGCACCAGACAAGACTTGATCTTTCTGTACGAACATAATAGCTAAGAACACCGATATAAGAATAAATAATAATTAGATTTTCCAGGTGAACTTTAGACCAAAAGGTTAGTGAAATAAGCCTCTACATTGATGCGTATAAAACTGAATGTATGGTCGATAACCAGAATAAAAACGACGTTCTACATTCACTAATCGAGAAACAAATTAAACCTCTCAAAAGGATTAAATACCTTGAGATCTATATTGCAAGCTCTAAAAATGATGTTCCTCAGAATAAGCAAAGCCTTGAGTGCCCTTAATAGTATGCGCAATTTCTATCTCCTCCTCGGTTGGTCTCTTTCGTGTTGCCTTTGAATCCAGTCTTGTCTATGGCTTAACCACTTGAACTTTGACACCAACCAACAGAGAAAACAATGAATGGTGCTTAGACTAGAATGCTCCAGTCTCTCATCATCAACTCGTGACTTCAACACCTGTCAAAGAAGTTCTATGACCAATTTATTCCAATCTCTGAAACTGTACACTGCCAGCGCCATCAAGATCTTGTCGTTGATGTATCCCTGTGGCTACCAAAGTCATGGTAAAAGTAGTAGAGGTCGACCAGCAAAAATATTTGTCAAACAAATTACGAGAGGACCATCTTGAGCAACAGAAAGAAGTGGAAATCCTGTGTCTACGAATGCCGAACAGGACTGATCTTGTAGCAGTAGTATGCCGATTTCAGTGGGTCACAATTCTTGTATATACTATTAAGAAAAATACTGTCCAAATCTTAAAATAATTATTTGGGAGATATTTTAACTGAAGATGAAAACAAATGTATACAGACTGAAGATAAAATTGCAGCAGCCTGAATATGTGTTTTAGTCTATCTACGATTAAACGTAAAAGTAATGTACACATCAATACATGCGTTTCCTTATAAGAAAACATTCCGCATTTATTGACCGAGCAGTCAGTACTACTGCCGGTTGAAATTTATAAAAATATTTCTCTTGATATTATCTTTTAGAAAAATAGGTTTCTCAAGTCCATTACCTATTATCACTCTTTGCTGAATTGATGGGGCTTTCCTTCCTAACCTTTTGTTTGCTGCCATGTGGAACGTCAAAATCTTGATTAGGTTATTATTTTCTCTTCAAGTTACATGTTAGTTGTTGTTGCTGTAGGTAGACCTCAAGTGATGTGGTTTCTGATTCCTGGTACACTTCTTACATTGTGATTCTGTAGCACCAATCCACAAGGTTCGAAGCAGAATGAGCTTTGATAAAACCCACAGGCTTCACTCGCTCAAATTAGTTCTTAATCGTTGATCTGAGAAAGGGTTTGTACAGATTTTAGATAAGTTATGAATGGGTTTGGCGCCATGCATGATATCCATATGCAAGCTTCGTTCTGACTACGTTATTTAAGTACATGTCTCAAGGTGAAAAAGTAATAAATGTATCAGCTTATAGCTCCACGTAAATAGGTTTTAAAACAGGTCTGTATACATTGAGTCGACAAAATTAGGTCTGCTGTAAGGAAATTATTCCCAACAATTTCTTTTGACTCTTCTTGGAACCATACTTCTTCTGATGTGTTCTGTGGACGTCTTATGACCTTCTACTCTTGCTTGCGTGGGTTTTGGCTATCGTCTCTATCAAGTGGCCAACCGGACCCTAGTACGAGGACGTAGTAATTTTCATTTGGCTGATGTTGTTAATATTGGAGCACCACCGACGTAGCGATATTCCGTAATGATCATCGAGTTTTTCGAATACACACAATACGATCTCTCTGAAATGGATCTAATTTAACAAAAGTTCTCATGTGTTTCTTTTTATAATGAAATCTACTTTAGCTACTTTATCCCAGCATGCACCCCTATCCAAATCACAGATACAGACACTATACTTCTATGGGTATTAATATATCACAAGATCGCTTAGACTTTAGAAATTGTATCTAATTATCTATTACTATTGAGCAGGGACATACCATTCCCATGTCAAAATCAGCATCGTCCGTCATTGTGCATTTTTATTTTCTATCAATATATAGTGTTTCGCTAAAAAGAAATTATAATGAATCTTTTAAAAATAAATCAAGCATTAATTATCAGTTCTTTCATTTCTCTTTAATTCGAATTATGCTTTTTTGTAAAGTAGCCGGCTCTTCCGAAGAGGAGCGAAGTTTCTGCTTTATATAAATAAAAAAGACCCTAGTCGTTCAACATTCAAATACATCATCTCTAATCCATAACAATAATATATTAGCGAGCGATTTCAATTATTGCATTTGAAAGATCATATTGTTAAAAAATATTTTTTATTTAAATGAGTGTATAATTAAAACGTATTGCATTTAAGAGATCACATTGTTAAAACATATGTACAAAAGATCATATTCTTAAAAATGCATTTGAAAGATCATATTGTTAAAAAAAATAAAAATCCATTATATGCTGAATACATTATACTTGGGCACTTGAGAACGATTCATTTCTTTTAGTACATTTATTTCCAAGAAAGTCTCACAGATAATGTATTTTGATGTAAACATTGACAATGAAAATAAATACGTAGACACTTGGAAGTATACAGCCCTAGAGATGAAGCTACGAAAAGTAATATATAATGAAAGGATTCAAAAACATTAATTCAACAATATCAATATTAGGTTGGTGCAAAAGTAATGTCGTTTTCTCACATATTTTACTATGTGAGAAAACGACATTATTTTTGCACCAACCTAATACTTGGCATGTCTATTTTCATTAAATAAAGAAAAGGTTTTAGAATACCATTGTAATATCAATTTTCCTGTATATGCAATTAATGCTGGACAATTTTCTCACAGACGAAGCGGATACTTTGGGTAAGAGCCATGTAATTCTACAGAAGGATGCTGAATGTACACTAGACGGAAAATGTGGACAACAAAGAATATGAAAACAAAAGAACGCATATACTTAGAAAGGGACAGTTGAGATTTCTTAAATACATAATGAGGAAAATGGGCTTGGAGAATGTGACACTCACAGAACATACTGAAAGCAATTTATAAAGATGGAAATAGCGAGTAACCCACCTAACGAGATTCTATAAATGGATGACAGCTTAGGAAGTGAAACGGGCAGCAAAAACCATTGTTAAGAGCGACTAAAAGTTATGTAAAAAGAGACACCGAGTCCTGTGCGGACATGTCAGTCGAAGCTAGTCACATAAAGTTTTTCTCTGTTGGCATCAAAACAGCTTAGCATATCTAGATATGGGCCTCTCTGCAACTTGTGCAGATCCGAGTCTTTGTCAACCGTCTCATGTCGATAAAATAGACGGGAAAACCAACTGTCAACAGTGGTCATTTGGCGAGTCTCGGTGTCTTATGAAGCCGTTCCTTTGGTACATTTTTTCTGATAGTTTCGTGCTGCCCACCGTGCTGTGTTTTCTGAGGAAGTGTCCTCACTAGTCATTGCTCACTTTTATTTTGTTTGCTTCCGTCTTATTTTCCTTCTCTGACCGTTACCTCGTACTTATTAAGAGAATAATCAGTTAAATGTTTTCCCCAACCTCAACACACCCTTGACTTATTTTATAAGACTGCTCTTGAACTCTTTTCTGGCTTCTTGCTTTCCTGTCAACTATGATTTTCCAAAATCTAAATGCAATCGTTATCTCTTGATTCTTGAATCCTGACCTTTTAGTGACATGATCGCCATGATCGCCCACGCCCACAAGAGACACAGCATATAAAAGAAGACTCATAAACGTTTTTCATAACTCCAAAACACTTGGCAGTGTCATTTTGAAATCTTTATCCATTCTTATACTCCGCCAAACATCAAGATTTCGTGATTTCTATAAAACTGTGAATAAACTTTAAACTTTTCTGGTCAAAAAGTATCGATACTGGTGCTATAAAAAGAAAACTCCAACACATATTAATTCGACATTTAATCTCCTTCGCATTTGTCTTCTTCTGAATCTATACTTTATCCAGCGTCCTTTCCATTAATTAAAACATTCCTGGAACTACTTTTGGGGGACAGCGACCCGCTGAATTATCACATTTAATTAGATTTCTTCGTCGTCTTGTTCTTTTCAAGCAGGATTTAATTTTAGAAGATGGGGAGTCGCAAGGAGTGATATCTGGGGAATATAGGGGTTTTCGAACCTGGGGAACTTTGTGTTTAGACAAAAACTGTTGATGGAACTTCTGCGGTGCGATGAGACGACCACACTCTACACACTTTCTTTCCAAGCACCGCTATATACAACGGAAGTGGGCAAGAAGGCTATAAACATTGTGTATATGCGCGACAAAGTTCACGGTAAGTCTGTGTCAAGCGGCTTCACTTTGCGTACTCTGTAACCATTGCAACAGTCACTATACGTTTTGATCATACCTCGTATATTTTTGCTGAGGTTCAACTCAGGAGAATTCTTAGGCCACTGAGTAGAGCCTCTCGGCTGTTCTTAAGAAAATGTTCTCTATCTGCTTTTGCTATGTGCTTAATTGTCTTATTGAAAGCTTAAATCTTGCCTCGTCTTTAACTGATGCGGTGAAGAAAGTAGAGGTTATTGCAATAGACCATAATACATTGCTCTGCTAATGCTTTCGACAATTCCCTGAAGTATATAAAGAAAACATCTTAATCCTAACTTACATGCTTTACTGAGCTTCGTATTCGCAACCATTTATTTCCATCTCATATAATGAACTTTGCATTTCATTAGGCGTGTGCAAAATTCTTCAACTTGTTTAAACGCTTAAAAATGTGGCATTCAGAATCTATTTTCCCATAAATAGGGAACTGGTAACTTTCCAACGCACCCAATAGTTTAGCTTGAGCAACGAACATTATAGCAAATATTGATTTCCCTAGATGCTCTTGTTTGAACTTCGAAGCAGACAGATAAGTACTTCTTCATCATCAGGCAGTTATGTGCCATGCGTGATACATTACTGACGAAGCAGATTTTTTTTCCCGCAGTTGGTTGTCATTTCTTTCTGCGGTAGACCAGTTACCATCCAAGACTATAGAACCCGGTCTCTCCTGCTATTTACCCATAGCTGGGGAGAGAAGAAGAGGATTCATACCTTTCCCAGGGGTATTAGCATGTAAGTGAATATAATGGATTCGACTGTAATTCGAACTCGACTCTCCGATTTTTCAATCCAAGGTGCTATTAGGTTGGTGCAAAAATAATAACGTAATAATGTCGTTTTTTGACGTTAAAAATACGTCAAAGAACGACATTATTACGTCATTATTTTTGCACCAACGTAATAGAAGATGCCCAGTCTTTCCTTTCCAGTCTCGATAGAGTTCAAACGCGTGTTTGTGATCTTGAAGGTGATTATTATTATTTTCAACCCTATAATCCCATTCTTACTAACAAAACCTCGCAAGCCTCTCACTGTTCTACAGCTTTTCATTAGCTTTTTTATTTTATCAATAAAAACAAAACACTTTCTCTGTGGGGATTAAAATTAGCTTCTCCCTCTTTTTCTTAAATCTTTTCCTCTAATTACAAACCAATTTAATATTAACAAAAAAAAATAACCTACCTTGGACAATGGCGTCTTAAACCAATTCAAAGTTTTACTCTTGCTCACATACTAATCTCCAGCATTCTTTCTATTTTCAAAGCATCTACGAAGTAACTTTTGGGAGATAGTCAACAACTTAATTTCGTCCACAGTTTGAGATCTTTCAACGGAGACCTACAAACCTATCCTTTAGTTAAAAGGAGGAAAACGGAATCTACAGAATCTAGGCCTCAGTTTTATATCGGATTCTAATAGGTTGGTATTTATTTTCCTCTAAATTTGGGTAAATGTAGCATAGGGTAAGTTTCATGTGAGCTTCGCACAATTTTTAAATTCAGTCGGTTCAAATTAGCCCAGTCTCACCAGCAGTTGAGGCCGGCATCAGGATGTACCTACTGATACTACCCCCTTTTATTTCGGTGTTGAAATGTTGCCTAGGAAACGGGTTTTCAAAGCCCAGATACACTTCAGTTTATGCCTCTTCTCGCTCAAAGACTAAAACAATGATAATTTTAACTCCAAAGATCGAGTTCTCGGGGAGATGCTAAATTAATTCTAGGCCAAGTTTTTAACCTTGATTTCGCAGTAGTTAACTTTAACTTTGCATATTGTTAATATGACATATACTTTCTAAACAACCTGATATTTTCCATTTTCTCAAACCTGTGTATTATAAAAATGAACTAAGTAAAATCTACCATTAGTCCGTGCATTAAATATCGCAGCCATATCTGGTTTCGTGCACCTGCTGTATATCTCTAGATTCCTGACAAAATTCAAAGAAGGGTCTGTAATGCAAATCAATCCTGACCAGGCATCTCGACTTCAGTCACTTTCTCACAGACTTGACGTGGCTTCCCTCTGTCTTTTCTATAAGTATTTTCATGGCAACTGATCTGATGAGCTTTTTTTTCTCTGGTTTTTCTTCTTCATCTGTAAAGATATTATCTAATATTATCTACCATATAGGAGGACTTAAAATGCGCAACATTTCAGAGGAAGAGAAAGCGAAAGAGAGAGAGAGGTCTATTAAATGAGAAAGCGAGTAAAGCATAGAAAAAAAAGAGAATATTAATTTATCGCTAAATGATGATAATAGTAGATATAAGATACGGAAGTATCAATAGCTGCATCTACTGCAAGGAAAGTTGAGTCACTGCGTCGTGCCATAAGATTTTTCTCGTAAGAATCTATCTTGCACATTTATAAATCTGTCATTCGTCCGTACAAGAATACTGTTGCCATATCTGGTCTCGTGCTCCTGCCGTATGTCTTGAGATTCTTGACAAAATTCAAAGAAGGATCTGTAATGTAATCAATCATGACCAGACATCTCGACTTCAGTCACATCCCTCTGTCTTTTCTACAAATATTATCATGGCGATTGTTCTGAGCTGTTCTCCTTAGTGTCTCGACTGCATACATTTAAGCATACCACTAGATTTGGCAACTAGGTCTCACCATTTTACTGTTTAACTAGCAAGATGCAACAGTATATTCTATTCTAATAGCTCTTTTTTCTCGCACTTATCGCATGTGAATATTATTATTATTGCTTACCTGCCCTCTACAATCTTCAAAAATTAAAATGCAATGTCAATCGTCTTCCTGGAACCTGTTCTTTTATTGCCCTTTCTCGACGCTGTGTATTATAAAAATGTACTAAGTAAAAGTCTGTCATTCGACCGTGCATTAAATATTGCAGTCATATCTGGTCTTGTCCTCCTGCCTATATATCTCGAGATACTTGACAAAATTCAAATAAGGGTCTGTAATTTAATCGATCCTGCGCTGGCATCTGGACTTCAGTCACTTTCCCACTGACTTCCCTCTGTCTTTTCTAAAATTATTTTCATGGAGATTGTTGTATTGAATTTTCCTTTTACTATTGAAATAATTAAATGTAACCGCTACTTCTACTCTGTCATTTTCCTTTCTCGCACTTCCCGTCAGTGGAGTTCTCTTCGATTACTTGCTTCCCTGAAAACTACAATCTTTAAAAATTTAAATGCAACGTAAATCGCCATCTTCTGTTGTCTTGAACCCCGTCAACCTTTTATCCTTTCCTAAATCTAGTTTTTCTCCAACTTTCGCTGTCTGTAAATTTAAAAAAATGGTCTGTAATGTAATCGATCCTGACCTGTCATCACAATTTCAGTCACTTTCGCAACACCATAACGTGGCTTCACTCTGTTTTTCTACAAATATTTTTATGGCAACTGTTCTGATGGGCGCCTCGAGTACATGAATTTAAGTGTACCACTAAAATGACAATTACTTCTCACCATTTCACTGTTTAACTAGCAAGATGCAACTGTATATTCTATTCTAATAGCTCTTTTTTCTCGCACTTATTGCATGTGGATATTATTATTATTCCTTACCTGCCCCCCCTACAATCTTAAAGAATTAAAATGCAACGTCTTCCTAAAACCTGTTCTTTTATTGTCCTTTCTCAACGCTGTGTATTATAAAAATGTACTAAGTAAAACTCTACGATTCGTACGTGAATTAAATATTGCAGCCATATCTGGTCTGGTGCTCCTACTAGATATTTTGAGGTTCTTGATAAAATACATAGAAGGATCTGTAATGTAATCGATCCTGAACAGGCATCTCGACTTCAGTCACTTCCCTCTGTCTTTTCTACAAATATTATCATGGCAATTGTTCCGATAAGTTTTCCTCATTTGGTGCCTCGACTGCATGCATTTAAACATACCACTAGATTAGCAACTAGGTCTCACCGTTTTACTATTGAACTAGTGAGAGGCAACTGTATGTTCTATACTAATGGTTTTTTCTCGCACTTATCGCATGTGGATATTGTTATTGCTTACCTGCCCTCTACAATCTTCAAAAATTAAAATGCAATGTCAATCGTCTTCCTGAAACATGCTCTTTTATTGTCCTTTCTCTTCACTAAATACTTCTCATTCTCTTTCGTCCCTAATAATCCCTTGCTTGCTAGTGGCATTAACACATTGCTTGGGAGGGAGTGGGTAATAATTAAAAAAAATGTAATCGGCTCCGCATGCCTTGACTTCTTTTTCGACGGAAATTGCACCTGTAAAGTAATTCATTACGTCAAAAACTTGATACTTATCAGGTCTGTTTTAGGCAACAAGCAAGTTGCTTTAAAGGAACCTTATTTCGATAGAAGAAAAGATTGTGAATTCTCGTTAGCACCTGCTTTCTGCAAAGAAGAACTTTCTACCAATTACCAATCTTCAAATAAATACGGAAGAGCGTCATCATTAATTATTATCTTTGATCTAATTAAAGATATAAAGCACAGCTGTTATATTACTTTAGTAATGAACTAAACAATAAAGGTTCCATAAGTTTTATAAATCAAGAAGGGTGCTAGCTCTTATTATATTCTGACATCAAAAAGACAACTTCATGCTTCAGATAATAAAAATAGAACATGATCCATGACTTTGCCAAATAATAAAAGGTCACTGGGTGCTGTTGTGCTTCTTTTCTTTTTTTTTTTTTTTTTCTTTTTTTTTTCGGAAAGGCATCTGTACTAGAAAGTGCGTGAAAGTCTTCAACACGATCCATTTCCCAAAATCTGACGAAATATAAAAATTATTTTAACCCTTTCTTGGTCTTGATTCATCATCCCTTGTAAATCCGATTTGCGCATTTTGTCCTTGTTTTACCCGCTGTAGCAAGTCTTCTGACGAATTGAAATAAAAAAGCATTGTTCTTTATTCGACTTTTCTCTCTTCATTCTTCGTTCAAATAAATCGAGGGCTAATATCAACCACAGGACATTGATTTCTTTTGTGGATTTTTAATACTAGTACTACCGTTACGTCAAAATATTAGTAGACAACACGTCAAGACTTCACCAGTATTGCTTTGTAACTTATACAGAAATAACATGTAAAATTTTATTTTAAATTCGAATATTCCGGCGAAAAATCAGTTTATATTACAAGAGGGGAAAAATTGTGTTTTTCAATCTTCGAATGAATGTGTTTACCTTGAAAATCAGCACTCGAAATCCCAGTTTTTATCTCGAATTGAACAGACAAGCCGACTCATAACGCAATATATATGAGCACGCATACACATACACAGAGACGCATATCCAAACAGTATAGACACATATGTAGAAGATTATGAGCACTTCGACGTGGTGTAATGGTTGGCAAGCTTGTCTCGATAGATTAATTACGACTGAATGCTGAGTTCGATTTTCACTGGGTGCTCCA
The DNA here is from genome assembly GCA_963932145.1 of Acanthosepion lycidas. NCBI lineage: Eukaryota > Metazoa > Mollusca > Cephalopoda > Sepiida > Sepiidae > Acanthosepion > Acanthosepion lycidas. Next base: position 70,698,995 of record OZ010594.1, on the reverse strand, counting down.
CACATTCGGCCTTGTGTCACATCTAAGCTACACTTAGAAAATCATTTTTGGACACCGCAACGTGAGGGAATGGATAACAAGCCTGTCTCACTAAAGCAATTA
>OZ010594.1:70643893-70693893 GCA_963932145.1 Acanthosepion lycidas | reverse complement strand
AGACAACTTACAAGGAATAGATGAGGGTCAAATGCTGTATAGCCAAACGAAGTAAGATCAGTCCGAATATTAATCAGCTTAGTATCAACTTATTAACTTGTTAGGTTGGTGCAAAAATAATGTCGTTTTCTCACATAGTAACATATGTGAGAAAACGACATTATTTTTGCACCAACCTAATATTAATCAGCTCTTGAAGACCTTAATTGTAGACTATTTAAGGCTATGAGCCAGGCCATCTGGTAGAGTGATAAAAGGGTGCTAGCTACTCTACAACACAGTGTACGCTTCAACAAGGGAAATTCTTAGATCAAATATGATCAATTCAAACGATGCGACCCAATTAAGAATGCTGTAAACATTTGGCGTCTAAGTAGAAGTGAACTGAGAAGCTTATTTATCTTCTTTTATGGCTGCTAATTTATTAAATTTTTGGTTCTCTCTCATCTTCATTGATATTTGTACAAATATGTCTGCGCGTACACGTCTGTTTTTAGTTGCGGTTGTTTTTGTTTATCGGCATATTAATATCTACCGGTTAATCAATGCCAAAAACTAAATATTTTGTATGCAGTCTGATGGCTTCAACTACAGATATTTTGTACATAATTTTATATTTTCAAGAAAAACGTATGTTTTTTACATATATAGTTTGTAGTTGATAAAATGAATTGCTGGTAAATTTACTATAAAGAATGTATTTTTTTATAATTTAGTGCTGTATTGATTGTCATTTTATTATGCAAATGTATTACAACTGGTCATTTTTTATGGCCTGAGTCATGTACTTAAATACCTTCGTCAAATCGAGACTTTCATATGAATGCCAAGCATGACACCAAACGAAATATTTAAACTCTTAACCGTATAGGACCCCTGTTATGAGGTCCACCCCTTTTTCATATATGGACTCTACCAAGTGTACCTGGACTGCTGCCGTTAAATACCCAGAGTTACAGTCAGTGGGAGTAGTAGTCGGTAGTCGGATAGTGAGCGGATATACGGAGAGTGAGAGAATATACGAACGGAGATAGTGTGAGGTAACCTCTTGTAGAAGTCAGTTACAAGCACGTAGACTCTAAGGAAGTCCTACTTCGAGACTGTATATATCTATCTGTATTTGCTACTAACCACGTTCCTGGACTTACTAACAGTATTACTCTTTGTATGATTGTGTAAATACATTTTATTTCTTATATTTAATTATTGCGTTTGTCATTCCTTGGAGACCGAATTCAACTCGGAATCCACAACAACCCCTTTCTCAGGTCGCTAGTTAAAATGACTTTGAGCGAATGAAGCCTGAGGGTCTTAGCAAATAACATCCTTCTTCGAACAGATAATAGAAACCATATACATTACTTGAGAAACATTGCCAGTATTTTTACTGTTATGTTGTGTTATACTTTCTTAGTAAACTACCAAACAAAAATCAATAGACTATTATCCCATGGGCTGGGACCCTTACAGGTGCTACCACCTCGGGTCAGAGTTGACCTGTGAACAACAGCAATTAAGAGATGGTTCTACACACCTCATTCTTCCAATCTCTCAATCAGAGGTCTTGCTGTCGTATGGAGTTCATAGTCTTTTTCGAGACGAGGAGAGACATCAAAAAGGCAAAATTTATTAAGAGCTACAAAGGACGGAATATTGTGGAGAGTCATGATAACCAATGTCGTGAATGGACTCAGCACATAGAAGAAGAAGAAGATTGTACCTAGTGGTCTACATTTCATGTGCATGTAATAAAATCCATATTTAAAATGCTGATTCTTTCTAAGATACCTTATACGACATATTTAATTAAAAACACTGCTTTACCAGCTGTTGTGGCAAGGATTTAAAATCCGAAATTTACGGCTAATGCGTAGGTTCATCAATAGGTTTGTGGCTTTTATACAACAAATATTTATTTTTCGACATAATATCCTTCTTTGTTGATAACTAATAATCATATCGATCAGACATTATACAGTGAAAATACCTGATCAAACATCAGCTAATAACAATGCCCACTTAAACTGAAAGAAATTTCTGGAAATGATAATATTTGCAACTTTGTGCAAAGTCTACCGGTTTATGTAAATACTGCTTTTCTGAAAATTTTCAAATACCAAAACTCCTATGTTGTTCATATTAAACACTTTAAATACCTCGGTATATGGATCTGTTATAAAAAAGAAATAGTACAGAAGATAAGGAAATTAAAAATATGGCGCTAGAGGTAGTTTCGCTCAACACCGCAAATTGCTAAAAAAACAAAACATTAACCTTAAAACTCAGGTCATGTATTAGGGTGGTGCAAAAATAATGACGTAATAATGTCGTTTTTTGACGTATTTTTAACGTTAAAAAACGACATTATTGCGTCATTATTTTTGCACCAACCTAATACTTAATTAACCTCGTCAAATGGAGACTTTCATATAGATGCCAGGCATGACACTAAACACGAAATATCTAAGCTGTCAACCGTATAGGACACTTTTCTCAGATCGATGGTTAAAAAGAATTTGAGCGGATGAAGCCTAAGGGTCCTTCTTCGAACAGATAACAGAAGCCACATTACTTGAGAAATTTCAACAAGAGCCACAATTAAGATGCATATCACACGTAAGACGAAAATAAAATAAAATACTGTTTTCCTTATTTGTTGTCATTCCAAACTACTTCAAAAAAAATGGTGAGAAAGGAAGTCTTCATCAGAAATGGAAAGAGAGATAACAGCTACGAGACTTGAGAATCTTATTTTTTCCTGGCACATTCTTCTAAGAGAAAAATGTTATAAATTTTAACCGGCAGTTGCACTAGCTGCGCGATCAATGAATGCCGGATGTCATTTTTTTTTTTTTTTTTTTTTTTTTTTTTTCATATTTTCATAAGGAAACGGCTATTACGATTATCATTCGTGATGCGTCTTTTCAAAGAATATGCCAATGATGTTTTGCTTACCACTATTTTTCTTTATTACATTTTCTCTATCTTCCTTTCTGCAAAACTTTCTAACTAATAGCAGCTTAATGCGCTAAAAGCCAAATAAATGCAGTGGCAAAATATCCACTTCTAAGTAATATTAGTAACATTTCCTTAGTGACAACCAGCATTAAATCTTTTAGTCGCTTGCTGGGACCCATATGCTATAATCTCCTTTATGTTTGGGCGATTTTCCTAAAAGCTCCGGTTTTAAGTTAAGCCAAAAAGATTAACCCTTGTTATTTTACTTTATATATTATCATCTAAGCAACCACGTGTTCTTTTTTAAAATGCTGTCTTCCTTAAGGACAAAGAAAACATGGCTCTCCACAGCTTTCCTATTTTCCATTCATGTGACTTGCCATGACTTCTTAGGAAATATATTTTCAATCACCTTCAACACGGTTTCGAATTCGGAGATGTCATTCTCATAGACTAGCTGGTACCAAAAGTTAGAGAGCTCAATCTGCCATGCTGTTTATCCCCTAGCTGGGAGACTGTATTTACTAATTTCGATAATTTTATTTTAAAATAATCACATTAATTAAAGGATGCTTTTATATATTCAGTGAATTACGGTTTGGTTTTATTCTTATAAATATCATATCAGTAGCTGTAATTAATTTACTGCAATTAGATAATTTAAGGAAAACTACAAAAGCTAACTGGCCTGCTGATTATTCTTTTATGTTTTATTTTTTTATTTTCTTTTGTTTTTGCCTCATGTTCTTTAAATTGATATATTTATTGACACTCACACAAGAGTTTAAAATATATTTTTAAAATGGCTTCAAATGAATAAATCCTTTAAGAAGATGACCCTGCATTTGACACTATAGACCCGCACTACAAAATCACACCAAAAGCTTTATCAGATACCGAAAACTACATGGCAAAATCGAGGCGGATATACAATCTGATTGGCCCTGATCTGGCATCACGTTTATAGTCGCTCTCTCCCAGATGTGCCGTCGCCTCTCTCTGTTTTTTCTACAAGTCACGGTAACTGCTACGACGAGCTATTTTCGCTATTTCCCAAATTGTATGAATTTAAAAGTCTCACTTCGTCGTCATCTCAGTCCCACCCTTTCACTGTCGAAACTGTTAAATGTTGCCGTCTCTTCTAGTTTCGTGTCTCACACTTCCTGTCTGTAGAACTCCCTTCCTTTTAATTGCTTCCCTGATAGCTATCCAACTATTCAAATGCAATGTCAATCAACATTCTTCAGATGCCTTGATCTATTCCTCGTCCTTCTCTTCATCCTTTCCTCTATCACGCCTCTTTTACTCTTGCTTCTACTCTCTGCATTCTAATGGCACTCCCGGCGCGGGTGAAAAGCTTAAAAAAAAATTCCAGCTGCAACAACAACACAAATGGGTGGCACATATAGATAAAACAGTGATCTAATCAAGACATTAACTTTTCCCCATCAGTAAGAAAAAGAGGTAATAATAGTGGAGTTGAGACGTTTAATCTCCCGAAAAAATGTAAATAAATTTAAACCAACTGTAAACTTAACTGTTCCCTCATTGAATGCCAAATGTTTTCTGTATCGAAACATTTCACTATTGTTATCACGAATCCACTGCACACGATCGCTTATCCCTAAAGTTTATCAGTTGGCTTTTAGTCGTATGGCTTCGATTATGATTAACGCGACAAAATGGACGCAGTTTTAAAACTTTACAACCATTCACGTCATCCGTTTATATTTCTGAGATGTGGTATTGTAACTAATTACACTATAACACATTGTTCGGGCAATTGTTCCAAAGAACACATGGCCCAGCGGATATAAAGCGTTGGTTGGTTGATTGATCCAAAGTGTTGGGACTTCATTCCCTGGCCACAGCAGGAAGAAAAGAAAAACTTGGAGAATTGGGTTATCGGGTGGGGGGTTATTAACCAAAACTGAGATATTCAAAAGCATAGCACGTGGAATCAGAACAATCAACTAAAGAAAGGGTTCGAAATTCCCACAAATATTACCTGAAGAACGCCGGAGCGTATAACGGCCGAAACTTTATGTAGCAATAATGATGAGGGCAGGAGTCCAAACAATGTAATTAATTCTCCCTATCTCTGAATATACGAAAGTGAATCCATAAGTCTGTAGATTGATACATCTATTAGGTGAATTTTGTTTGGGAATTTTTACAGCATAATTTTCCATCCATATGGATCTTGGCTTCCAACATGGAAAATTGGTTTATTTCAATCTTGTTTCTATCCCTAGTTTCCCAATAAAGAATTATTTTCTCTACTTTGTTATTTAAAGCGCTGTGCAAAAGACTCAAGTAAAACCACTTGATACTTTGCAAATTTGGTCCAAGTTTTTGTGATTTTAATCTGGAAATGATCTCGAATTTTCATTGCATAAAATCCCGTCCACGCAACCTGTAGAAAAGTAGTGGTTTGGGCACTTTGATAACGAAAAGTATTACGCTGAAGACTATTACGTAAAACAAACTATTTTCTTCTTATCATAAGCATAATGACTTATTACAGAAACTGCATATAAAAAGTGCGAACCAAAATCTTCGTGGGAATGTTTTAATCTCTGAAAACATTTAGTGAGGATAATTAAGAAAGGTAATAAAATCTAGATGTCAGAGTAAGTAATATCTTTCATAAGCCAATCCTTGAATTGAAATAGTAACAATGTTAACAAAATATATGACTTTAATGACTTTAATAACTATATAAATAATACTATATACTTTAAATGAGGCATACTATACTTCAAATGATACAGTTATTTTTGTCTTTTATCAACATCACTTAAATATAAAGAATGTTGATCCCTGGCATCTAGGGAAGACAATAGATAGCATTTTCCTATTCTAATGTATTGTAAACTCGTAAAATCAGCGACCAAATTTTATTTATTGCAAAGATTTAATTCGTTATCAGACCTCCTCCCATAAACCCGTTCGGTTCCTTTTAAAAACACTTCATGAGATCAAATGACATGGTAACAATATTATCAATGTTTTTTTTTTTTAATTAGACATATTTTACTTTGCATCTGCAATGCAAGTTATTGTAATAATTATCATTACTCACATAATACAATATTAAGTAGATCAAGCATGATAAGAATTAATAAATGGAAAGGTTTTCGGAATTTGTGAAAATCTGCAGTTCCTAATACATAGCAGAAAAAAACTTTCAACATATTACAGTTATTAATATGATATCATTGAAAAAAATTTAACAGTTCTAACAATTCATATATTGATTCCACGAATAACACTTAAAAGTAGTTAATTGTTATGAAATGGTTACATATAATTTTCAAAGGTGAATGTCTTTAAAAAAAAATTGATTTATTTCAAAATACGTAACGGCGGCAAACCAGCATTCATCTATTTATTTATTTACTATCAACTTATGTGACACAATTTTTCAGCCATACAGATTGTTTTACAATGACATATCCACATAGCATCTTCACATATTAAGTACTTGCCAAACATCAGAGATATTTGTTTATAAAAAAAAAAGTTCTAATGTAGTGTAGTGAATTGATAAATATATGTTGTGTTATGTAGAATTAAATTTATCCAAGAATGCTGTTATAAATGCATTATGCATGTTAATTATTTTTCACACACATAAAAGTTGGAATGAAATATGCCTGTGTCTGTTTATATACGCGAATAGATGTAAGAATTTGTCTAAAAAACAAATACTGAATTTCCAATTAAAGATACCGTAAAAACAAAAAAGACGCCTCTAGTTCAATAACCCCTTTGTCTAATATTAATAAACTTAGGAACTGCCGGTGTTTAAGGTACAATATGCTCCTAAATCTATTAGGTATTGTGTATCATTTAAGTTGTACCTCAGGAACAATCATACATGTATAGAAGATTAGAGTTTTAATATTATATAGATTGAAGCAAAGCACTAATTTATATAAGGCCTTCTCAAGTCATTGGATGTCGATCCATCACCTCAGTGTTTTATAAATGTGATATTGTGTTGGCTAACATTATCCAACTTATATTTAAAATACAATGTGCTACAGCAAAATATTGTGAATCTGAACGAGTAAGAGTTAATCATAGTAGCGTCTAGTATGCACCATCTCTTTGAAAATCTTCTCCTTCCAAATATATAAGTTCGGCTTAGAACGTATATTCCTCGTGGCCTGTAGCGGTAAATATCCAAATTACATTCGCTTCGGGCATGATATTTAATTTCTGTAAATGTTGGGCTAACTTTTTGAGGGATTTACATAAAACACCAAACTTGAAATCTGCATAGAATTATTCAGAACTTGATGAAATATGTCTTCATAAACTGGAATGGTCATTATCAGCAAATACAAAAATATAAGCATTACAAGAAATGGAGAATATGAAAGAGAAAGTGCATTGAAATAACAAAAGGTGTCTTTCAAAAATAATGGAACTAAATAATGAAGCGCTCATCTGAACATTTCCTATGGAAATAGCGAAAGAGTACCTATAGGCTTGTAACGTTGCATCTGTGAAGATATAGGCTGATAGTGGAAAACAAGTCTTTCTTACAAGATCACGAAAACTATTTTGAACTTTAATAAGACTGAAAGTAATGATAGAGTTGTTCTAGCTCAGGTATAAACGAAAAGGAAACTTGAGACAACAGGGATTTTTTTTTTTTAAGGATGCTGAGAATACCATGAACGGAACATGTGAGCAACACGCAAGTCTTAAGGGAAAAAGGGAGGAGAGAAATATTATGTAATTCACATAAAGAGCTTGTGTAAATGGTTGATAGAACATAGACTGCAAGACGATAATCATTGCTTAAAACGACGAAGACTGGGGAAGTTATGGAGATATATGATTGATTACATCCTGTAGTCATATTATTACATGAAGAAGAAGAAGAAGGGGAAGGAGGAGGAGCAGGAAGAGGAGGAGAACTTTAAAAACAGGCAGAAACTGGAATCAGCAAATTAATTTAGTTTATATTATCATTAAATTGTAAATCAAAGGAACATTTCTAAATTTCAAAATTAGGAAAATATTTTTTGAAACGGTTAGCCTAAAGCTTGAGGAAATTCTCCAGAAAACTTTGTATATCGCTTCTTTGCTTTTGATATATCGTTATCCTAAAAGCGTTTTCACCTACTATTAAATTACACTTAATGGACTCTTGTTCAATAGGAACAACTTAACTGTTAAAATGACTATCTGGAAATGCTCTCGCCTGATACGTCTGCTTTAATTTCACTTAATTTTTAGCATCTTATTTACACTCATACGCTCAGTTAATTTTACGAAACTGCTTAAATAATTTCGACTAGATTTCCATATGCATTTGTTTTTTTGTATATTTGTCATTATTTCATTTATATTTTCTTATCCCAATTCTTGACATCTAACGAATAACTTTAGTGGCAATTTTTGTAGCATTTTGAACAAATCCTATTTTCTTTGTCCTACAGAAGAAATGAGTTTAAAAAACAAACATCAACTGATTAAAAAGAAAACTATGTATAAAAGTAAAATATAGCATCTTTTATGCGTCAAGTAGTCGCTTTGTATATATTTCTACAGTAAAGAAATGTATGTTCCCCGATGATCCTCGAAACTTGACTCTTATTGCTTTCGCCAAACAGAAGTAAACCTTAAATATCCAGTGGAAAGGAGTATAAATCAAGAAAGCTGCATTACTTCTGTTTTTAACTGTTCTTTTTTTAGCCAAAAGATGTAATCACTAGGTTTTCCAAAACTTTCTGGTAACCCTTGCACAACCAGACCTGTTACCTATAAAAATGCAATATTGCTTTTGTTCAGTTTAATTCCTATCAATATTTCCATAATATTGCAGATCTATTGTCAGTCTCAGAATTGGTATTATTAGACACGCAAGTCTTCTAAGAAGATTTACATGGATTTCGTGAAATAACATTTTCATTATTAAAGGTAAATACTTCCAATGTATTCTTCAATAGAGAAACACTTATCAACGCAGACAATTCATCTGCATTCGTGATAGCTTTTCCTTTTAGAGAAGTTCATTCAACAACAGCAGGTGCAGATTTCTAAGTAGTGGGTGTATTCAAAGGCTTATAATCTTTTTTTATTAAAAGAACGGTTTTAAAATGTGAATTCAAACTTGCTTTCTAAAGGAGGGCACTGGGAATTTCTATCAACAACTAATATTTTCATTTTTAATGTTGTTTTAAAAAATGCATTACTTATGGCTTTCATTCTTTTAAATGTTATTTATCTGGTATGACGAATTAAGCGCGCGGTTTTTGTTTTTTTTTTTTCTTTTTCCTTGGGTCTTTCGTTTACGATTTTTTCATGATAGTTCCGTGGCTGGACTGACCATTATTTTCTGCTTTGACCTGTACTTCTGCTCCGAAGTGGCTCCTAAAACTCTACGAGGGTGGGCTGAAAAGTCCATCGGCTGACCAAGATATATGTGAGCAGACACAGCAATTGATACACTTGAATCTTTTTTTTCCAGTAGATCTTCGTACAATATAAAATAATATGACGACAGATTCATACATACATTAATTGTAGATATATTTTATAAACAACTATGTCGTCTACATACAGATGCGTAGGTGTGATGGTCAATGTCAATATGCAATGTAAGAAATTCGGTTTTCTCTTAGTGGTCCCTTTCTGAAATTGCGCTTAGTAAATAATAGGATTTACTGTTTCCAGTAATCAGGGTTCAACACTAGGTAAAAGCTTGGATTTTTAATGCTATTATTTCACCGCCACTTGAATAATTTACACCTCACAATCTTCCTATTCCAATTTACTCTAAATATGACCTTAATTTGTTTGGTATGTTTTGTTTTACGGCATATCAACACCAACGGGTTATTTAATGCCGACAAGATTTTTAGGATAGGTTCGTATGAATAGAATAGGTATTCTTTGTAAGAAATCAGTTTCGTTTGATTTATTTTTTTTACAGCATATCAATCTCAATGGCTTTTTTAATGCTAACAAGATTTTTAGGGTAGGTTCGTATGAATAGAATACGTATTCTTTGTAAGAACTCAGTTTCGTTTCGTTTCGTTTGTTTTAAGTCATATCAACCCCAATAGGTTATTTAATGCTGACAAAATTTTCATTGCTGTTAATATTTTTTTTTTTTTTTTTGTCAAAAATCTATTTCTGGCAATAATTTTTTCAAAAATGTGTTGCTGTAATAAATTTTTTTCAGAAAACTATTTCTGGTAATATTTTTTCCTCAAAAATGTACAGCTGGTAATAGTTTTTTTTTCTTCAAAAGTAATTGCTGGAAATAATTTTTTTTACAAAAAATTTCTGGTATTAAAACCTGTTTTTACACTTTCATAGTGTTTTTACTCCAGTTTCGGGGTTAACTATTTGTCCATAGCTGGGACCCTAAAGTGCTACCACCCCGGGTCAGGGTAGACCTGGGAACACCAGCAATAAAGAGGTGGTTCCACGCTCCTCAAAACCTCCTGAACAGGGGCCTTGCTGTTGGATGTAGTTAAATATGACCTTGAGTCGAACTAAAGTATCTATTGATTAACATGTACACGTCTTTTCAAAGTTTGGTATTTATCAAGCTAATTATTATATTTACAATACAAATATTTATTTATTTATTAAGCAGACGTCTTAGAATAAATTTATATATAGACATATAATATTTGAATACTAAATTTCCCCCAATACAAGGATCAAGCGTCACTTAGAGCATGGGGTTATAGTCGAAACGGTAATTTTGAACAAGTTGTATGAGATGAGTAGAAGAAAAGCTGGTAGGAAGTTGACATTAAGGAGGATAGAAGTGAACATTGTAGTGTTCAGGTAAGCACCGTCGTGGGAGTCTGTTCCAGAAAGTGCCAATTCTTTTGGAAAAAGCTGCCTGATGGGACCTTCTTACATTTGTAACATGGAGGAAATAATGGTAATTTGATACCGTAGAAGTAGCATGATCTGTCCTTGATGTAAAGTTTTGAACTGATGACACTAAAAAAGTGAAGCTCATTTAAACATTTGCCTTGGAAATGGAGATAAATTACCGAGAGGCTTTCAGCGTGGACTTATTTTGCACTCTGCAATCTCTGATTTATAGATATTTCAGAGTCCACGGAAGAAAGCTAGAAAGTGAGGACTAAGCACTTTCACTCAGGTATGACGACATTATTTCATTTTTTGTTTAATTTATTTCTTGTACAGCATGTGTGTACGATGTATATAATTAAAACTTGTTATGTATTTAATTTTACTTTCATAGTTACTGGAATTTGTGTATTGCATCTCATTTTTTCATCGTTTTATCTTAAAGCGATATAAGTACCTAAACGCACCTGAAGAGTTCTTTTTACCTCGCCGTCCATCCATTAATCTCTTACCTAATGACACATTGCCAATCTAATGCAGCTGCCAGCAACATCTTTCCATCTGCCATCAACTTAGCATAGGATTCGAGACTCGGAATTATCAGAATTTTTACTCAAAGACATTCTTATTGCCTGTTTTTTTTTTGGGGTCTCTCTCTCTCTCTCTCTCTCTCTCTCTCTCTCTCTCTCTCTCTCTCTCCCATTTAATTCTGCGTTTTCTTTTCTCTTTATGGTTTGTTTTTCTTTCTCTTTCTCTCTCTCCTTCTCTCTCTCTCTCTCTCTCTCTCTCTCTCTCTCTCTCTCCATTTAATTCTGCGTTTTTTTTTCTCTTTATGGTTTGTTTTTCTTTCTCTTTCTCTCTCTCCTTCTCTCTCTCTCTCTCTCTCTCTCTCTCTCTTACACACACATTCACACATAAACTCATACACGGTCACATATACATACCCATCGTTTCTTTCTTTCTCTCTGTTTTTGTCACTTTCTCTTAGATTTTTATCTCTTTCACTCTTATTCTCTTTCCATATGCCTTCTCTCTGTATGCCTGTATGTCTCTCCTTCTCTCTCCCTCTCAATCTCTCTTTCATTTTATCTCTTGTGTACTTCCTTTCTTTCACCCTCTTTTTGACGACTGATTTCTTTCACCCTCTTTCTCCCTTTGATTTTTCTCATCTCAAGCGTACACTCTTTTTCTATTTGCCTTATCTGTAGATGTCTATCACTGGCACACACACTTTATTACTTGTGCCATTCCCCCACCTCTCTCTCCTTTGCACTTTAATTTTCCTTTTATTTAAATTCCGAAATAGTTCATTCATTCATTCTATCTCTCACTTTCTCCGTTTTGTTTCCTATATCTTATTCAATATTTTTTAAATATTATAAAATACTTACCCACTCATAAACAATTTGGGTTACTTTTAAAAGCAGTTTATGATTAAAAAAAATGATGACGTAACAATATTATCCATTGTCTTATTAATTAAATATAATTTTTATTTGTATTTTCCATACAAGTTTTTTTTTTTTTTTTTTTTTTTTTTTGAGGGGGGTTAAGCATTTCTCCCCAAGCAAGGCGAGTGTGCCACTAGTACGCAGGGGGTTACAGAGAGGGAGATCAAGAGGCGTGTTTGAGATGAAAGGATAAAGAGAAGGACGGGGAACTAGATCAAGGCAACGGAAGATGCCGATTGACATTACATTTGAATATTTGAAGGTTATAGCTATCAGAGAAGAAAGTAAGAAGAAGGGAGCTCCACAGACGGGAAGTGCAAGATAAGAAGTTGTTGGAATAGAAGAGATGGCTACATTTAACCGTTTCGACAGTGAAAGGGTGGGACCGAGATGCCAACCTAGTAGCACGCTTAGATTCATGCAGCTTGGGAACCAGCGAAGTCGGAGCATTTGCCGTGAAAATACTTGTAGAATAGAGGGAGGAAGGCAACAACACCTTTGTGAGAAAGTGACTGTAGACGGGATGACAGATCAAGACCCATCATATTGCATATTCGTCTCTGGATTTTATTGAGGACCTCGAGACAAACAGCGGAGGCACCCGACCAGATATGGCGCCAATATTCCATACAAGGACGAATTATTAATGTGTAGATTTGAAGGATGGACTCAGGCAAGAAAAACTTTCTGGCTCGACACAGAGATCCGATTTTCTTTGCGACAGATGAAGCTATTGATTCAATGTATTTGTTCCACCTCAGGTCAGCGGTCAGCGTAAGACCAAGAAGGCGCAGAGAGGCGCTCTCGTGGTGTTCGACATCGGTCAACAGTTCTATGTGGCGGGTAAATGAGCAAATTGTAATAATTATTATTGCTCATATTATACAATATTACGTAGATCAAACTCAATAATAAATTAATAATAATTATATTTTTATTATACATTCTTGTTTCTTCCTCACATTTATTTCAAAATGCGTAACGACGGCAAGCCACCTTACATCTATTTATTTATTTACCATCAAGTCATGTGACTTTTCCATCCATACAAATGACGTTTTACAATGACACACCCACATAGCATCTTCAGCTCTCAAGTATTTGCCAAACATCCGATATATTTGTTTATAAAAAAAAAAGTTCTAATGCAGTGCAATGAATTTTATATATACAGGCTGTCCCAAAATAATGTATACGCACTTTAAATATTAATAGTTAATAATACATTACCGTGATGTGAGAACTTATATGGATGAAAATATGCAAAACAAATGGATTAGAAGAAGAGGGACAGTTGAATACCCACCTAGATCACCAGATTTGACACCCTTGGATTTCTTTTTGTGGGGGGTTCTAAAAGACAAAGTTTACAGCAGGAAACCTGAAACAATTGCTGAAATGAGAGTAGCAACTGAAGAAGAATGTGCTGAAATACCAGACATTGATACTGAAAGTTTATAGGTCTATTTCTTCAACATATGAAAAGTGTATTGAACAGAACGGCAACCAGTTTGAGTACTTGATGTGAACTCCTTATTATATGAACTTTCTGCCATTACCCCATATAGCTTTTATTTTATTAAAGTTAACTTTCTGTTGGGGGGGGTAATTTTTTTTTTTTGTATATTTTACTCTCAAATTATTTAAATGTGTATTCTTTCTCTTGCATCAATCTTATTTACAAGTCAGAATACATGAATTGAATAAGTTATAACGATTCGAAGAGTGTAAACATTATTTTGGGAAACCCTGTATATATATATATATATCTATATCTATATATATATATATATATATATATATATATATATATATGTATATTTCAGTCTATTTAGTAATTTGTTATAATGTTTTATGCATGTTTATTACTTTTCACATACATAATAATTGGCATTCAAGTGTTTCTTTATAGACGTGTATTGATATAAGAATATATAAAAACATATATTGAATTTCCCCATATAAAAAACATATATTGAATTCCCCATTAAAAATGCCATAAAAAAAGAAAAAAGGCCCTAACTCAATAACCACGACTAATTTTAATAAAATTTGGCATTGCTCTTAGCAAAGGTTCAAGATACAATATTCTCCTAAATTAACTGAATTATTATACATTTTTAATCTTTATCTCGAGAATAAACATACAATGCATACTAGATTCAGTCAGTTATGTACCATGCATGATACACGCTTAGGCGATCATGTATCTTTCGATACATGACTGACGAGGCAGATTTTTCCCGCAGTAGGTTGCCATTTCTTTCTGCGGTAGACCAGTTGCCATCCAAGGTTATAGAACCCGATCTGTCGTGCTATTTACCCATAGATGGGGGAAGAAGAAGATTCATACCTTTCCCAAGTAAGTGAATGTAATGGATTTGACTGGAATTCGAACTCGGCTCTCCGATTCCTCAATCCGATCCGCTATCATATCCTGCATACAAGATTAGTGTTTTAGTATTATATAAATAATAAAAATGTTAATATATTATGAAATAGATGACATTTTATTCTATAACTAATCTACGATACAGAGACCAATTTTCTGCATTTGAATGATAACCAGATTTTATTATTGTATGAGTTATATAGTGCCGAAGAACTTATTTTTATGCTTTGCTATTCAGACAAGTATTCTCATCTAGATAATTATACTCACAATTTTGTGGCTTTTGCAACTTCCGGTTTTCTTCAGGACTATTTCTTCCTAGTCGGTAATCTTCTTGAAATTCAGTATACGTGAGTATAACAATAAAAAAAAAACATTCTCGTCCAATTAGCAAAAGGTATAATAATGATAATTTCTCTACTCAACAGTCCATCAAAAATCTTATTTTTTGTTGTTGGCAATATTTGCCTTTGCAATTAATGTCATTATATCTAAATACAGTTTATGGGCGTAATCAAAATTGAAATTTATTTAATTAGTGTAATTATGACAGTAGCCCTACCTAATCATTATGTTAAGATCGTTTGAATATTTTTATATAAATGGCGATGGCCCTCATAATGTACAGATTTATACACTATTTTATTATTCATTGTTTTATGAGATAAGCAAAAGCTGTTATTTCTTTTTATATAAAATACTATCAATAAATAACCAGATTAATGAATCCGTAAATAAATAACGTTTTATTTAACCAACAAAAGAAAATGTAAAATATAATAATATCTGTAGTTACTCGGAATCATCATTCAGGATTTTTAAGATAGTTTCGTGTGTACTTCTCGATTACACTTGATAGCTTATCCAACAAAATTTGTTATTCATAACCCTAACTACTTAAAACCTAGCACTGTTATCCGCTGATACAAACCAATTAAAATCAATATATCCTTAATTATATATATTTATTATAATAAAGAGAAAGGACAGTAAGATATATAATCCGGTGTTCTTATTGATATTTTTATTTTTACAAAACAGTGCTCAATGTAAATTTACAAAGCATGAATTTAAATCAGTTAATTTATAATATATCCTTAATTATATATTTTCTCTGACTAGGTCATGTTATAAAATGTTTAGTATAGAAGATAAAAAAATTGAACATAGAGTGCGTCAGTGGTTATTTTATCCAACACCGTAAGATGCTAAAACACCTAAATATTATCGTAAAAATTCGAGTGATGCTTGGAAATAACCACGTCAGATCTAGGCTCTCGTATAGATGATAGTTTAGACATTTCGAAATGTCTAAACTATCATCTATTAAAAAAAACAGTTTGCTCAGATCAATGATAAAATGGCTTCAAGCGAATTAAACTTTCATGAGGCCTTAAAGAATCACAAAGAACTTTCCCACTTAATGAAAACCATATCATTTGAAGACGTCTAACAGCTGAAACAACTATAATGGATAGCAAGCGTAAGTAGAAAAGAAAATGATATAATCAAAATAATGACTTTTGCAATACCTTAAACAAGAAATTAGGAAGCGAACCCTTATCAATGCAAAAAAAAGAGCGATAGCGGTTTTGGGACGGGAAAAGCCTATTACAGTGTAACCCGTTGTCGGGACCGGAGAAGTCTCTTATATCCGGGTTTCTCTTATGTCCGGGTTTGATCTAATTTATATACATTAACACAGGCTCTAATTTGGGACCAGAGAAAATCTCTCTTATATCCGGGTTCCTCTTATATCCGGGTCTCTTATATCCGGGTTACACTGTATCAGGAAAAATCTCTTTTAAAAGAAAAATTTTATAAATTTCAACCAGCAGATATGTTGACTGTTCAATTAAATGAAAGCCGAATGTTTCCTTATAAGAAAACAGTTAATCTCAACATTATAATTGCTATGATATTTTAAAAGATTGATTAACATCAATTTTTTTTTTTTTTCTGTCTGAATGTGACTTATGTACCATAGCATTTCTTTTCAAGTTCATACATACGAACTGTGGAATATGGGTCCACAGCCTCAACACGGTAAGCATAGGTTTTTAAGGGATAGAATTGCTAGCCCTATGCACAACCGGCTTTGAATTTAGAGTTGTCCTTCTCCAATAGTGGTTTCCAACCAAGGTTGGAGAATCAAGTTTACCATTCTGTTTCATAGCTGAGAGGCAAAATTATGGATTCCTACCATTGCCGAGATTATTTGTGCGAAAGTAAACAGAACCTTCCTCGTCTTGTCGCTAGTCTTTAACCATTTTACCAGAATTAAATTAAATTCTTATGAATTTGGCGTTAACATTAATTTAAGCTGAAAGAATCAACGTTACTAATAATAGGCTCTTTTCCGACATTTCTACCAAAACCCAATCTCGAAACTTTGCTCTCTCTCTCTTCTCACTTCTCTCTCTCTCTCACTCTCTGTATATATATATATATATATATATATATATATATATATATAATTATTCCTAAATTATAGATTAAACATGTTCTAACATCACTACAAAAATAGCCATTTTCTTTCAACACTTCTGGTATCTTCTCAAGTGATGGTGTTGAATGTAGACTAAAGAGTGTTAAAAGGTTCAAATGTGTGTACGATTGCTTGCATATGCTTTTCATTGTATGTATATTTGTCTGATATTATATCCTTTTTTATTTTTGGCGTGGATATCTATTTCCTGATTCGTCCGTGTTTTGGGGTGTCTATATATATATATATATATATATATATATATATAGATAGATAGATAGATAGATAGATAGATAGATAGATAGATAGATAGATAGATCTACATGTTTGTATATTATTATTGTGTATGTATTATCATTTGTAAAACTTCTTCCCCTGCCCACATAATCTACTTTCAGATTCTTTCAAATGTATCTAAGTAGTTATGATGTTTGAATCTCCTTAGATTAGCGTTTGCTCAAACAGAAAATTTGGCTTTTCGATTACATCATAAAATAAATAAATAAATATACGTATATTTTCCTCGGTTTCTTATTTAGATAATTTTATAATATTTTAAATTAAATATAGGTTAAATTTAAAATTGCTAATTTTATTTTTAATTTTATAGTAAAATTTAAAATTAATCAATTAGAATAATTTCTATTTTAGTCTAACATTAAGACATCAATAATTATAACCAAGGTTCTTTGTCAAGTTTTTTTTAATTATCATATACGTGTATTTTTATTGGTCCTTGTAACATACGTAATAGCGTTTCCCCTATTGAGGGCGTGTTTGGTCGATTTGAACCTTTTAAAACTCTTTATTCTACATTCAACACTATCACTTGAGAAAACACTAGAAGTGTTAACAATATGGCTATTTTAGTAGTGATGTTACAATATATTTATGTTATAATTTTTGATTGAATAATATTTGCTCTACTCTGTATTGAGCACACTTTTAAGAACAACTGTTTTGGGTATTGGAATTTTATTCCGTCTGCACCAATTCTATACTCGGACATATATATATATATATATATATATATATATATATATATATATATATATATATATATATATATATATATATATATATATATATATCCAAGTAAGATGTGAGCGAATAAAGTACAATTCCAACGTTCGTAATATCTAATATAAAGAGGGCTCAATACAAAGTAGAGCAATATTCATTATTTTACGATATTACATCGAAAACATGCCAAAATTGATACACAATTACAGTCCTGTTTCGATGCGAATCAATGCATCTGATCAGGCAATTGTAAACTGATAAGACGCATTGATATGCATCGAAACACGACCGCAATTTTGTAGCCATTTTGACATGTTTTCGATGTAATATCCTAAAATAAAAAGTATATATATATATATATGTGTGTGTGTGTGTGTGTGTGTGTGTGTGTGTGGAAGAAACCAAAAGAGTTAAAATTGGTCCAAAATAGCCGAAAATTAGTCGAAATGTATAAAGTTGATTCAAAATGCTTTTAGCTCTTCGTTTGTCATAAACAGCTTTTTTTGTTTTGATGAGATGACATCTGTTCAGAATAAGAAACATCTGGTGACCGGATATCTGGCAGTTATGCACTACAGTGTCAGGTTCTGAGTTTCTGGTAAACGTGAAACGACAAGATTTTATTTCTGATGTTTATGCTCCTTCTACGAAATGTTTCCTTGGTGTCTATGAATAAGCCACTCAACTGATTATAAATATTCACTACCAGTGTCTTTATTTAAGGAAATGAATTTTCAGCCTGGTGTTGCATTTGATATGCCACTTTTGAACGTATATATGACTGCAAACATTTTACGTTTTGACACGTATATGTTTATCTAAAATATCTCAACAACGCTATAAATTAAGCTCATGGTTGCGCAGCTCCAAATTTGGTAAAGTATTGCATTATTTAGTGTTATTTCTTGTCATGACCTTTGACTATTTTATAAACCCTAAAATTCTCCACCAGTTCTAAAAATTCTATTCTTTCTTAAATGTGTCTTATGGAACTTAGGAAACAATGTGAACAAGGCTTTATATGTTCCACCATGTTTAAAACATGTAAACGATTTATCAATTATTTATTTCATGTTCAGAAATATAACACTAATAAAATTCTTTTTTGAATATTAAAGTTTATTTGCAAGTGACGTATACTTTGAAAGTTAAAATCAACCAGTGTTAACTTTCTAATCGCAGTTTATATGTGGCGTAAGGCCAAAATTTTGAGGTACCCAACTCAGTATTCAGTTATAATTGCTCTAGTAAGACAAGATTGTTAATCACTACACCACGTCGAAGTTCCCGCTACCCAATGCTGATGAACAGGTATCGACTCTTTAGAACTCATTGCTTGAAATAAAACCTCAATGCTCTCAACTATCTGGGTCCCACTTTATCTAATTTTTACATGAACCCCGTAGAAAAATAGTTTTAATAATTTCAATAAACCCTCAATATATGACATATATATTGACGACATTTCCATAGTAACGGTAAACATAAAAGCAAGATTGAATGAAAAGAAAGACTTACAATTCTGGAAGCCATTGTAGCATTTTTCTCCATGGGAAGTCGTGTATTGAACTATGTATATTAAAAATATAATTCACCGGTAAATCAACATATCAAAATAACCAAAATAATATTAACATAAGACATATTTTAGCAAATAGCACCAAAATATTATCTCAAATGAATATAGTTTTGGTTCCACCAACCAATTCTTTGACACACTAATACACACACGCACACCAATTAAATAGTAATCGAATGGGAAAAGATTTCAAGACATCGAGGAAATCCAAGAGAATGTGTCGAGTCTGCTGTTCATTATCCCAAAAAGGAGTTCTAGGAATGCTTCCATCAATGGTAACGACGCCAGATAAAGTGGGTGGATACAGATGGGTGCTACTTCGAAGGAAATTAAATGCTGAATTGGTATGTGTTGCAGTTTTCTATTTATAATACCTTTCCCGATTCTTTTTTATCAGATCTCGTATATATATATATATATATATATATATATATATATATATATATATATATATATATATATATTAACTAAACTTTTCAGTTAAATTGATTAATATTTATGGGCGTCTCTTAAATTTAAAAATGTTGATAAACTAACAACGTTTTTATTTTTGTATATAAATAACTTTTGCAAAATAAAATCCTTTAAAAAACCTTAAAAAATTTTCCTATTGTTTATATATATATATATATATATATATATATATATATATATATATATATATATTGTTTAAAATATGCTATATTTCAAGGGGATAATTCTCACTATAGGTGATAGGGCATTTTCACATGAAGACAGTGTGTGTATAGAAATTAACGCAGTATGGTGACTCTCAGTTTCGACTGTTATATTATTGTCAGACCAACTCTTAAGTTTAAAATAAAAATCACTCATTTTTAACTTCGTTGAAAAGTTTCTCATTCAACAAATCGGATAATCTGCAACAATATATACATATATATATATATATATATATATATATATATATATATATATATATATATATATATTAGTGTGTGTGTGCGTGAATTACATGCACACTTCCTCCAACCACCCAGCCAGCACAAATAAGCAATTAGGCGATTTTGAAGTCATAGTCATAAATAACGTTCAACATTCTCCCTAACAAATAATCTGAGAATGACCAATTTCCTCTTCTTGTGGTTCCCTTAATTCCCTAGTGATCTACATACATAACCTTTTATATATACAACCACATAAACGAGTAGTGACAGTAACAGTTACCATACACTACTGTTTCCCAATTCTCTCTATTAGATTCTTTATATGTTTTTCAAATTGGCGGATCAGTTTATTGAATCTAATAGTGATAATATTATTACCTCCTTATATATATAAAAACGCCCCAGCACTAATTTTTGTCTTTTTAATATGAATAAGTTAATTACTAGGACCAAATTAATCTTTTGTCATAAAGCAATATTCTACTTATAAAAAAAACATTAAGGCAACATCAGTAATGTTTTTCGCATTATATCCTCGATGAACAAACTTTTTTTTTTATTTAGAAAAAAAAACAGTATCACTTATAAACGTGCCAAACACAGTCTGAAAAGCACTATTACTTAATTGTATCATAGCCAAATAGACACGAGCTAAAAGCAAGAGGAAATTGTGCTATATAGCCGTTTCTCTACAGGAAATATTCGCATTCATTGACCGAACAGTTAACGTCACTGTCGCTTAAATTTATATATATCAGTTTTTCGGGAGAATATACTTCTCAAATCCAGTAAATATTATAGCTCTTTCTAATAGTGATAATATTTACCGCCTATGTATTTCTTGTAACCTAGAAAGGGTTACTGAATGAGGAATAACCAAAACAGAGGTTGAAAATGAAATGGTAATCTTTATAACATCAACAAAATACAACACCACCACCCAGCGGCGTGAAGTAGATAAACCACTGCTAGTGGTGAACTACTTAGACAGCATATTACCCCCACTTACAATCGTGTCCAACGTGGGCACCTCGAGGTGGCGTAATGGCTAGCAAGCTTGTCTCGCTAGAACAATTACGATTGAGTAGTGAGTTCGATCCTCACTGGGTACCCCGTACTTTCGGCCTTGTGCCACATCTAAGCTACGCATGGAAAATCATCAGGGTACCTCGGCGTGGTGTAATGGTTAGCGAGTTTGTCTCGCTAGAACAATTACGACTGAGTAGTGAGTTCGATCCTCACTGGATGCTCCATACTTCCGGCCTTGTGCCACATCTAAGCAGCCCTTAGAAAATCGATACAATAGTGTCCAACGTATTTATGAGGATTGGTACATATTCATATGTACGGTATATAACAGTATTTTAAGTTAGTGAGTAAAGTCAAGATACATGCGCTATCCATTTTAGCTGTTACTGCTTTTTGAAAGCCTTCAAGTGACGTGTCTTTGTTATATGGTAAAGTTCTTTGGTTCTGATTCTGAAGCGCCAGTCTATTGGGTTTGATAAAAGATTAAAACCGAAAGGATTAATTTGCTTGAATTTAAAATCTTGGATATTTTAAATAAACATGGATGTCTTTAAAGGGGATACGAGAATCTAATTGATTTTTTTTTTTGCTCATATAAAATGTTATTTATAAACTTAATTATATTCTTACGGTACAAAAGATTCTACAGTCACGATCCTTAGATATGACTGCATGAATTCATTTTCTTTTCACGCTTTCAGTTCTCTGAAACACTACTCATTCAGTAACCATCTCAGATTCTAATTAAATTAACAATTTTAGCCATGATTTCTAAATGACGGAATCAGCGGTGAAGAACTTCTGATGACTTTTGAAACACCTGATATCGCAAATAAATCGTGGCAGCCAGTCTGGCTCTCTTTAGAAATGTTGAATTGTTTACAGGTGTAAGCTTATAAAATTAGAGGCAAGAATAATAAAAATTATTTTTAATTAAAAACGTGCAGTCAAAATTATAATTTATAACATACTATTTGTAAAGAACTTCATAATGGTGATGTTAATATAAGATCAATCAGACTTTTCAAGGATCCAATTGATTACTTTAATACATATATATATATATATATTAAAGTAATCAATTGAAAATCACTTTCAATAAAAGTCTCAAAGCCCTCAGAATAAAATTATTAAAGTAATCAATTTGTAGTGCTGCATACTTCAGGACTTGTTGGCGCATATAATCTACATACTCACATATTTATTCAGTCTTATTTTTCCTTACTTTTCACACTCTCTCATAGTCATACTTTAACCATTTTTAAGCTGAAGAAAAAAATCTTTTTATGTTTATCAAAGGACTCCTTCGATATAATCCTTCGCATACCAATCAAATACCTAACAATATACGTCTGCAGTGATGGTCCTTCCATGTTCCACTTGATCGTAATGGACAACATCTTTCATATTCCACCAGACACAGAGCAAGAATCTTTGTCGATGAAGTCCTATTGTTGGTGCCGATATTAGCACTGGTTTCTCATTTTGTGATAACCACTCTCTTTTTCGGTTTCTGCTGGCATGCAAATCCCATTTTTCATCATGCAAAATGAAATGTCAGCATTCCTGATTACAAAAAACGCTGCAGATAGTGCAACATCGTGTTCAGTTCTCATGTGGAAGCTCGTAAGGACCCCAGATTCCTTCTTCGCAAGTTTTTTCCGATTCGCTTGAGATATTCGTAGAGAGTAGAACATGGCGCCAAATCTCTGATACTTTGCCATAGATCCAATTCAGTAATCCCTTTCAAAAAGTACTTCATTTTGATTGGGTCGTCTTCTAGAATGTGGCTTGTCGGATACGTCACAATCTTCCTATTTTAAACCACAGCTGACATGTACACGCCTTTACTGCATCCGTATACACTGCACCAATATTTTCAAATGCCTCTATAGTAGGAATACACTTTCCAGATCCATGCAAAACTTAATGGAGAATATGTAGCTTTTTAAAGTTATAATCCCTTACGCGGTTAAACTCTGAAATGCACTATAAACGATACCCTCTCGGACAGAAGACAGTATAGATTCTACAATGAGTTTCCTGTCATTCAAACTTGGTTCTACTTTGGTTGGTTGACTCATAATTCATAGCGATGAAATACGCAACTGCTTTCAGAACATCCTCATATTATATCATATGCACCACTTTTATAGTTGGAAAAAAACCTCCTCGCTTTAAAAATTAACATTTAAAATTCTGATCACGAAGTTAAGGTTGGAACTAAGAACCGGTGTCCGACTTTTTAGTCGGACACCGGTTCCAACCTTAACTTCGTGACATTTTCTTCTACCAAAAGCAAACCTTATGAACATTTAGGCCGATAAAGATGGTGTCTAGAATTAAATGTATATATATATTATTTTTCCAGCACAAAACGTACAGCTAAAAACAATAATGGTATTTCACCATTCCCCAGTGAATATTATGTAAATATGTTCGGCGTTAACCGGTAATGAAATCCCGCTCTTTGCCTGTCAATACTTTGACAACTTCCTTTCAAGCATTCGAGGTACTTTCCGGATTAAAAATAAAAATATCGATGTGAAATTTTGATTTAGAAATGAAAAAATAAAATCGTTTGTAGCAAATTCTTAGCAAATATGTCTATTCATTGAATAAACATTAAAGCTTACTACCAAACACGTCTCAGTTTCTACCACACTTGTTATCCTGCCATTGTGAGTATATATATATATGTGTATGTATGTTTGTGTGTGTGTGTGTGTGTGTGTGTGTGTGTGTGTGTGTGTGTGTGTGTGTGTGGTTGTGCGGATGATATAATGGTTTCCACACGGAAAATGAATTCAACGTAACGAGTTCAATTCCGACTCGATTCTGTCTCCTTCACTTCGACCTAATGACCTTGAAAAAAAGGCATAAATGCATCTCTAGTCTAGGATTTCAGTAGCAAGACAATCTTAGCTCTCTTTCCTTTATGTGGCAACCAGTCTAGGAGAAGGAAAACTATAAATTCAAAACCAGACATATCTTACCTAAGATATACCAGCGCCGCTATAGCTGCATTATACGTGGTGTCCTTAATGTGTTACTGGACGCATGTGATGAGGATATGTGTGAGTGCGTCTATAATTACTATAACTGTTTTACCTTTTTCATCTTTCGTCTTACTCAGTTATGTGTCTTTTTATCGCAATTCTCGGGCCGAAGTCATAAATTAAAATTAAGCGTCCGATGAGGTTCGAACTGGTAGCTCAAATCTTTCAGAACCTGACTCTACTGGACAGCTCTATATCGATTAGTTTGACTTTCCGTAGGGTGTTGAAAAGACAGGTTTCGAAGGCTAAAAGATACCATCATTAGTGACCTTGTGTACTGTGTGGCCGTCACGTTCCCAATGACCAAGGGAGTCGTTTCTTCTCATATGGTGCAGTGGCAAAACATCGCATCACTCCGTTCGGTCAGCTCAAGCCCAGTCCCATGCGACATATGTCTTTTACTAAAACATTAAGAATAAATCGACTGGGCGGCTGATGGCGAACTCTAAATATGACTTTACAGACTGTTTCATAAAGTGAACGAGACTCTGGTAAATATGTCTGTGTCTGCGTTTCAATCAAACGCACTTACTTTAAATCTGTTCTTATCTTTTTTTTTTCTAATCATGCATTAGATACGAAATGGTGTCTAAAACGTTTCTCACTAAAACTGTTTCCTTCATTTACACTCCAAAACTACATTATTCCTTTCCTTCTCTTCTTCCGTTCGCTAAAAAAAATCAAGTAAATCTTGTCTGATATAAGCGCTGTTTTATTTTTTAAGTAACAAAACCAGAAATCAATACTTTTCTCTCGAAAACATTCAATTCTTCAACACCATCTATGAATTTCATTTTGAAGCTATTATAAAACACTGGTTAGCCTCGGTTTTGATAACTATTTTCCACCCTCCAACCTCTCTTTTACAGGCGGGATGTGGAGAGACTCTCATTGTGCTATAGCACGGACGAACTACGTTCCTTGGTTCCGCTAGGTCTAACCTTCACGGCTAGGACCAATTGCATTATAGCAAGCTACCCACATTCCCTACGTATTCCATCGGCAAAGAAAGATACTTTCCAAACATCTGACTCCTCGTGCTATCATCTACCTTTATAAGAGCCAGGTCATCCCGAAAATAGAGTACTGTTGCCATATTTGAGTGGGAACTGCTCAGTCCTCAATTTCCTGTCTTGATAGAGTTCAAAGGCGTCTCCGAATCCTTTTTTGAAGGAGAATTATTTTCGTTCTTCTAGCCTCTCTTTCACGGGCGGGGACGTAGTGAGCCTCTCACTGCTCTATCGTTACTTCCATGGAAAGAGCTCGGACGAATCTCATTCTTTGGTTCCGCCAGGCTTAACCTTCACGGCTAGGACCCGCTATGACACTTACATTGTAGCAAACCAGCCACATTCCGTCCGAATTCCATCGGTGAGAAATAAGTTCCACTCGAGATGCCTATTTCCGCGAACTACTGTTCTTGGGAACAGACTCCCAAGAGGATGTTTCCCTGATCACTACATGTTTAAGTCTAGAATTAACCGTTATCTTCCTCTCTATCAGTACAAATTGCCTCCTAATGTAACCTTCTACTTCAAGTGGCCCCGGTTCCTTGTACAGGGTGGAAAAAAAATAAACAAAAAATAATCTTTATAGAGAATACAATTATTAAAAAGAACTTATTAAAAAAATTAATGATAAAACTACCTTTTTCTGTCGGTCAAATGAGAAATTACTATTATTATATAATAATTTACAATTCCGTACGATCACCGAAGTCGATCCACTTCGTCTCCTCCCAGTTGTCGATTAATTAGTAAGACTTGTATCAGTAAAGTATTATTATTTACAAAAAAAATTAATTATATTCTAAAAAATATTTTCTCGCTTTAAATTACCCGTAATTTAATGTCTGTACTGACATCTACATTACTTTTCGTTTGAAATTAAATATATTGGTAGATGAGAGAATGTAAATACGATGTAAATTACAAGCGTTTTATTTTAAAATGGCATTCTCAATCATAACGCAGTCGATGATGGCTTTACACACATTCATTTTCTTTGTTATTTTTGAATTGCTTTGACTTCTCGGAATTATGGACTGGTTCCCGATTATCTTCACTACAGGTTTGAATTCAGGGTTATACTTGTTAAATGACTGACACCCACAAATTTCGAGTTATGCCTATCCAGATATTTAACCCTTAGCTGGGCGAAGAAGAGATGAATTTGTAGCTTTCCTAAGGGCGTTCGTGCGACAGTAGGCACAGCAGGCTATAATTTGTATTTGGTTTGCCGATTCGTTTTCCCGCACAGCTAAAAGTTACGCTTACTTCATTTGCATACAATCATGGTATCCTAAAAAAAAAAAAAAAGAAAAAAAAGAAAAGAAATGCATTTACAAAATATCTTTCACAAAGATTTTGAAAGTGATCATTTTATGTTCAAGAAAAATTTCATATATATATATATATATATATATATATATATATTAAAGAAAAACAGACCACTTTAAGGTACCATTATAATAATTTATTTCACCAGAGCCCTTTTAAAGGACGCCGGATCATCAGATAGCACTTCCAAAAATGAAAAGAAAAATGAAATTAAAATTGATGGGTAGTGTAAGTTTTTGTAATTTAACAGAGAGTGTAAGAGGGATAGTTAAAGAGATATGCTAGAGTATGGGGAGGGATTAATTTCATATCTCTCTCAATCATACTTAGTATTGGGGGAGGAGGAGTGACAAGACCTTGACCTATTTTGACGGTTAACTTAACGGAAGTGATATATTGAAATGGGAGGGGAGAAGAGAGAAAAGTAAAAGGAAAAAGGAAAGGAAAAAGAAAGAAGAGGGAGAAGGAAGTAACGAGAAAGAGGATGTTACTGTTTATTTAAGTAAAGAAATGATTTTAATACTTGATAGTAATTTAGATGTCTAAAAAAACGAAGAAATTAATTTGATGCTTGCTAGCAATTTAAATATTTAACTTTTTTACAAATAGTTTAGGGATTTAATATAAGTTAAATGGGATTACCCATACGGATTACTAAGTTTTTCATAACTCAACTATATATATATATATATATATATATATATATATATATATATATATATATACACACACACGATATTGAATCAGTAAGTCAGTTGAATTTTGATCTGAAATTTTTACTTTTTATGTTCGAACTATGTGATCATATAATATAACATTCACTACTGAGAATATCGAAATGAAAATCCCGTGAAGGGAAAATAAATAACTATGCACATATCGAAAAAAGAGAAATAGAAAATATACGAAGACAAAGAGAGTCAGAATCTTTTTTTTTCTTTTTTTTTTTTTTGTAAGTATCATTTGCTATGCTAAATCCCAGCTGTTTGCAAAATTCTCGGCAGATAAAACTGTATCTATTTGGCAAGGATTATAAGAATAATCCAGAACTAGGAGTAAACCGACTGCAGATGGATAGAAAATGAATTAGAAAAATACACAAAAAAAAATGCACAAAATACAAAGGAGCGTAAGACAAGGATGCAACTTCTTACCGGATTTATTCAACTTTTATAATAAATCAATCCTAAGAAGACTAGAGGTCCTACCAGGATTTATTATCAGTGCGCAAAATCTTAACGGTATAAGATAGGTTTGGTTTTGTTTGGTTTGGTTTGGTTTGTTTTACGGTATATAACCTCAATGGGTTATTTAATGCCGACAATATTTTTATTACTGGTAATTTTTTAAAAAAATGTATTGCTGGTATTTTTTTGTATTTTAAATGTATTGCTGGTATTTTTTGTATTTTAAATGCATAGCTGGTATTTTTTTTTCAAAAATGTATAACTGGTAATATTTTTTTCAAAAATGTATTGCTGGTAATTTTTTTTTTCAAGAATATACTGCTGGTAATAATTTCTTACAAAGTATTTTTGGTATTAAAACCTATTTTTACACTTTCATAGTGTTTTAACCCCAGTTTTGGGGTTAGCTATTTACTCATAGCTGGGACCTTAACAGTATGGACCTAGGAATACCAGCAATTAAGAGGTTCCACGCTGCTTAAAACCTACTGAACTGGACGTTAGGCGAACCTCTAAAAAATAAAAAGTTTAAAAAAAAAAACAGACACAGAAAGAATACTTTTTTTTTTTAAATCAATTCACTCCAAGCAAGGTGATAAACTGAATATCAGAAAAGGCAGTTGAAAATTCTGGGACATATCACGAGAAAAGCAGGCTTGGAAAATTTAACACTCACCGGACATATTGAAAGCAAGATGAATAGATGGAAACGTCGACTAACCTGCCCAATGAAACAAACATTTTGAAGAACTGCAAACAATAGGAAGTTATGAGGAGTCATAATCGACTACGTTCTGAAGAGACATGGCACATAGAAGAAGTTAGTGAGCATAATAACATATTGTTGTTGGGTGATTTAATTTCGAGATATGATTTTTATTATACTATCCATACAAGTAGTGTTTATAATTGAGTCTATAGATAGACATAGGTCGTCTATACCAGAGTTCGCAAGCACCTACCCAATTTTGGTAAGGGCCTCTTACGCGTTCACATGAGAAGATAGTCGGCTATTGTAGGCCATGACAGAGAAAATACATTATTAAGCTTACACTTGTATTTGTCATTGGCGCGCTTGGAAGTGTCCCAAAAAAGCATTGCAAATGGATTGGAAGTATTTGAAAATGAAGAAAGAAAAGGATATTATTCAGAATTACAAAAATTAGCGAGATCACTGAGCAGGGCAATGGAGTATTGAAGAGACATGATATCATTTAATCTCCAGTGAAGGCTGCCAGATATAATTGGTGTGAAAAATCCAAGAGTTAAAATAACAGATATGATTGTTCTGCCAGACAATTAAACAATGAAGGCGTTAACCACAAAAGACCTCAACAATTTCCTTGGAGCACACGAAAGCGACTTAATAAAACGAGAGGAAATGAAGGGAAAAATTAAGAAAGGATTCTGTTAGAACAAGAAAAATACTAGAACCCAAACAGAACAATAGAAGTTTAATAATAATGGATGATGACGTGGGTCGGTTCAATACTGAGTTACACAGAAAGAGGAACAAAAGTGCAACTCAAATCGATTGATTCGAGGACCCGGATGATAATAATCAGACGCAACTAACTACACACCAGGGGTGGCACCTGCAGACTACATATAAAAAGAAAAGACAAAAGAAGCGGAAATGTCAGTATCAAGGATTGCGCCGAATTGGTTAAAATAGAATTTTCAAACTTTGCTAAACAGTGCGGGGAAAATATCATTAAAATTGTTCGAAATAATAAAACAAGTGACAGAAGTTCGCGAGAAAAGAAAAAAAAACGAGCGAGAAAGAAAATCTCCAACATGAATTTACAAGACAGATAGAACTGAATACAGATGAAAAACAATGGCTCTGGTGACGCAGAGAACAATTGAAAAGAGAAATGAAATTCTTTATTATTGCGGCCTAGAAAAACACACCGGAACCAATCATATCGAAGCAAAAATAGATAAAATTCAGAAAAGAAAAAGTCGCTTTTGTGGGAAAAACGATGAGACTGTAAACTATATTACAAGAAAGTTGTCGGGGCTGGCCCAAACGCCCCGCAAATTAGGAACGTTTATACACTGGTAATTGCGTAAATACTAACATAAATCAAACTCTGTCCTAGAAAATTTCAGATCCAGAACGGCCAAAGCGAAATGAGTGGATTTAATAGTCGTAAACAAAGAATAAAAGACCTATTAGAATGGAAACGTGGCTGTGCCAGTCGGTCTGAAATATAACAAAAGAAAAAAAAATTGGTAGTAAAAAAAAATACCAACGAAATGAAAAAAATACTAACAGTGAAACGCGAAAATTTTGCACGCAAAAAAGTTCCCAAAATACTACTTCTATGTGCCGCATCCCTTCAAAACATAGGCGATCATCGCTCTCCACAATTTCCTGTCGTGTTTCACTCCCTTTGCGAAGTCCGACACTCCGTTGCGGACTCATGCTGCTTTCCTTTATCCCTCTTGCCCTCTTTAGGCCCCGTGAGCGGGGTGGGGGGGTCCAAAACACTATACATGAGGTTAATTTGCAAAAGGATTGCCTTTATCCAAACCATCACAATACTGGAGTTTTCAATGATATCGAGAAAGAACCAGAGATTTTGGGGAAATTTGTTGCCACTCTATCTCCAACGACAACCATCTGACATTTTATGAACACACAGATGCCAGAAATATAATAATAATGTTGATGATGGTTACGCACAGAAAAATTAGATGATGTTTTTTTTTTATTTTTTATTTTTTTTTTTTTTTTAGATTTTTTATGACAATGCAGAAATACTTTTATTAAACCCTTGAACCCTGAACACCGCTTTGCCAGTGTTAGAGAAAAATGACGTAATGCCCAGTCACCGGTTAATCAGTGGTAGAGAAAAATAAATTAATACCCAGATACCGGTTGAACAGTGGGTAAACATTTGTAACTATTTTTATATGTACCGTGAAACGTTACATGCCAATTATTTGCTAATTTTGACTCAGGAGCTCAAGCAGAAGGGTGGAATTTTTTCAGAAACGCAGTTGCTCAAAAGGTTAATGACTTCAATTTATCATAGCACGCACTGACCAATCGTAATGTACCACCTCACGCATTTCTACAGAAATATTTTTCTCCGAATGAAAAGGAAGCGTTTTGGGAAATTATTTCTTAAAGTGGTAAATTTATTCCAGTTCGTAATTGTCTGCCAATTCATTCATTCTGAAAAAAATTGGTCATTTCAGTAAAGTTTTCTTTTAAAAAATCTGTCTCGTGATTCACCTCCGCAGTTTTATAGCTATCATTCGATTCACGCTGATTTTTTCTAAAAGACAGCGAGTTCTTCTAAAGAACTTCCTGGTGATTGTCGTCAGGTCTGTAAATCATTCTTTCTCTACCACTGAGTTTGTCTCACGGAGAATGGAAATCTTGACTTGTAATCTGACGATCAATCACACCATTTACTTGCAGAAAATAGACATTAGACGAAATGATATTTACTCGATTTAGTCATCAAATTGATATGTCGATTTGACAGTGAGTAATTAAATGAGAGCCAAGAAAAAACACAGGTGCAAATGAAAATATTTTCAACGCATGTTTGCCATGATAAAATCATTAATCTCTGTCAGAAAACGAACGTAAAGATTAGAATCGATTTCATCCATCGTCACACAGCACATGCATATGCATAAATAGATTAAGTTTATTTATAACAACAATTTACTCAAGATTTTGCAAGTCTGCATAAAGAAGAACTGCAATATGGGAACACATAGAAACTATCTACACCGAGGTTATGCCCAGTCAGTTGAAAAAATTGGCTTTTTTAATCATCAAATTTGTCACTAGTAGTATATGACTCAGATCAGATGATGCTAAAATTTTATTTGCACACAGTGTCCTTCCGAAAGGCCAACTACATCGGCTGGTTAACTTGAAAAATGACCTTCTAGTAACCAAGTGCAAATAAGCGATTCGCCCGGTCAGTTACGAAAGTTTTAAAACAATTTTTAGCTATCCTAAACTTAATATACTATCTGAAATACATCGTGGTTACATTTTCCTCGGTATACGGAACATGCTTTTCGTCTCTCAGTGTGTTAGTATTACCATATTAGATAGATAGATAGATAGATAGATAGATAGATAGATAGATAGATAGATAGATAGATAGATAGATAGATAGATAGGAATAGGCCAAGATAGATAGATAGATAGATAGATAGATAGATAGATAGATAGATAGATAGATAGATAGATAGGAATAGGCCAAGATAGATAGATAGATAGATAGATAGATAGATAGATAGATAGGAATAGGCCAAGATAGATAGATAGATAGATAGATAGATAGATAGATAGATAGATAGATAGATAGATAGATAGGAATAGGCCAAGATAGATAGATAGATAGATAGATAGATAGATAGATAGATAGATAGATAGATAGATAGATAGATAGATACTAAGTCGAGGAAAAAGATTGTTTTGCAACTATCAACCAAGCGAGAAAGGCTAACCTTCCTTTAAAATCAGTATTCGAAACCTTTGTCGCTGGTCGAACAGTTATATATATATATATATATATATGTGTGTATGTGTGTGTGTGTGTAATTTTAAGGCCATTAAATATTTTTAGATTGTAAGAACATTTGGAGATAATAATGATTTACTGATAAAAGTCCTAATTAACCTATAGTTGGGGGAAAAGGTGGCTTCATACCTTTCCCATCGGTATTTGCGAGTAAGTAAATATAACGAACCCAACTGAAATTGGATCTCCGATTTCCAAATTCACTACGCGCACACACAGGCTTACAGTACATTTTCTAATACCAAGCGATCACCTATACAGGTATTGGACATCTCTACGTTGCTAAGATCGGGAGTCTGAATGTGACATGGCCGGAAGACTAACACATGCACATATACAGCATACACATACGCATTATAACATTTAACATGATTTTGAGTATGATTTCCAGGTAGGGATGAAAGGGATTGAACTATCGGGAGACATCAAGCGAGATTACCTCATTATTAGTGGATTAATTGGAATATTTCAGATAGATTTTGCCATGAATAAACAGCTTCAGGGAAATTTCACAAATGATGCATATATGAGCATTATTCGGAATTCCTGCTCCCTGTCCTTTAATCAAAGCTGCTTTGGAGGGCAGCCCTGCTTATAATGTTAAGCTGATATTTTCTTTGTGCAATATTAAGTTATGCAACCTTGATAGATAGATAGATAGATAGATAGATAGATAGATTAAAATCAGATCGAGATAGATAAATAGATAGTTAAAGAACATACCGTGATAGATAGATAGATAAAGATCAGATAAATAGATAGTTAAAGAACATATAATGATAGATAGATAGATAAAGAACAGACTAAGATAGATTATTTTTACAGAGTATCTTTTACTCAATCTGATTACTATATGTCTGATAAAGAGTAGAAACAACCTGCATTCCCGTAATATCGCTATTAATTACATCACTACACTTGTTATTCTCTTTCCCCGTAGATGGTTACTTATTTTCAGCTGACGGAGTTTATTGACATCCCTGTGATTCTCATTAATATCTCCCACATGTTTAGGTGTTGCTGTTCAATTGAATTATTGGTTGGTTCAGCTTTTACTTGTCAGTTATGCTCTGAATGTTATATGTTCATGGCTTTATATTTTACACTTTGTTTAATATACAAGCCTTTGTTACCCACATAACGTACCTACTCACCATCAGTTGCACGCGGCAAGCAACGCACGCGAAGCAATGCGATCGAATCTTTAATAGATAATGACTCAGCAAGAATGCTATCTATCTGTAGACAGATAGATAGATAGATAGATAGATAGATAGATAGATAGATAGATAGATAGATAGATAGATAGATAGATAATGAACAGTCTGAGATAGATAGATAATGAACAGACTGGGATAGATAGATAGATAGATAGATAGATAGATAGATAGATAGATAGATAATGAACAGTCTGAGATAGATAGATAATGAACAGACTGGGATAGATAGATAGATAGATAGATAGATAGATAGATAGATAGATAGATAGATAGATAGATCTTGCTTCCCTGGCACCTACAATCTTCAAAAATTTAAATGCCACATCATTGCTATATTCATCCTTCTTGAACCCTGTTCCTCTATTGTCTCTTTCATCACTTCTCACTGAAGTCTTTACATGACCTTTTCACTCCCTTTCACTCCCTGCATCCTAGTCACACTGACGCCTTGCTGGGGATGCAATGGTTAAAAAGATAGATAGATAAATAACAGACATTATATATATATATATATTATATATATATATATATATATATATATATATATATATATATATATATATATATATATATATCATAATTAAGTAATTCATCAGGTCTAGAAGAATCCTTAACAGATTGCAGAAAGCACTGGACGGCCTATTTTGGGACTCATCAGCAGTGTGTATCCACTACCGAGAATCGAACTGACTAGACCAACGATATAGCGCCTGCTCTTTACAAATTCCGTTGTGTGATACATCCAAGTCAACTTATACCAACGAACTGTACCCCCACGGGTTACGTCTTCTATCCCCAAGCCGCTTCATCCAGAGCATTAGAAGCCAGTTCAAGCATGGAAATATATATATATATATATATATATATACTATTATTATTATTAGGGGGATTTGAATAATCATAATTAAGTAATTCATCGAGTCTAGAAGAATCTTCAACAGAATGCAGAAAGCACTGGACGGCCGTTTCGTCCTATTTTGGGACTCATCAGCAGTGCGCATCCACTAACGTGTATCGAACCCTAGTGGATGCGCCGTATTGATTAGTCCCAAATTAGGACGAAACGGCCGTTCAGTGCTTTCTGCATTCTGTTGAGGATTCTTCTTGACTCGATGAATTACTTAATTATGATTATTCAAATCTCCCTAATGTAGATAGAGATTGAGAGAGAGAGAGAGAGAGGGGGGGAGTACATTTATGGGTATAAAGGTATACACTGCTGAGTGAACTTATTGAAACGATATCAATTTATTTAGTTTAAGGAGAATAAGTATTTTTGGCATTGTTTCCTATGAAACTTCTTTAAGCCGGTCGCAGTTAAATGTGTTAGACATATGTATACACAAGTAGAACTTTCTACAAAATTAATATTTAACAACATACAACAACAACTCAAAATATTATAACCAAAACTAACGGTGAGAGAAGAGTACAAATAGATTTTTTTTTCATGTATAAATAACGAATACTACGTATCAAATCTTAATATATTAATATTTATTTATGCCCAGAAGACTAACAGTTGATGATTTCAATCGCCATATAATTATTCATGTCATAACGTAAACAAGTTTTTGGTAGTAGGAGCATTTACGTGATGAAAATACTGTAACACCAATCAACTACTAATGAAGTTGTTTCTGCTTTGATATGAATTTGAATTATTGGAATGAACTATTTACAAGCAAGTCCGAGACAGGAGGGGAGGTACGTGCTTCGGATTTTGTTTTCCTGGCAAGTGTACACAGTTCACATTCGACCTACAGGCCAATCCTTTCTGCTGAATGTAATGTCCAGATCTTTTAGGACTTTTCAAAAGTCCACTTCCCATTCTTATATCTGGATAATTGGAAAACAACTGAATAGAGTTTAGGGATTAAAACCGACATTATTCGGGTTTACTAATCAGAAAGTTGATATGTCATTTCTAAACAATTTACTCTCTGTAAGTTCGAAATATGACTCTAAAGTTCAAGAGAGAAAATACTTATAGAATATACACTGGTCAGATGAGTCAAAAAACAATTTGGAGACGTAAATGTGAGTGTTAAGTTCTCCAAGCCGTCTTTCCTCATTACATGTCCCACAAATTTTAACTCTTTTTTCTGATTTTCAGTATAAAAGTCTTTCTAGTTTCCATTTAACATAACACTTCCTCGTTGTTTACATGCTCCGTCCATGGTATTCTCAGTGTCCGTCTCTGTCACTTTGATTTTCTTCTTTAGCTGTAAAGAAATTGTCTATTCTTCCGTGCCATAAAAATGCATAAATATGATATAACAGTTCAGTACTCGTTTCTTTGTTTTCATCGAAATTTTACTTTTTACGTTCGCGGCTGACATGAAGTGGAAAGACCATACTGAATCCATTGCTAGGATTTGAAAGTTGGTTCACTGTGTCATGCTAAACTTTCTTTCTCCCCTGAATCTATCTTGCATATTTACAAGTCTACCATTCGACCATACATTGCTGCCACATATGGTCTGGTTCTCCCGCTTTATTTATCTAGATATCCTTGGTAAAATTCAATGAATCAGCAATATTTATTAGGTCCTGATCTGGTGTCGCTGCTTCAGTCACTTTCTCACCACCATAAAGTGAGTGACCTCCCTGTGCCTTTTCTATAAAGACATCCATGACTTTCTGTCAACTGTGTGCCTATCAGTTCGTTTCTTAAGAGAAATCGATGCCCCGTGTTTGTTTTTTTAATCAACGCTTGTCCAGTTTCACCTTCGATTTAACATCCATTCATTTATATTGACAATTGTTTTCTATTGCTTTGTAACTGCATTAATAGCTTTTCCTCTGACTACCTAACAAGCGACAGAATCTCGTGTTAAAATGACCGAATCTGTCTTTCATCTTGTTTAATATGTCCATTTTCCCATCAGGCAATCATGAAAGAGAATATGAGGTATCATGTTAGTACATCGTAGAAATAATAAAAAAAAATATTTTATTGTTTTTTGTTGATTGAGCAAGTATTTCAGAAGTTAATGGTTTCGGACATGAAATCTAACATTATATTACTTTGAAAAAAATTACAGTATTTTTAAAAAAAAAAAATTTTAAGCATCATCCTCATTCATTTATATGTGCAATTACGTTAATACTTGTGCATGTATGACTGTTTATTATTTATACGAAGGTAAATCAAAAGTTATATGCACATTCGACATAACATATCTTTCAGTTTATCACACTGCCTTCTGGTCATGCGTACTTATAGTTAGTGCTATAGCGGTTACACGGTCGAAGTTTGAGATTGATCGTGCCAGTTTTCTTGTTGCTGTTGCAGTATAAACATGGCCGCTCCGCAAGCAGTGTGCACCAAAGAGCACTGATCCGATTTCTCTGGTCAAAGCACTTGATGCACGCAGAAGAAGCAGGACGTCCGTAAACCTCCACCACTGACGAGAAGATTCATCAAGTTCGAGACATGATAATGGCGAACTAGTGAGTTATTATCAATGAGGTAGCATGTCCTCTGCAGTTTCGGATCACTGCTCTTCGTTCCTCCTTGGTTCACACTGATAACGGAGCGGCCATGTTTGTACTGTAGCAGCAGCAAGAAAACTGGTATTAGGTTTGGTGCAAAAATAATGTCGTTTTCTCACATATGTTACTATGTGAGAAAACGACATTATTTTTGCAACAAACCTAATGCAACCAAGTTCAAACTTCGACTGTGTAAGCAAAATAGTACCGACTATAAGTACGCACGATCAGAAGTTAGTTTAACAAACCAAAAGATTTGTTTTGACGAAAGTGCGGATAATTTTTTTACATGTGAATTTATCTTTGAATAAAAACTACGATTTCTGATACACTCGTATATTAGTTTATTTGTGCGAAAGAGAGAAAAGAGGAGATCCCACCTGAGGCATGAACCAACTGTAACCTATCTAAATTACGACACATATTCTTTCCCGTGGCTTTCATTAACCAAAATGTTTCTCTTTATTTGCTTGCCATATTTTTCCCGTTTCCACACTTTCAAAAATTGTTATTTTATATTAATTACGATTTCAGGTTACCAACTCCTTTCTCTTCGTCCTGGGTATGACGATAAAGTACATCCGGCAGCAAGACATCTGATCGGGAGGTTTTGAGGAGCGTGGAACCACCGCTTAATTGCTGTTGCTCCCAGGTCTACTCTGACCCGGGGTAGTGGTACCTGTTAGAGTTCCATATATGGGCAAATGGATAACACCCATACTGGGGTGAAAACACTATGAAAGTATAAAAATAAATTTTTGTAGTAAAAATACCAGCAATACATTTTTGAAAAAGTATTTTTTTACCAGCAATCAATATTTACTTTATTCATACAAACCTATCTTATCGGCATTAAATAACACATTGCGGTTGATATGCCGGAAAAGAAAATAAACCAAATCCTCATTCTGTCTGATGTTTTAATTATAATCAATACACACATTCGTCTTTATTTTAATATATATATATATATATATATATATATATATATATATATATATATATATATATTATAGTAAAAAAAAAAGAACAGTAAGATATATAATCCGGTGTTCTTATTGATATTTTTATTTTTGCAAAACAGTGTTCAATGTAAATTTACATAGCATAAATATTATAAATTAACTGATTTAAAAATATGGTTTCATCGCTACAACAGGAATTACCATGTTTCAATAACAGAAACTAAAAACTTCAAATTCAATTAAATAATTAAATTAAAAGCATTAGGTCTGTTTCATCTTCAAGCGAATTTTGGAATATATATATTGTATTGGGAAGGCAATATATTTCAAACTAGTTGCAAGACATTACATTGCATCTAGATATATGGTATCTATTATTAATATTTCAACCTCTCACCTGGAACGACGTCATAGAACCGCATCATGAATTTACGACCTGCGTCTGCTATTTAGCGGCCGTTATCATCGCATACCAATCTTCTATGTCGATATAACAGAATATCATGTTTGATGCTGAATATCTGTGTTTAAATATCCATGTAACCACTTTGAAGATGGCTCCTGTGAGCCGAAAGCTTAAATCAAATAATAGGATTATAAAAACTATCCAAATGTTGGACAATTTTTGTCTTTATTTTCTTCCGAAATTAAAGAAACGATATGAAGTT
The DNA here is from genome assembly GCA_963932145.1 of Acanthosepion lycidas. Classification (NCBI taxonomy): domain Eukaryota; kingdom Metazoa; phylum Mollusca; class Cephalopoda; order Sepiida; family Sepiidae; genus Acanthosepion; species Acanthosepion lycidas. Next base: position 70,654,710 of record OZ010594.1, on the reverse strand, counting down.
TAGACGGCTCATGATCAAACATAATAGACATTCGTTGTCTGTTATATTTCTCAATATATGTTTGCATAGATAGATAGATAGATAGATAGATAGATAGATAGATAGATAGATAAAGTTATTTTTAAAAGTTTTACATTTAACTCTTGTTTACTTAAATGCCGCCTTATCAGACCACCAAACTTCGAAGTAAACATGAGTTGTGAAAAAACTTTCTTATATTAATTCTATTAGAGTTCGATCACTAGCTCTGATATTGAGCACTCTATCACAAAGCATCCTTGCCTTAAATGCTTCTTTATCAGCAAACCACTGAAAAACCAGCAATTTTGGCCCCCAAAACAGTCTTTCAAATTAACACTATATATATATATATATATATATATATATATATATATATATATATATATATATATATATATGTACGTATGTGTGTGTGCGTGCCTGCGTGTGCGTGTGTGAAAATTCCAGCCTGTCACAATTTGTTTCAGCTAACTAACTTTTCGTTTCTTTCTGTTTTCTATTTCAGGTAAGTTTTTTTCCATTGCACCTCAGAGACATCAGATACTCAATCCACCTGCTTTTACTCTGCATGTGATGCTAGTAGACTCTCGTAAATTACGGTAAGATGCTGTTACGCTTGTAAATGTGAAGGAGAAATTGAAACTAAATGAACATCGGAGCATGCGTACAACGCCACACCGTCAATAAAAGCAAACGCTTATATAATTTCAGATTTTAAAAATGCAGAATTTAAAAGGTTACAAGAGATGAAACAGTATCAGGACTGTTTATCTTAATGTCTAATGTATATACTTTTCACAGTACAAAATATAATAACAGAGAGATTAAACATTCCATCATTAAATACCGAGCTAGAGGAAGTATTTTATAGATTAGTATCGAATTATCAACAGTATACATGTTTTTTACTTCAGAATGTACGTCTTAAAGACACCTGACTGAAAGTCAATATCAATATTAGGTGTAAAGTTCCAAGTTCAATGTTCAGGTGTAGTGGACTAAAGCGTTGCTCCTGAATTTAGTGATATAAGGATTGTGAGTTCAATCCGTGTTGTACAGACGTAAACTCAGTGAAAATCGCGAGAGCACTACGGAATTAAAAAAAATCTACCTGCTCGAAATCCCATGATGTTTACCCGGATCGATAGACACTTGAAGGAAATCGGTTGTTTTTGCTTAGTAGCATATCAACACCTCTATGAGTTATTTAATGCGGAAATCTAAATATTTTTTATGCAATTTTATTATTTTTTAGATAATAATAGTTTAGTAGTAAAAGTCTTACTAATTAACTCATAGATGAGGCAGAAGAGGTGGATTAATACCTTTCCAAAGGTACTTGCGTCAAAGTAAATATAACGAACTCAACTGGGATCGAATCTCAGCACTCCGATTAAAAATTCCCAGCCATTATCCATTACACCACCTACACATCCAAGCTTACAGTACCTGGTATTTCCCATCTAGGTACTGACCAGGCTCGACTTTGCTTAACTTCGGTGATTGTACGGGAACCGGTGTTTCAACGTGATGCTGCCGTAAGCCAGGGAAGATAACTCGTCATTCCTTAACTTTTGCTGAAAAAAATAATTTACCTTAATTCACTAAAATTTCAGTTATCTACCTTTTAATAACTCAACTCTCCAAGTTTTTGTACGCCTCTTCTTTGGCCAGGTATCGAACTGACATCTCTTGGGGTCAAGTCACTGGATTACTTCAACCAACGCTTTTAACCTAAAAAACTTGGAGAGTTGACTTACTAAAAAGAGGTAACTGAAACTGAGATATCCAGAAAAGGCATGGCACGTGAAACTAGAACAATCTACTCCGGGGGAGGAAATAAAGTGTTCGGTTCGAAATTCCAAGTTATATCAGCGGAAAAAGGCCGGTGCGAACAACGGTCAAAACATCGCGAATATGACGATAAAGATGAAGACAACAGTCCGAAAGTGTTGGACACTCAGTGAGGATCGAACTCACTACTCAGTCGTAATTGATCTAGCGAAACAAGCTTGCTAATGATTACACCATATAGAAGTGCCAAAGTGTCTAAATATATGTGGTGACAGAAGTACAAAACTGGCAAATCTCCTGTAGGTAAACTAAAAATCGTAAAACAGAGCAGGCTCCAAAAGAAACGTCTAATTCTTGTGGCCTATGCTTGTAGAAAAAAAAATCGAATCTTGGCGTTTACATGGCAAGATATAGTGATTTTCCCAGGGTAGTTTAGATGTGACACAGGGCCGAAAATAGGAGATACCCAGTGAGGATCGAACTCACTGATCAGTCGTAATTGTTTATAGCGAAGCAATCTTGCTAACCATTACACCGCCGGAAGGTGCCCTTACAGAGCAAGATATTATATATCAGCGCTTGGTATCAAGTGTAGGCATATGCTATCCAGTTAGCCATTAACAGAGCTTATACATAAATTAATAGAATCTATATGTGAGGAATTTATTTTATTCAATAAATATGTACGTTTTTTGTTTTCGTAGGTAGGGTGGGATCTTAGTCACCCACCATGTGTATGCGATAGATTCGAACAATTGATCTGACCAATTTTAAGCGCCTACCGACCAGTTTATCACGGTGAAAACTTTCGTAAAAGGTGTGCTTGGCACGTTTTTAGTATGATCCAAAAAAACAGATTATTTACAATCTCTCTCTCTCTCTCTCACACACACACACACACACACACACACACACACACACACACACACTCACGCAAACCCACAATCACTATCTCTTTATATATATCTAAAGTATAAATATATATATACATATATATAGATAGATAGATATAGATATATACTTTAAGGTATGTATCCTTTAATATATATATATATATATATATATATATATATATATATATATATATATATATATATATATATATATATATATATATATATAATTTTATACAGCAAAACCACATCTTTACCCACATGAGGTAATTTTGTATTTTTGCTGTATAAAATATATGCTCTGTTATATAATAAATACATTGAACTCTCAGTGGATCAGTTTTGATATCTGATATTACCAGGATCCACCTGGATTATATACCAAAGGATCTATTATCTGTATATTACGGATATATCACCTATATATATATATATATATATATATATATATATATATATATATATATATATATATATATATAAACATGTAAGAATAGCTACACAATTGCAGTCGTCTTTCAACACATGACGATGGGTATATTGACCGTATCTGTATATATATATATATATATATATATATATATATATATATATATATTCAGAAAAATAGTATAACAAATTGGTAAAAGTTTTTCTGACGTGTTTTAATTTATTACAAATTGTCATACTATTTATCTAAATACTGTTCGTTGATATATAAAATTATACATAATTATATATTGTTATATATCTACACACACACACACACACATACATATATATATATATATATATATATATATATATATATATATATATATATATATATATATATATATATATATATATTATAATATTTTTTTGTTTAAAAATATGATTACTTCAAAAACGAGAGCCGGAACCATCCAAATAATTATTAAAATTAAGTTGAATTAAGGTGTTTAGTCCCGTTTCATCTTCAAGCAAAATTTTAGGAATAAGCTATCTCTTGGTTTACGCGTGTTTTTAAGCATTGTTCGTTATAACATTCGTTATTGTGGGAGTGGCTAGGCGAGTCATCTTGGTTAAGTGGTCAGAGAGTTAATTCTTATTTATAGTTTCATCATCTTCTTGCAGGCTTTGCTCTGGTTGGGTAGGGTATCTATTTCAAGGCTAATGTTGGCGGTCATCCTCTAGTTAGTTCCCAGTGAGGGATATTTTTATGGCGCGCTTACAAGTCGTTATGTGTCGGGAGGATTTTGTTTTATTATTGTCTATCTGATTATCTCTTTATTTATTTGTTTATTCAAGTGGGTGTTTTGTATACAAACCGTATTGCACTGAGTTTCAATTTGTTTTTTGACGACTACAGAAAATTTGTTGATGTCGGCAAAAAACCGTTAACTCCTGCCTATGGTTTAATAATTTTTCATTATTTAGAAACTTAATGATGTGTAGTTTTTCGTGTAGGCATAAAGGGCATGGGTCATCCCAGGTTTTACAAGTTCTTGTTCTATTATTTACTATTTTCCATTTTCCAACGTGTTCTTTTCTATTTTCTGCATACCTGCGCACTTATATATATATATATATATATATATATATATATATATATATACACAATTCAAGACAGCTCCCGAATGAATATGCTAGAACGGTACACCGGGAAAAAGTCCTCATTAACGTAATTACAGAGCATCTATGTTTTTATACAAATTTTTATACACATATGTACGCAGGATTAGTGTGTAAATATATATATATATATATATATATATATATATATATATATATATATATATAATTACGTAGAAATATATGTATATTCTCTTGTTACATGATTACGCTGTCTTCATATCATTGTTTCGCAAGTTATAATTATCTATGTGTAAATTCTGCACGCTATTTATACCATGGCTGAATACATATCCCCCTCGCAAGAGAAGAGTTCCTTCTTCATCAGTATTCCGTAAATGCTGCTTTGTATAATCCACTTTGTCATCGTACACATTCAATGAATTTTCTATTCGTTACTTCCTACTATACAAGCTCACATTATTTTGATAAACGTGAAACGATCTCGCTAGTTTCGCTATAGCGTCTGCATCCTGGGACTGACACTCTCCTGTCTCTTTTGTGATATAAAATACAGTTGGTAGGGTAGGGCGAATCGCTGAAAGGAGGCAGGGCCGAGTGCACAGAAATAATAGAAATATATAATTCTGTGTGCCTTCTTTTCGCTTATATTTCACAACAACGTCCCATGTTGCTTTATCAATATGGATTAACGATGTAATGTTACATCTTTGCTGAATACAAGAGACATAAAAACATTCAACAATGACTCTTTTTTCCCTTACAGTCAGTTAGTCAGTTATGTGCCATGCGTGATACACGATTAGGCGATCATGTATCTTTCGATAGATGACTGACGAGGCAAATTTTTTCCCGTAGTATGTTGCCATTTTTTACTGCAGTAGACCAGTTGCCATCAGGGTGGATCTGGAAACACCAGAAATTAAGATGTTGTCCCATAAGACGATAAACTACGTCCAACAGCAAGGCTTTTCATCAGGTTTTGAGGAGCTCAAAACCTGATGAAAAGCCTTGCTGTTGGACGTAGTTTATCGTCTTACCCGTGACGCAATTTAAGCGGAGTGCTAGATTGGCAGAAAGGTATCATGATTTTACAGTTGAAATAGCTAGATGTAAACGTAAGTTCTATGCTAATAGTTTCTTCTATCGCAATACTTACTTATGGATCTCTCTTCCGGATTCTTGCTTCTCAGTCAATTTTGATCTTCAAAAATTTTAAAGCAATCCCAATTGTTATCTCCTGTTTTTTTGTTTTCATTTGTTTTTTGTTTTGTTTTTTTTTTTAATTCTTGTTCTTTTATTGTCCTCTCTACTCAATAGCAGGTCTACGTATATGGAATCAGCGATTCATCTTAATTTCAACATTCTATCAAATTTTCTTTTCCTCGTGCTTCAGGAATGCATCTGCTTTATGCATAAACCACTGATCAGCTTGGTCAATACAGGTTCTTTCTCATTAAGTTCAGACAACAGTAGTAACTGATGACTCTTCACTAAATGTCAAATGGCATCAATTACTGTTCAAAATTCTAGATTATTTCGCTAATATTGTCGTCGGAATAGGTTAGATTCTTTCTCAGGCTTCCAGCAAATTCAATTACTTTGCAGCAGTTTTTGCGACTGTTCGAATTCCGCCGACAACGATTGGCCCATCTGTTCATTAATGGTCCTTAATGTTTTCCGTTCTTTTGCAAGATTCAAATATTTTAAATTACTCTTTCTTTTCTGTGATCTGCTGGAATAGCAGTATCCACTGCCTCACGATTTTTTCTTCCCAATGGTCATAATGAACAGATCCGGTCACCTTGCCGAAATTGTGCGATTTGACTTCCAAAATCCAAAGTTCAAGTGAAAATATTTCTCTAAAATGGATTTTTAATATCATTAACAGCATTAGCTTTAAGCGGGGATATCACTGCTTTCTTTTTTCTGTTTTGTTTTTCTTTCATAAATTCCTGTGGATAACTTTTCCTATCCTATTTTATAAGTCTTATGATATTATTATTTAAAAACAAAGAGGAAGGAGGGAAAGGCTGTACTGTCGTCATGGCATTGGGAATGTAACTTTATTGATAAAAGTACTTCCTGATATGCAAAAACTAAAAAATGTATTAACAGTAATCATAGTATTTCATTATACTTTTCTTTTACTTAGGTTAACAGGGCAACTTATGCTCGATTTAACTACCTTTCTTTAAACTATACAGAGAGAAATGATTAACTACTAACACAGATAGATAGATAGATAGATAGATAGATAGATAGATAGATCTCAATAGATAAATACGTCAATTGTTCACACTAATATAGTCATTTTCCAAGCGTAGTTTAGATGTAGCACAAGGCCGAAAGTAAGGAGCACTCAGTGAGGATCGGACTCAATACTGAGTCGTAATTGTTCTGGCGAGTCAAGCTTGCTAACCATTACACCGCCTCGAGGTGCCCATGTTCGCACTAATATATATAATAAACCCTAAACTACAAAAACGTATACTAAATGAGAAAATCAGTTTCAAAACCGTAGATACCTTCTGTAAAAATAAAATTTACAAAAACTGTCTGAAAAAAACGCCCTTAACGCCCTTTATTTCGCTTTTGAACCTTTGTCAATTTATTGGAGGATTTGCAACAATTGGGACCGAACTACCTATTCGAAAATCTCTGAGATCTCACTTTAGTTGATCAATAGTAATGGACTCAATATCTGTTTAAGAATATTAAATGGATATAAGGCGCACTGATCTAAGTCCTGATAGCATTTCAGTCAGTTATATGCCATGCGTGATACACGCTTAGGCGATCATGTATCTTTCGATACATGACTGACGAGGCAGATATTTTCCCGCAGTAAGTTGCCATTTCTTTCTGCGGTAGACCAGTTGCCATACAAGGCTAAAGAACCTGGTCTGTCCTGCTATTTACCCTTAGCTGGGGGAGGGGGATGAGAAGAGGATTCATACTTTTCCCAAGAGTATTTGCACGTAAGTGAACGTAATGAATTCAACTCGAATTCGAACTCGGCTCTCCGATTCCTTAATTCGAGTAAGTGAATGATAAACATGTTTGGGCATTAATGCTTATCTGTTTATTAACAGACGCATACGTGTATCCGAAAAGATAATTCGCCAGTCCTTGTGAATTCGACAAAGTGACATGTATATACTTACGAGGCCAACAGTTTTCGACAAACGCATGATATTTTGGAAGTATAAAGCAGCCTTACAACCCCTCTCTCACAGACGAGAATTCGCAAACCTCTCGCTGCTCTATCGCTACTTACATGCAAAATGTTCAGAACTATATTCCAATCTCCCGATCGCTACAATATTAACCTATCTTGTCCACATATCCACATAAACTATTTAGCATACTCCTTAAACATCTAACTCGAGTGGCTCTCGGGCCTTGTAGAGAGTGAACATCAATGAAAAAAAGAAGAGTTGAAAGTTGGTAAAATCTTACCTTCGTTCCATCTTATCTCAAACCTGGGTGCAACCAATTAGCTGATATCTGTTCGCAACAAATGAAACAGCACCTGTAATATTTAGTGTACAGTTTACTCCGTACATTTGTGGGTGGGGGATAAGCATGATACTCATCTAACATTCTCCAGATGCAGCTTCACAGCCGAAGAATTGGTTCAAAAGCAACGGCTTCATTCTGACTCCTAGATAACTTAATCAAATTCTATCAGTCTCATTATTTATTTTATTACCAATATTTAAATATTAACTATCAACTACCAATTTTTCCGAATACATTTTTACATCAATCTGAATTCAAATCTTAAAAAAAAAAACGTTTAAGAAATTAACAAAACAAGTTTTTCTACCACAGCTTGCAACCGATTTTTAACTTGTTAAAAAATTCATTCATTTTTTACGGTTTATCAACTCTTCGTAGGTTATTTAAAGTCAAAACATATTTCGGATTGTAGGTGATTGCTTACTGTACCCGGTGTTCTCAAGCGGTCCCCCAGCTAAACACTGACAGGGTTCGATGCTGCTTACCTTCGGTTATGCAACAAGAACTGGTGTTCACAGCATAATTTAACCATAGGCACTCGTTTTAACAATTATTAGGATTAGTTTGCTTAATCTATAAAATAATCCAATGTCATTTAATAGAGAAATTAAACAAAAGGATACCTTAATTGATAAAAAAAACTTGAAAAATATACAATATCAGATAATACATAAATACTTCTCAGCAGATTTTTATTTTTTTGATATTCTAAGTCATAAGCAAATGAACATCATTATTTTATTCAGGTTTAACAATTAATAAAAAATACTAACAGTTAATGAATTTAGGAGAAAAGCGCATGAGAAATAACCGTATAACAATTTCACTCAGGAGAAAAAAATATCAGGTTTTGAAATAAGCCGTATATTGCTAATCGATCCAAAAGCGAAATGAATCAGTGTCAAGTGGGATCGAAACAGGGAATATCATTTTTCGCCTGGTTACCATGTGATTTTACAATCGACTAAACAAGCTTGAGCGGACTGATGATAAAACAGGGACTGGGAGAAGTGAGAAAACGACAGACATTCTAAGAACTACAAAATATAAGAAATTGTTGAGAGCCATGAGAGAGAGAGAGGGGGGGAGAGAGGGAGGGAGGGAGAGATAGAGGGAAAGGGAAAGAGAGAGAGAGGAAGAGAGCAATGTTTTCACTCAAATCAATTGCGGGACAAATTTTACCCACAAATTGACGAGTCCTAGTCGATTTCAACCAGTGGTCAACGCCTAAACGCAATACTAACTAATCTATCTATCGATTTATCTATCTATCTATCTACACACACGCGCGCGCGCGCGCGCCAGCGCACATATATATATATATATATATATATATATATATATATATATATATATATATATATTAATAAATATACATATACCTAAGTTTAGGGTACAACTTAAGTTTCGTTGTTTTACCAATTCATCAGGCACGAAATATTACTTATGATTTAAAAATATATATATACTGGGTCTCATGGGAGGAACGCGAAATTACACACAGATTCACAGCTCAAATTTAAAATACGTTAAATATAATATTGCAGTATAAATACAGAAAGTAAGGTCTAGGTAGGTTGCCATTAAAAAATAATTGCAAAAAGAAAAAATGTACGTTTAAAGTCTAAAACATGGCATGCTAAATAAAAAATAATTTAAAAAAACTGAAAAAAGCATGTTTAAAGTTTAAAAGGGGACATGTTAAGTAGATAGATAGATAGATATTAGGTTGGTGCAAAAATAATGTTGTTTTCTCACATATGTTACGATGTAATAAAACGACATTATTTTTGCACCAACCTAATAGATAGATAGATAGATAGATAGATAGATAAAAGGTTAATGGTCAGAGTTGAATCAGACCAGGAAACTGTAGTATAAAAAGTGCTCAATACACGTGTGAAAAAATAAAATAAAAGTAAAAATAACACATAAAGCTTTTAACTTTAAAAATCAGGAGGTCAGTTGAATAGATTTCAACCTTACGGTATTCTCAGATTTTTATCAAAATACATCTTAATACTTTATTTTTTTTTAAAAAAAACTAATGAATGCGATATTTTTTTTTTTTTTTTTTTTTTTTTTTTAATAAATTAATAAACAAACGCACCCAACGTGTAATAAAAAGGGAGGTGGAGGATGTGAAATAGAAGAAGAAGAAGAAGAAGAAGAAGAAGAAGAAGAAGAAGAAGAAGAAGAAGAAGAAGAAGAAGAAGGGGGAAGAGGAGAAAGCAAGGGTTTTATAAATTTATCGGTGGGGTTATTTGAAAAATCATTTTTTTATCCAGCCTCATATGCACTTAAAAGAAATTTCCTAATATGTAAGCAAAGACTCAAGATTCCGAATTTCTGCTTTAAAAAGTTCTTTGGATCATAATTGCTAAATTTCCATAGATAGATAGATAGATAGATGTCTATGAAAAGTTCAAAAGCATTGCCTCATAAAGGTTACCTGGATTAACAAGAATCTAATGAAGACCGAAGATCAAAACAGTCGAAACGTTGTGATTGCGGTCGATTGTCCACACATAAATAATGATCACTCCCAATGCCAGAAAAGTTTGTTATTTTCGAAATTCCACAAACACTGGAATCTGATTTTCTATCTACCTAGCATTCGGTGATATTCTCTCTGTCCTTCTTAGAGTTTTCTATGAGAATAATTATGTTTCTTGCAAATCAAATTCAAATTTGATTCTGTTCGCTACCATTCTAGGATTACTTCCTACATTAACTTTATTAATGGTGGTTAGATCTTTAATAGCACTGTCTTCGTCAGAATTCAGGAACTCAATTTTTTTTTTCTCCATTTTGATTTTTTCAAGTTTTTTTTTTTTTTTGCTTTTTTAAAAATGTCTTCCTAATTGTCATTTTCTGTCTTTCTGATAAGTTAACAAACATTTCCTTATCTCTCCCTGTCTCTCTCTCTCCCTCACTTTCTGTCTCTCCCTCCCTCTCTCTCTTCTCTCACTGTCTCGCTCTCTCTCCCTCTTTCTCTCTCTTCTCTCATTGTCTCGCTCTCTCTCTCCC
>OZ010594.1:70283893-70638893 GCA_963932145.1 Acanthosepion lycidas | reverse complement strand
CCACAGCTTTAATGTCTTGCTGGAATCCTTTACCTTACTCATGACTAACTTCATACAAATTAAATTATATCTCTGACAAACTCAACTTTCTATCACAATTGTTTTATGTAGACTATGTAAAGTGATTATACCTAAAGACTTTATATTGCTTTCATTGATATCTTAGAACAATACAATTATTGTAATTCTCAACATGCATTAGATACAAGGACTTTATAATGTTTCCAGTCATAACTTAGAACAATATAATTACAGACATTACCATTATGTATTATCATAATATAAAACCCAATGAAGAAGTCAATAACATTCGTGGTTATTTACAAAAATTATTCAGAATTAATTCGAACATTATGGGAAATTTGTCTACCAATAGTTATATTAAGCAAAATATCGAGCCAGTAAAATAAACTTGATTTTTTAACTCAATATCCAAAAATTAACGAAGAAAAATTACAATTTGGTTTTACACTAAAGCATGTGCAGGTCAGTTTAATTTTTATATGAATACATAAGATATGATAGATGAGGTGTGATAGTCTGAGTTTGTACCGAACGGAGGGACTATCTTGTAGGAAGATAGAAACCTTCCATCAGCATGTCTGATGCTAACCTCCTTGTAGCGCCTTCTCGGACTAAAGTTTTCCGCTGGCAAGAAGTAGAAAAATGTATTGAATAAAGTGCTAAGTCTGCAAATAGGAAAATTAGTTCACTGTCAAGTTGGACAATGTTTCTCGCCAGAATCTATTTTATATATTTATATATTTACCATTCGTCATTGCTTTGAATATTGCAGACACATATGTGCCAGTGCTCCTGCTATATATTTAGTAATTCTTGATAAAATCCACAGTAGAATCTGCCATATTATTGATCCTGACCTAGTATCTCAGTGTCACTTTCCCACTGCAGTAACATAGCTCCTCTGTGTCTTTTCGATAACAGCTTTCATGGTAATTGTTCTGATGAATTTTATTATACCTAGACTTTATGAATTCAAGGGTAGTACTAGATTGGCGGCAAGGTCTCATCATTTTACAGTTTAAATAGCTAGATGTAACCGTAAGTTCTATGCTAACAGTTTCTTCTTCGCACTACTCGCTTGTGGAATGCTCTTCTGTTTTCTTACTTTCCAGTCAATTTTGATTTTCAAAAATTTACATGTAATGTCTGTTTTTTTATATTCTTGTTCTTTTATTGTCTTTTCCCTTTACTAGTATATTTTTCTCATATTCTCTTACCCCTTAAATCTTAGTGGCTTTATTCCCTTGAGATGAAATGATTAAAAATAATAAGTTTTGGTTTTGCCTTTAAAAAAGAAATCTTAGTGACGTTTTACATTTTTACGTTTTACATTTTATTTTTACAGAAAGAAAATTGGTATCTTTAAAGCATAAATTTTTTATTTAATAGGAAATAGATAATTTAGAAATCTAAATGATAAATGTTAGGTGTGATGATAACAGAGTGTCGTGATATTGTCAAATCCTGTTTGCTTCCTCGTTTCTCGTGAGATTTATTCTTGATGATTATTCTTAACGACTACAGAATCGAATGCGTGCACTTGCTCAAGTTGTGTCCTTTTATAGACGGCGATCATAAATATTAGTTCGATAATCTTAAGGGATTTTCCACTTCAACGGAGCCAGTCTGGTAAGCATAGAGAATCAATGGGCTACGACCGGGCCTGTTCAATAACACTGATCGCGATACCGGTACTTGCAATGAAAGAGGATAAAAACCTCAACATAGATGCGAATAAATCCATAAAAGGTCAGACATAGAGCAAAGTGTACGCAAATACGCACGTAGACACACACACAAAAACAGACTCGCATAAACACACACACACACATATACATATATATATATATATATATATATATATATATATATTTATTGTCATCCACAGACACACTGTTTCGCTGTATCACAGCACATCAGTGTGGTAGACGTCCGGTTGCCTCTAGCTAGGATCGAAATCCGGCTAAATTGGTGTCAGTTGGCGCCCGGCAGTGATGAAGGTGAATTTAAACGTATTTATTTTTAGATAAACACGCCACGGGCTGAGAGAACTTGATTCGTTTTATCGAAGAGTATTGCATTAGTATCAGTAGTAGTCACTATTTACAAACTCGCACTTTCTATAGAGATCTCAACCGAAATAATTTTTCAGGAGCATATATATTGTCATCCACAGACAGACTGTTTCGCTGTATCACAGCTCATCAGTGTGGCTAGACGGCCGGTTGACTCTAGCTAGAATCGAAACCCGACTGAATTGGCGTCAGTCGGAGATGCCTTATGAGACTCACTTTAGATGATACCAAAGTAGACTTAGCTTAGTGTTACAGGGATGTGTTAAAGAAGCTAGATGCATCAGCAGGCTGATCTCTTACCCGCCAGGTGCAGAACCGCTGTTCCAATAGATCTCAGTAGTTGTCTCCGACATGTGAACACCGTGTGAAACAAACCAGAAGACAAGGAGATATATAAATACCCAACACGAGAAGCAAAGGATAGAGAGTTTCTTGTTCCCTACCAAAAATGCAGAATCAACCCCAATGACACACACCCACTTGCCGATATTCATTGACGGATTCAAACGTTGAACGAACCCCGAAATCCACATTAAAATACATGTATAAAATTTGGTACATAACTCTATTCACAAAGTGCATAACAATTTACTATATAAAGTGCGACACGAGTATGAGAGAAAGTTGTACATATTTATGTTATACCGTTGGCGAAAAATTGGTGAAAAAAATCTGGAGCAGCGGATTGGCGTCAAGTTTTGTGTAAATGCTCTAGTGAAACGTTAGCTCTGCTAAAAATTAACTGCTTTATCATGATCAAGCGACATAGCCGATCGTTTTTGATAGTCCTGAAGGATCCATTTCTCATTGAAGTCACTATTTCATCAAGAAATTGATCATTCGAATTTCCGAGATGCAGCATCGAACGCACTTCAAAACGGCGAATTCTTTCACTGAGTCCATGCGAAACTGAGCTTTTCAACAATATTGGCCCATTTCAAGAAAAATGATGAGGTGAAGAATCTCGATAAATGACTTCCACATGGAGTCAGTGAAAGAATTCGCCGTTTTGAAGTGCGTTCGATGCTGCATCTAGGAAATTTGAATGATCAATTTCTTGATGAAATCGCGACTTCAAAGAGAAGTGGATCCTTTATGACTATCGTAAACGATTGACTCAATGGCTTGATCATGACGAAGCATTCAATTAATTTCCAAAACAAAAATTGCCCTAACAGCAGATTATGGTGACTGCCTGATGGTCTGCCATTAGCGTTATCCATTATAGCTTTCAGGAATCCAGCAAGAGCATCATTACAAAAGTTTACTTCCAGCAATTTGATGAAATAGACATTCAGTTAAGCAAAATGATGATGGTCAATCAACGAAGGCCAGTTCTGCTTCATCACAATGCACAGCCTTATGTTTGCCAGCATAAAAGTACAGAATCTCATTTGTGATACGAAACTTTGCCACATTGACAATATTGATCTGATCTCTTGTCCACTAACTACGACTTTTTCGAACATCTTGACAATTTTTCTAAGCCAAAAGACATTCTGTTGCAAAGAAGATTCAGAACCTGCATACAAAGATTTCTTGACGTCCAAACCTTTAGAAGCATCAATAACCTCGTAACTCAAAAACGGTAACGGCAAAAATGTATAGATGTCCATCGTTTCTGTTTTAACTGACTTAATCTCTGTTTAAATATAATAATTCAGGAATAAAAGGTAATTCTAAAATCGGACATTGTTTACTAAATAGTGTAATATATTGTCGCAGCTTGTATAGGGTGACACAAAAAAACGGGAACTTTTTAACAATCCAATAAAACCAAGAGTGATGGAAGAAAATATTTTATTCATAGTAATTGAAACCTTAAAACATGCCATTTAAGAAACAGTGATGTAATTTTCATTTCTTTAAATTTACGTCCTGTAGATGGCGTCTTCTTGTACGAATGCATTCTTGAAATCTGCTGTTGAGATTCCTCATTGACTGCTGCAATATCTCAGCTGGAATACTGTGAGTTTCATCTTGAATTCTAAATGGCTAAATGTTTACTTGCTCAAGGTCACTGTCTCGCAGTGTTGCCACTTGCTCATGTCTGGCAATACGCACATCAAAAATTCCCGTTTTTTGGGGTCACCCTGTATTAATGTCGAGGCTGCGCAATACTTGAGTTCTAATCATACTATTGCGACAGACTTCCAACTAATGATAATGTGCGCATGCGCGTGCGTTTGCGTTTATACTACTAACAGAAAAATGTTATATTTTTTATGTGTACATTTGTAGCATACAAAACCAAATGCAACGTGTAATAGCGATTTTCCAAGCGTAGCTCGGATGTGGCACAAGGCCGAAAGTATGGGGCACCCAGTGAGGATCGAACTCACTACTCAGTCGTAATTGTTCTAGCGAGACAAGCTTGCTAACCATTACACCACCTCGATGTGCCCAAATGTAATGTGTCATATAGTAACGATTCTAACTAAGAGTTTATAAAGCTTTATTTAACTCATTCAGCTTTAGTGCTGAAAAACGTTTATTTTAGTGTGATGGATAGTTTCAATCGAGAAGGGAGATCGCATGTGCTTATTTTATTACCCACACAACCTAACGTTACAAACAAGAATGAAATAGTGAAACAGAAGTAAAGTTTAATTTGATGGCTGGGGAAAATAAATCTATTTGACTAGAAAATGAAAAAGGAAATTATTTTTTTTGAAAGAGCAATCAGGCTTTTTTTTTTTCCACTCGAGGTTTTTTCCAATTATCCTTTAAGCAAATGCCAAGAGAAATAGCCTAACTAAAGATTTGAATTTGAGTTTTTTAGAAACTATTATGTTAAAAATATTTTATACTAGCTGACGTACCCGACAATTCCCGGGAATGTTGATGTTAAACTCAGTTCCCGTTCTCATATCCTTTCTTCGGTTACTAGAAAGTAACAATTCAAAATAAGTATCACTTAAAAGGGCTTTTTTGCGTTCGCAGAGAATCCCCAACCCCCGCCTCTAGGATTTTGGGAAGAAATACCACTAAGTTATGAATACCAAAATCATAAATCGACTTACGTAATAACAGGCAAATCGGTTATCCGAAAGTAACAATTCAATATAAGTAACCCTGAAAAGTGTTTTTTTTTTCGTTAACAGAGAATAGAGCCATCATGAGGGCTAGTGTTAAAATAAATTCACAATTTTCCAGTTCCAACTGAGGCATCAACGAATAATAAATCTCTTTCGCCTTCAATTTAACCCTCCATTTGTGTTCGTTACCAGCTATATACGCCGTCATTTCCTCGGTGTTATAGCTGATCTCCCGCATCTACTCAATTGTTTGCTGTCTGCTCAGATTGAGGTAGGCCAAATCTGGCAGTTCTCATGGATTTCGAAGCCCAAGATGCGCCACATCGCCTCGTTAGAAGAAATACATCTGCCCAACTGATAGATTATTTATATATAGATTTCAATATTTAATGTGATGAATGGTTTATTAAATGTTTGCCTTCAGTATTGCTTTTCGTCGCAATTCGAATTGATATCGTCTAATTAAACCGCCGTTATTAAAAGTAAAATTCAACGGGGAAAGGTATGTTGCTCATGCCGATTAACTCCGTTTGGATGGCTATTTCCACAGCTAGATTTTTTTTTTTTTTACACAGATAGTATATAGCACGAAGGCGTCCTTAAACATGTTGTTATTCCACAGACAACAACAACCACAACCATAATATGCCTTTTAAGGGCAGGTTGAAATATAAACTTATATAAAGTTTCTATTCGCAAATAAGCTCAATTTAATGTTATTTGTTCATTTAAATGACCGAATGGATCGAGACAATTTCTTTGTATTTTGATAAATTCGAACCTGGTGAATTGAATGATGTATATGACGAAATTTGATGCGAATTATTTTTTTGTAATATAAACGAATTAGATTTTTGCAATGTAAACACGCCACGGAGATCGTATTCAAAGAAAGAGTATGTTGAATTAATGTGTTAAATAAAGATTTTATTTAGAAAATAATTTACAATTTGTTCAGATATTGTCCCCTAAAATTTTTAAAATCAAACAAAAATACATATCTGTCAGGAATTTTAAACTTTATAAGAGTTATTATTTCGTAACGCATGTATCTTAATTTCTAAAGAGTTCCAATTCTGTCCCGGTAAACAGCGTTTCGCGTAAAACCCGACAAACTGCGATCTAGGTCCCTAATGGTCCTATTATTAATTTTTATAAAAAGAAAGAAATTCTCCTCGTAGCAAATTGGATATTAGTTTAACATGTATGCAAAGTTTCGTCAATATTGGTTTACGGGTTTTGGCGGCAACTTGATTCAGACAAACATATAGAAATTGCCATTTGTATAGAGAGATTTATTTTAACTAAAAGTTCTTCTCTCAAATTATTATAGTGATTTCCTAACCTTAGTTTAGACGAGATTCAAGGCTGCAATATGGATCCCCCAGTAACTATCGAACTCACTTTTCATTTATGTACCGTGTTGCTTTAAGACGTAGGTGAACATGGCCCTCCACCTCCTCCTGTCCCTTTTAGCTCTTAATAATTTTTGATTTTTGTTATTTCTCCCAGGCCCTGTTGTGCCATCCCCTTGCTCAAACCCATTAAGTATACCACGTGTTGCTTTCCTCTGTCCCACTTTCCCTCTATCTGTCCTGTGAGTATCAGATTTTTCAAGCCCTCCTTCCTCATTGTGTCCCAGAATTTTCAACTGTTTCTTCCTGATGTTAAGTATAAGTTTTCCTCTTTGTTTGCATTCTCTCCAAGACCACGTCGTTGCTCACATCTTCGGCCCATGGTATCCTTAGCATCCTTCTGTAAAACCACATTTCTGTTACCTGGAGTCTCTTCTTCATCTTTGAGATTGTTCAGCATTCACTGCCATACAGGAAGACATATATCGTAATGAAACATTCTACTATGTTTAACTTTTGGAATGTGTCTTTGGACATCTCAATACGTCTTCGGATATAACTGTCGCACTTTCCGCCTCTGTTATAAAATATTATAACAAGGACGCTTAAATGATAGGGACTAAAACTGACCTTACACCGGTACGATTAATGAAGTAAATAATTTCTTTAGAATAAATAAGCATTAAATATTTAATGTAAAAACAGAAAATAGAGAGGAAATAATTTAATTCTATGGATGTTTTCGTTTATTGCCCCCACCTCAACACACACACACACACACACACACACACACACACACACACACACACACACTCAACCAAAAAGAAATCACAAGGATATCAGGGACTAAAATAGATTTGCCCCCAAATTGCAGATGTCTATTAAAAGGATTTCTAGCGGACAATCCTGTCCCTTCTTGCAATACAGTGTAACCCGGATATAAGAGACCAGAATATAAGAGAAACCCGGATATAAGAGAGATTATCTATGATCCCAAATTAGAGCCTGTGTTAATGTATATATAATAGACCAAACCCGGATATAAGAGAAATCCGGATATAAGATACTTTTTCTCCGGTCCCGACAACTCTCTTATATCCGGGTTACACTGTATTTTACTTTCTGAAATATATTTTTCTTGAATACAACAAAACATTTTATCGTGACACACAAAAATTAAATAAATTTCTGCCCGGAACAGAGAAATAATCTTTCACTATTTGATATTTACATTACTGACGGAGCAAGGGGTTGATAATGGAATTTGTAATGCTCGTTTATTTCCAAGACATTATTCACTGTTTGAATCAGTGTTAGATCAATTTTAGTCCCTAACATTAAGACGTCCTCGTTAATGTATTTGCGAGGGGTGATTAAACGAAAAGATCCACTTCATCTTGTGAATCCCGTCTTTACCAGGCGACACTGGTATAATTCAAAGACTGGATATCCAGCCTCTTAAGACGCCAATAATTACATTCTTAATTCTTGTTCACTGTCCAAGACTCAAACCTGTGGTTTTCAAATTTACATAACCTCAATTTCGATCTTGAATAAAGCGGCTTTATCAGGAACTAGAATGGTTACAAAAGGCCGACATTCTACAGGCCAATGTTCTGTTAATGCTTTGGTGTAATCCCTAATAATAAGCTGTCCTAGATCTGAATGGAAGTCCCAATAATAACTGAAATGTGAATCGTTAATTAGATTGTAAAGTACAATGACTGTTTTCAACTTTGATGCTGTAGCAAGAGACTGGGCTGCAGAATGAGTTAATGCTTGATTTCAGTTTGTTATTGATAGCGTTGTGGATTATATCGAGACTGATTCTGCGCAGAGCAACAAAAGTTGCAAAATCAAGCAGCTGGTTTCTTTTCTTTCTTTTTTTTCTTTTTTTTGTTTTAGATTGAACTCGAATACTCTCGCTAACTTACACTAAGTCAGATTATATTAAACAAGCTAAAGTTTTCATACTATAATTGGTCATCACCAAATAATGCTGATAAACTTTTCAGAACATAGTGATAAAATTTCAGTTTATGCGATTTTACTGAATTTGATTGATTTGGTTTGTTTTACGGAATATCAACCTCAATGGGTTATTTAAAGCCCATAGTTTTTTTTTTATTGCTGTTAATATTTTATTTCAAAATAAACTATAGTTGATAATATCTTTTTCTAAAAATGTATATATATTTTTTTACAAAGTATTTCTGGTATTTTTACACTTTCATAGTGTTTTGGCCCCAGTTTGGGTGTCAACTATTTGCCCATAGCTGGGACCCGAACAGGTGCTACCACCCCGGGTCAGTGTGAATCTGGGAACATCAGCAATTAAGAGGTGGTTCCATGTTCCTCAAAACCTCCTGTTCGGAGGCCTTGCTTTTGAATGTAGTTTATCGTCTTACCCAGGACACGGATGTAGTTTACTGTCATACTAGGACGGCGATTTTATTGGAAATACTCACATTGGCTTATATAATGATGTGAGATTTTATACAAATCGAGCGTTTTTATCATATTGTAAATAAGTATATGTAGTAGTCTCAGGAGACTATGGTGTCCTCCAGGTTGACTAGATATTCCTTGTTCAAGATTTGTAGTTCTTCCACACCCACAGAGCTAACTTAGTTGCAGTGTTAGGGAGAGAGTGCATAATCTTGTATGATCAGTAGTTGAACACGGTCAGTACCGCTAGGACTCACAGTCACGATGACTTGTGACATTGTGCAATCACAACTAATGCCTACCCAATTGAGTTAATCTGCGTTGTGGGTTTCAAGCATTTCCCCTTGAAATCACCCTCTCAGGTCGATATAATTATGAAGTCATTTCCTTGACAAATCGACGACCGGTAAATTCGAACCAAGATATTATGACAGGAATGCTAACGCTATTAAAGGTTCAGCTAGCCGTATATGAAATAGAGTGTTGCAAATAGTAAATAAATATGTACAATGGGTTAATTATTGATATTTATTTCTTAATTCTAGATATATATGAGAGTAAGTCTACAATTATTCCCACTTCCGACATGACATATCTTTAGCCTTGTCACATTGACTTCAGCTCATGCGTGCCTCTAGTTGGTACTATTGTGGTCACGTGAACGAAGTTTGAGCTTGATCGCGCCAGTTTTCTTGCTGCTGTTACAATATAAACATGGCCGCTCAGCTAGCAGTGTGCAACAAGGAGGAACAAAAAGGAGTGATATGATTTCTCTGGTTGGAACGTGTGTCAGGCCTGAAATTTATCGGAGGCTTTTAGCAGAATACGGCGACAGTGCACTAGTGCGTAGAATAGCGTATGAGTGAATCTAGAAGTTTCAAAGGGCCCGGATAAGCGTGAGGCACGAAGAAGGAGCAGGATACTCATTAACCTCTACCACTGAATAGAAGATTCATCAAGCTCGGGAGATGGTAACGGCGAACAGACTAGTTATGATCGATAACGTAGCATGTTTACTGTAGATTCGATCGCTGTTGTTTGTTCCTGCTTGGTGCACACTGCTAGCGGAGCGACCATGTTTACATTGTAACAGCAGCAAGAAAACTGGCACGAACAAGATCAGACTTAGATCACGTGACTCCAGAAGTACTAACTATAAGCACGCATGAGCAGAAGGCGGTGTGACACACCTATGGCGAAAGTGCGGATATTTTTTATTTACCCTCGTAATAATTGACATAACCTCAAAAGCGAAACGGTATACTGTAATGCCATTGAGAGATAGAAAGTCTTTTTGGGAAATTGAGAAAAGGCTAAACAAAGATCAATGAACAATGAAAAATTGAACATATTAGCAAAATAAGAACAAGAAAAACAGTATCTGTCTATATCTTGGAGATGAGGTATTATGGTTATCTACACTATTTACATATTATCCTCATCTTCATTGCCATATTCACAACGTTTCAGCCGTTGTACGCTCCGGCCGTCTTCAGTTGATTGGAATTTCGCACCGAACTCTTTATTTCGTCCATCGGGATAGATTGCTCTAGTTCCACGTGACATACCTCTTCCGGGTATCTCAGCTGTTTCCTTTTAACCTGTCCTGGAGAACACATGGCCCATTGGATAAAGACGTTGGTTAGATCCAGTGACTAGACCCAAAGAGTTGTGAGTTCAGCACCAGGCTACAGCAATGGTGAACTAAAGTAAAACTTGGGTAATTCTTAAAGGGAAATAATTGCGACATCCGGAAGAGGCATAGCACGTGGATCTAGAACAATCTACCAAGGAGGACGAAATAAAGGGTTCAGTTCGAAATTCCAATCACTTGCTGAACGTCGTGAATATGGCAATGAAGATGAGGATAACAGTCCGAATAATGTAAATAATTTAAATAAGAAAAAACGTACCATAAGAATTTCGCAAAAAGAAAAAAAAAATTAAAACGCAAAGAAAATAGATCGGCCAGCAAAAATGACACTAAATTAATAGAAAGCCACTGAAAGCCTCTCTAGATATTACTCCAATAAAATACTTGTGGTCCATTAAACAGCTGTATATGACAGTGGGAAATAATAATCAAGCAAAGATCTTTGGCATCAATAAAATCTGTAGCAAGCATTGTTAAAGTAGAAAGCGTACAAAAGTTAACACAATCAATGAATCAAAACAGTAGAAGGTTATAGAATCTTGAACAATAATAACATGTGAAATAATAAAATAATATATTCAAATGCATAGGATTTTGTTCTAATTAAATATATATTTATATATATATATATATATACATATATATATATATATATGTGTGTGTGTGTGTGTGTGTGCGTGTGTGTGTGTGTGTGTGTGTGTGTATCCTTTTCTGGATACCTCAGTTTCAGTTATTTCCCTTTAGTAAATCAACTCTCCAAGTTTTATATTCACCTCTTCTGTGACCAAATATTGAACTCACAACTCTTTGGGTCAATTTACTGGATTACTTCAACCAACGCTTTTATCCAGGCCGAAACTCATTCGAAAATTAGAAAAATGCAATAATAATTAAACGGGAATATCATATCTGTTGAATTTAATAAAACTTGTTAAAGTCAAATCTTGCTCCCAAAGTATACATTAAATATACAGGCTGTCCAAAAATATTGACATCATTTAAAATGTGAATACCTGAGGAACTACATGTCCCAGGCAAATGGAATTGAATAGGCTCATGATGAACCATAAAATATTTATTTATCAAAATTCGAACAAGCTATTTAAAGGGATGTAGATTTTATAACCGATTTCACAAAGCTTCACAAATGTTTAATATGCGCACCACTTGTGACTCCGCTATGCTTGTAGGAAGAGGGGGGCAAAGATCTGTCTTTTCACATAGCCCAATAGAAAAAAATCACAAGGTGTCAAGCCAGGTGAACGTGGTGGCCATTTCAACAGCACATCGTTATTATCACTGGTACGTAAGATCTATGTTCTTGATAGATCCTCATTGAGATAAATCCGCACACTCAACGTAGTTAGTTTTTACACAATTTCTTTTTATTTGAGATAATTTGAGCGAGAATTGGCTATGATATTAGTCTACCAAATGTTAATTTTGGGGGAACATACATATATATATATATATATATATATATATATATATATATATATATATATATATATATATATATAATACTAATAATCTTATAAATATAAGCAGCTATACTCGTTCGGCAAAACCCTAGGTGTTTTAGCTTGTAAATGAACAAAACAAGGGGAAAAAAGGGGTAAAAAAAAGAACTAAGAACATGTAATCCCGGCAAAAATAATCGTCTAGATTCTAAGTTCAGAGTCCAAAGATAAAAAAAAAACCTCCGACACGAATAAAATAAAAATAACTAAGCAAAGTGCTCAATACGCTAAGTAAGGCAAAATAAGTAAACCGAAAGAGCCAAACAAACCTACCTAGGTTTCACCTACATGGATCGTCAGGGTAAACTGACTAAAAAAATTGCATATATATATATATATATATATATATATATATATATATATATATATATATATAAGTTAAAGATCAAATATAGATCTGAATCAAATAAATAACAAGTAGGAAACGTATATCGATCTAACACGTTTCACTTTTATTAAATGTATACTCGTGTATAGTGCGACCTCTGACTTTTCAGTTTTAATTTAACCCCCCCCCCCAGAAAAGAATTTACTTGTGAATGGTACAACTGGTCACCAAAAAGGCATTATTTTTAACCTCTTCAAAAAAATACCTGCGTATTTCTTGCATTAAAATCTGATCATAAAAACTCAAAAATTGCATTAAAATCTGATCATAAGAATTCAAGTATGCATTTATATATCATTTTCTCCCATAGCTAATTAGACAGATTTTCTTTCTCAAAATTTTTACCTAATTTATTTCTAATTCCTCCTTAAAATAGGTTTACATGTGCGGAGTCATTGCTAATAATTTTTTAGGTACAATTTTAAGATCAGTTTGATTGAAAGCATAGTTGTTGCTTTTAATACGGATACAAATCAACTTTCATGGATGAAATTTTCTATTTTTTTCTGAAGGGGTTAAAATCCATGCCAAATTTACTTATCTAGGAAGTGTTTTAACATACGGGGTGGGGAGGAAAGGCAGAATAGAAACCATTGAGGGGACAAAGGATAAATAGTTGTGGGAAGCTGTGATATTACACGTTCTGAAAGAACTCAGTACATAAAAGAATTTACCTACTTATGACATTGTGATTATGCCCATCTTTGACATCTGTGAAAATGTGAATGCAAACCACTGTATAATGACAACAGGGATAAAAGTATAGTTGTTTATTCGAAGAGGTTGATGTAGGTAGATATTGGAGAAGCGAACAAAGAGATGTAGATATTAAAGAGATAAATATGAATAGATAGATAGATAGACAGATAGATAGATAGATATTGAAGAAGCAGACAACGATAGATGGAGATATTAAAGAGATTGCTATTGAAGAGACCGATATGATGAACTAGATAGATAGGTAGATAGATAGATATTGAAGAAACAAACGAAGGAGAGATATAGATATTAAAATGATAGATATTGAAGAGACAGATATTGAAGAGCTAATAATATATATATATAATATATATATATATATATATATATATATATATATATATATATATATATATATATATATATATATATACAGATAGATAGATAGATAGATAGATAGATAGATAGATAGATAGATAGAAAGAAATTAAATTTGTTATGTTCTTGATCAATGACCCTGATTAAGATTTTCTTTTTTTAGATTTTCAATTCCATTTTCAATTTCCGTGTGTCTGCAGAATGTAACGGTTATTAAGCCTTTTCACCTTTAAAGACTAAATGACTAGAATAATTTAAGAGAATCAATTTCTTTGGATCAGTTTTCATTTCTTCAAGGGAAAAATCTGTATAAAAACTCAAGCATGAGATTAAATATTAAAGTGCGTCAAAGGCTTAGTCAACACATTGCTTTCTCTATCACGAGGCAACAACTGTAATTCATGCATTCATTCAAGGTTAAACTATTTATCAGTGGCTGGTGATATCATATGAATGACAATATATCATGTGAGCCAAAAGCTTAGCTCGACGATAACCAATATAATAGAGAAATATCCAAATGTTGGACAGATTTTGTCTTTATTTTCTCTTGAAACTAAAGCCATTATACGACGCGTGGAAAGGTTCATGATAAAACATTATAAACTTTCGTTGTCTGTTATATTTAATAATATATATTTATTTGCGTGTGCATAATAACTATATATATTTTAAAACATTTTCATACATTCTTTTTATAGATACAAATATTTAAGTAAATGCTCTGTTTATAATAAGCAACATTTATGTCCGAGAAATTTTCACAGAAAATATTCGTCCTCCGACAGGATTCGAACCTGTATACTATTTGGAACAATCATTTTGTTTGACGTACTTTTATCGATTTGGCCACGAAGGAGAATTCGGTTAGCAAGATCAAATTTACTGTATTTAAACATCTATCTTCCATGAATCTCTCACGTACATTCATATCTGCTCATGGCGTAACAAATGTAAACAAGTGACGTCATACATTATGAAATGGACAAAGTCCGACAATTATTTTAAGACATTTTTATGTTTATACTTTCATTTTATAGATAGAAATATTTAAGTAAATGCTCTGTTTATAATAAACAGTATTAAACATTTACCGACCTGAATGTCCAAGAAATTTTCACAGAAAATATTCGTCCTCCGATATATATATATATATATCATTAAATATGTCAAAGAAGATTTAATTTCTATTTATTTTTTCCTGTATACTTACGTTTTTCAGTTTCATTTCTAAAATATTCATTAAATCTTCCTTATCTGCCATATTTAATGAAATACATTTAAAAGAAAGGTTAATACCTATATATATATATATATATATATATATATATATGTGTGTGTGTGTGTGTGTGTGTGTTCATAGATAGATAGTAGGAATAAAATTAAATGCTCGCTTCTCGTGGAGATTACATCCATGGTACTTGGTTGTAAAATACTCCAAGAAATAATCTGGTTAACCAAATTTTGGGCCACAATTTTCACACGTACATGCACACAAGTACACACTCACACTTACACACACACTGCGTTTCTCCTTGAATCGTTCTTGCTATATATATATATATATATATATATATATATATATATATATATATATATATATATATATAGATAGATAGATAGATAGATAGATATATATATATACGTGTGTGTGTGTGTGTGTGTGTGTGTGCAGGGTATAATGGGTAAATTGTCACCATTTTATATTTTAATTTCGTGCATGTGCGTTGTTTGCTTTTGGTTTTGTCAGTTGCACAGTATAGTTGGGTCGGTTGGGAACCGTCTATCGGAAAAAGACCAACATGATACAATTTATTTCGCCAGAAATATGAAAACAGCATGCCGTACAGCTTGGATGTTCCAATAAGAACATTTTAGAGTGTCTGTGTGTCTGAAGATAGTTCAGAGGGTTCTGAAAGAGTTGGATGAGTCTAATGGTGATTAAGAAGGTACGGGAACTCGGAAAACTCACTCTGATCGTTCTGAGAATAAAATAACTCCAGAATTCGTTGGTGAGGGCCTCAGACTCAGCAAGGATAACTAAAAGTGCCTTGAACAGGTAGTGCTTCCCTGGGTTAGGCCTATATCCTCAAGGAACCAAATAATCTTGAACAAGTTGGGAAATCATCTTGAATATGTTGGGAAAATAATCCTGGAATAATATATTTGAACTTTATTTCAATCCTTCGTGAGCTTCCATTCCTTGGCTATGATTAATTAATGATGAGCATGCCATTTTCGTTTACAATCGATTTCATCACGATTCTTCCGTTAATCTTGGAGAGTAATTATACTTTCTTATTAATCAAAGTAGAGTCCAATTGTGTTATAAAAACCTCGGAGAATTCCAGTAACATATCTTTAATCATTTCTAAGATACAATAGATCAAAACTTAATCTAATGATGGGACAATTTTTTCTGTTACATCCGATAGATAGATAGATAGATAGATAGATAGATAGATAGATAGAGTTGGATTTGCGTGAGTTTGTGACCCTGGGTTTCAGGCTAATTGCGATTGCCTGACGATGGCAAATATCGTGAAACACACAGCAATACAACTAAATATGTTAACTCTATCACTGGTACCGCGCATATATGATATATATAAAAAATAGCATATATATATATATATATATATATATATATATATATATATATATATATATATATAAACATTTCATTTATATATATATATATATATATATATATATATATATATAATAGATGAATAGGTTAGTTAATAAAATCAGGACAAACGAAAGAGTATAATCCGTGTGATAAACATTTATTCAATATTAATTATCAACCATATGGCAGAAATGAAGCACGGAGAGAAAGGTTTAAAGTTCGGAATTTTCGGACACCCCTGTGTCCTTCATCAATGGACCTAAGAATAAACAGAGAAATGGTATATGTATTTGTAGATGGGGTATTTTCCAGTGGAAATTGAATTATTAGTAAAAATTCGATCTCTGATTCCTCGATGAAATATATATATATGTGTGTGTGTGTGTGTGTGTGTATAAACACACATGTATACATGTGTGTGTTCGTTTGTGTGGTAATATTAGACGTTTTCTTGCATTGAAATATCCACTATTTAGTGACCGAGCAGCCAGTACTACTCTCGGTTGAAATTCACGTAATCTTTCTATTAAAGCAATTTTCAAGAAAATAGGATTCTTATGTCTATTCACTCTTATCACTTCTTCCAGCACTGATTGTGGTTTCTTTCCTAACCTTTTGTTTGAATTAGTGTGAGACGTAAACATCGTGATTATATCATTATTTTCTCTTCCAGTAACATGTGATATCCATTTTAATTGCTGTCGTTGTTGCCTGTCCTGAAGTCATTTGGCTTCTGTTATTTAGTAGTCTTCACGTTTCAGCAACGCTAGTCTGATAGTTTTAATGAAGGATGGTAATCTCTATGACCTACATGCTTCATCCGCCGCTCGAAGCCACTTTTAATCAATGATCTGGTAAAGCGATCTCTCTCGTTCTCTCTCTCTCTCTCTCTCTCTCTCTTTCTCTCCATATATATATATATATATATATATATATATAGGTATAAATGTAGATAAAAACCAAATAATTCCATATTAGCAACTGTATTCGTTATATGTATATTTATCAATATATATGTGTATATTTATTAATATATATATATATATATATATATATATATATATTAGGTTGGTGCAAAAATAATGACGTAATAATGTCGTTTTTTGACGTTAAAAAATACGTCAAAAAACGACATTATTACGTCATTATTTTTGCACCAACCTAATATATATATATAGGTATAAATGTGGATAAAAACCAAATAATTCCATATTAGCAACTGTATTCGTTATATGTATATTTATCAATATATTTATTAGTATATATATATATATATATATATATATATATATATATATATATATATATATATAAGAATTTATATGAAAACTTTTTCACTTAACTTATGTTTATTTCGAAGTTTCGTGCATAGTTATAAACACTCGGCATAACAGTTAAACTGCTCACAGTGACAAAACTACTAATTCTTCGATATTGAGCACTCTACTACAAAACCTACTTGACTTAAATACCTCCTTATCAGTAAACCACTGAAGAACGAGCAATTTTGGCTTCAAAACAGTCTTTAAATTTGCATAATAATTACTCATGGTAGTTCAAGCTTAAAATAAACACCCTGTAGACAATATATATATATATATATATATATATATATATATATATATATATATATATATATATATATATATATATATATATATATATATATATATATATATCAGCAGCAATCTAAAAGTTCCATAAAAAGAAATAAAAAGCTGTTTGCGTAATTTAATGGTTTTTATTTCCATATATCAATGCATAAAGCCCTTATTATATCTTCATGATTATCTCAAATGTTAAGAATAAATTGGAAAAGTGTTCAGACATTTTTTATAGAAACCGTACATGAAGACGGATCAGTAAGTCCGTAATTATGGACAGGATTTTCATCTTAACATTTCTCTGCACAAATTATGCATTTAATATCAAACTACTGCTTTAAGTTCACTGACAAGGAAAGATTTAATCTTAAAAACTATTTATTGTTCAACATAAACGCTTTTTGATCATGAAGCACCAGACTTACTGAGGTGTATACTTATCTATCACCCCTGCTTGTGCTGACGTCTGTGTTTGCATTGATTCTTCCATGACTGATGGATTAAACTGATATTAACAGCCTTATATGTCTGAAGTAAAAATAAAAGCCTTAAGTAAGAAGATTTTGCAACATTATATTTTCTTTTGGAATCTAATTAATTGCACCCTCCAGTAACCTTCACCCTGATCAACGTCTTTTCCTACTGTTAAATCTTTCACCAATGTTGTCTTTGCCAAGCCGTCGTAAATCTTTCAATCAGACTTGCTTTGGGCCAACTGATATTTTAACAATGCTGTCCACGTTTCCCTCATCGGACGACTGACATAACCAACATCGCAACGAAACTTTACGTGATACTATATAATCAGTTTACTTATATAAAAAAAATATTTCACTGAAAAAGACAGGCAAGGTAATTTTCTTTGCTTTTATTATGTTTTCCTTCTATCTGTACAATTGTTTCATTTTCTGGACTTAAGAATATAATAAATTTTATTAATTCTGGGCGCTTTCATCTATACTATTATTTATTTTGAAGATTGTTTTTTTATAATGCTATAACAAATGGTGTGTAAGTGCTATTGATAGTTCAAAAGTTGGTGAAAGTAGACACATTCTTAATTTCCAAATATGGCCAATACATTTTGGCTGTGTTCATTATTAATGTTATTAAGGGTTGGTTTCTTGTTTGTTTGTTTTTATATAATAAGAATATGTCCACTACAATAATATGTCTACTTTCAGTATCCATTATACTGTCTACAATAGCACTTACAAGACATTTATGATGTTGCATTCATTATAGTACACGGTGCCCATTAAAAAAGCGGTAAATTTTTTGAATGTTATAGATGATTGTATCTGGAGTTTACTTCTAACTTACTTGCAAAACCGTCGTCGTGACATCGGCGATATTGATTCATTGAAGTGGAACATAACTGAAGCTTGGAATGAAATTCCTCTTGACACTATCCGCAAAGCCACTACCTCCTGGTTATCACGCTCACCATTTTGTGTTGAACATTCAGGCAAACATTTCGAACATGAATTTCTTTTTGAATTAACCGCTTTTTACTGGGCACTCTGTAGAATGCCTAAAATTATTGAAAATAGTTTAACCGAAAGCATTCGAAATCAAGAAAAATTTGTACATTTTATTACATTCATAAAATCCATAAATTAAAACACTTGTACGCATACATGAAAACAATAAAATACTAAACAAAAGTACAATGTCAGTCTTGTTCAACGAAATATTTATTAAACAGTGTTTGCTACTAAATCAGTCAGTCATGTACCATGCGTTATACACGCTTCGGCGATCATGTACCCTTCGATACATGACTGAAGTGTTTTTCCGTTTTGATTGCGGAAGCATGTCTGTTCTACAAAGTAACAATTGTTGTGAATCTGTCTGGGTCAAACTTCTTGCTTACCACTGGAATACGAATAGAATGAGTAGACCCTGTCCATATGTCATGGCGGTTCTAGCTGTGAAGGTTTGAACTGGTGTAACTAAGGAATGAAGTTCGCCTGAATATTGCCCAGGGAAATAGTGAAAAATCAATTCGTGCCCAAGTATAACAATTTCTATGACTTTACGGATGCTTTCCTTGCCACTGATGACGTATTTGGTGATTCATTAATCCAAGACGCGAATAGACTTTAAGTGAGAGGTTTTGGAAGAAAGCTTACTGCATTGGTATCATATTGCTGTGACTTGTTATGCCGGGTAAATCCATCGGTGACCTGCACATTTTGTTACATAGCTTTCAAGCAAAATCAAGCTGAATATCATAGTGGTAGATTGTGTGGTCATTGTTGTAACGCGTGTGAATTACGAAGCCATCCTTTGTTATGCGTCTAGAATCTGCACAAGTAAGAGATATTTTAATACCTTCTCCTAACACAAAGTCTACGTTCTCTATATAGTGAACCTCCCTCTTTTTAGCTTTGCGTATTCTATAATACCTTTCTCCAGATTGTAAACAACAATCGTCAGCAGCGTCTTCCAAGTAGACCTACCAAAATGCTGATCTCTATGTTGACTTTCTGAAATGTGTCTCTAGAAGCAGCCATTTTAGAGTTTGCGCGGCTTGCACTTCACGCTTCCGCCTTAGATAAAGTAGGGAGCGGTTAGCAACACTCCTCACTTATTTTGTTCGGCTCGCACTAGTACCGTCTCTTAGAACATATTTACAAAACTTAGTCTGACACAAGGCTACACGATTTCGGTAGTTATGAATGGCGGCTGTCGTTTTATTCGTACTAGGACTAGAGAAATAAAAGACACCGACCAAGTGTTAAGGTTACATTTTTTAAAGTCGTCCAAGTCGAATACGAATAAGTTTTCCTTATAATAAATCATTTAACCAATTTTGACAGCCCGGAAAGACAGAAAAGAACGACCTCAACGGAAATGATCGATTTAGATGCTTTTTGATCACCGCCTATATGTTTCACACTCCTCCCCGGTCGTTTGAACTGGAGTAGAGCTTTATCCCATGTTTCCGGTTTAAAATTGGGTTTCCGCCTTCTTCTAAAGTCCGTTTCAGCTGTGTAGTCCTAACATTCGCGCCTGGACTCTGAAATTTTATTCATTATATATTTATTTCAATTTATATCATTTTATCTCTTCTACCAATACAAATAGATAGGTTCGCCTATCCTCCCGTTCACACTCCTCCCCAGGTTTTTTTTTTTTTTTTTTTTACATGAGTAGAAGTTTATCCCTTGTTTTCTGTTTAGGATTGGGTTTCCGGTTCCTTCTAAAGCATACTTCCACTCTATACTTTTAACGATTGTTCTTTCCTACGACAATATAAGTCGAAACAGTAATCCTCTACCTTGAGTGGGTGAACATTACAAAAAATCCACATAATCAAGACAAAATTATGGCATATATTTTTCTTCTTTTATATATTATGTACTCCCAGGTCATGAGTGATCATGACTCTCCAAATCTGCCTGTCTTTTGTTACTCTCAGGAAGACTTTCCCATTTACCACCTAGCCCTCCTCATTTTCCTTGTTTTGAAATCTCTTGTCTATTCACTTTTTTCCTCAGTTTCTCTTTTTTACATGTACCTTTAGTGTATTAAATTTTCCATGTCTTCTTTACTCGTTAGGTACCCCTAAAATCTTTCTCGTTTCTTTCTTATAGTTAACGGTTGTTTATTATCGTCCTTATTCCCCTTGCAACTTACTGAACCAAATCAAATTTGACAAAATAACAATTTTAATGAGTTGAGAATCATATATCTTTAACCGTATAACTCGCGCTGATTAATAACAACAGTTATATTAGGATGTTCGAGAAGTGATTAAATTTACTAGAAATTAGATAAAAACAAATATAACTGAAATTTATTTAAATATTATTTATCAAAAATGTATTTTTTTTTTCAAAGACTGCAGCTGAACGGGAAAACAAATCTTTGATTTCATGTTTAAAGAAGTCTGGGCTTTTCCCCAAAAAAAGTATGAAATACTGTTTTCAACATTTTGCTGAATGTTCTGACACTTATACAATGTTCTAGTGACCGAAATGAATGTAAATCTGTATTTGCTAAATCTGCTTAGGATAGGGAGGATATGGAGGAACCTCCCATCCTAACAATAATATTTTTCTTGGGTTTGTTTTTTGAAAAGTGTACCCGTGCATTGTTATGCTGAAGAATAAAACCTCCTCTTTTTACTTAAGGTCATCATTTTGGTGAAATTCTTCATTTACCCGATCACGTTACTAGCAATAAACGTCTTCAGTAATGGACCCTTCATGTTTCAGTAGCTCGTAATGAAAGCCAACTCTCATATTCCACCAGACACAAAGAAGGAATTCTGTAGGTAGAATCCTGGTTTGATGCTGGTAATGGTTTCAGATTTTGTCAAGACCAATAACTTTTTTCGTTTTCTGTTAACATGCAAAACCCATTTTTCATCACCTGTAACAATCTGATGCAAAAATGAAAGGATACTATTCCTGGTTAAAAAAAACTGCTACAGATGGTTGAAAGCTGTGATCTATTTTTAAAACGAAAGCTCATGAGCAACGCATTAATCAGCTTAGTATCAACTTATAAATCAGCTTATTAATCAGCTGTTGAAGTCCTTAATCGTAGACTATTTAAGGCTATGAGCCAGGTCATCTGGTAGAGTGTTCAAGGGCTGCTAGCTACTCTACAACAGTAGTAAGAAAAAACGATTTAAATATCTGTATAGCACTACTTTCCACTCGGGCTTCATGCAGTAAGCAATGTCGCCTTTTAAAGTCATATAATCCTCCATGAGTCCAAATTCTGAAATGCACTATAAAAGACACGGTGTCGGATGAAAAGAGATGTTCTAATTCTACATCTATTTTCCTGCTATTCAACTTTGGTTTCTGCCTTCGTTGGTTGACTCATAATTCATAGCAGTGAAACACGTAATTACTTTCCGAAAAATCTAGTATATACGAGCATATTACTCGAAAAAGGAAGAATTATAATCCAATTCGTTTCTCATGCAAAGCTTTTTGGCAATGATTCAAGAAAATTTACTGCTAAATTTTCACAATGTTGTTAACGTCATTTTTTTTGGGGGGGGGGGATTCTGCAAGAAAACCTGCGACCACGGTCTTCGCTAAGGCAACATTTTATTTTATTATTAGTCCCATACCAATTCCCAAGGCAGTTGTGTTCACTTTTCCTATTTTCGCTTTTCCCCTTTATCAAAAATTTTGATTTTTCACTTTATTATAAAACCCTAAGCTTCCAGGCATGTTTTGCAATTTCTAGTTTCTTCCTCTGGTTATATTTTGCGTGTTCATCTGCAGTTTTCCCGACAACTGAACACAGGTCTAACAGATCGATATAAGTTAGTCTTGCGCACGCACATGATCATTGGAATGTACTCAATTCTCCACATCTGTGCCTACGATAAAAATTCGTCGTAACCCATACGACCTATAATTCGTGGCCGTCTTTTGCCTTGGATGCCATTTATTTATCAAATCGAGTAATTTGAGCGCTTCTGAGACTCTAACAATATTTTACTTCGCCAAGGTTTATATGTTTGGGTTTAAATTACTTCATTTTAAACTATACATAAAGCAAACATTTTTATAGTTATTTTGCTTCAATAAACTCTAAAGTGTCATCCACCCAAAACATATTTTCTTGCTTATCTAATTTGTTTAGATGTTCCTAAAGTATATAGAGAATAATAAGAAGTTTTATATTTCATTTGCATAATGAAAGCATCTTACTTTTCATGTCTTGGCTTAGTAACGATAAAAAAATGACAAGATTATTTGCGAATAGATTGGCATTAGCCTTTGGTCTAGAAAATACCCGTAATAATGACAGGGTTATTTAAATATAGATCAACACTAAACCTAATCCTAACTGCCTAGGATAAGAGAATCAATATCCCCTACGTGGAATTAAAATGTGTCGCTACCGAGTCTCCGATCAGTATAGTATCTGTGCACTCAAGATGAATTTGTCGCTCTTCGGCATAGATAACCTCACCATACTGATATTAGAATTCTTCTGTCGATATATATATATATATATATATACAGTATACATAATATATATGAGTGTGTGTGTGAGACAGTGAGTGAGTGTGTGTGTTTGTAGACACTCGTCGTATTTTACTTATGTCAGTTATCATAATTTTTCTGAAAGAAAAACTACTTTCGTCTGTGATGCACCTAAAAGAAAGCAGTTGGATGCGCGGCTAGTCTAAAAGATAGCGGTGAAAAAAGCAGAATCGGCGAGTCATTCAGATCCCGGGTTAGTTTATTGCCTTCAATTTCGCACAACAAGAAGAAGAAGAAGGAGGAGGAGGAGGAGAATGAAGAGGAGGAGGAGGAGAAGAAGAAGAAGGAAGAGGAGGTGGAGAAGAAGAATAAGGAGGAGGAGAAGAAGAAGAAGGAGGAGGAGGTGGAGAAGAAGGAGGAGGAGGAGAAGAAGAAGAAGAAGGAGGAGGAGAAGAAGAAGAGAAGAAGGAAGAGGAGGTGGGGAAGAAGAAGGAGGAGGAGGAGAAGTAAGAAGAAGAAGAAGAAAGATGAGGTGGAGAAGAAGAATAAGCAGGAGGAGAAGAAGAAGAAGAGAATATGAAGAAGGAAGAGGCGGTAGAGAAGAAGAAGAAGAAGAAGAAGAAGAAGAAGAAGAAGAAGAAGAAGAAGGAAGAGGAGGTGGAGAAGAAGAAGAGAATAAGAAGAAGGAAGAGGAGGTAGAGAAGAAGAAGAAGAAGAAGAAAAAGAAGAGAATAAGAAGAAGGAAGAGGAGGTAGAGAAGAAGAAGAAAAAGAAAAAGAAGGAAGAGGAGGTAGAGAAGAAGAAGAAGAAGAAGAAGAAGAAGAAGAAGAAGAAGAAGAAAGATCTAAAATCAAACCCTCAAAAAAGCAACGGGTGACTACAATCTTTCACAAGAAAGCATGGTAATGAAAGAAAAAAAATAAAGAAAATGAATCCGAAGAGAGACATTATTGCCCTCACCTTGAAGGGGCATAACATTAACTCTCCGATAATACAGAGGGGTATTTGAACACCACACAAAATGTTCTCCAAGTGATATGTAATTTCTATGATTAGTCGAGTAGTTTTCTGAAAACCTCTGTCAAATACCTGCAAGCAATTTCTGGATAGCTGTGTTAATTACAAGCAGTTTTATTTGTTTACTGAAAATAAAATGAAACATTTTTGCATATTTCAATTTTTGAAACTTACAAATTCGATTATTCAGAATAAAATCTTTTGTTTTTGTTTATCCTAGAAAACATGAAGGGCACACAACATAATATATGACGAGAAAATCTAGACGTAACTAATATGTAGGTTGGCCAGTAAGTCCTGACACACTTACGAAGCGGAAATCAAACAACAAAATTTTATCGAACAACATTTATTTTTCAAAATAAAGTCCATCATTCTTGACGATATTTTGCTAGTAATCATCCAGCATCCGAAGCCGTCCTAGATACCAGTCCTCTGGCTTTGGATCAAAAAACTGTAAGCAACCTTCCTTCACTTCATCAAATGTATTTGAATCGCTGGTCGCGGAGGAAGTTTGCCATTGAGCGGAATAGGCCACAGTAACTCGCGGCAGCATCGGGACTGAATGGTGGATGTGGAAGAATCTCAATACTGTCCATCTGTTTGAACTTCTCCTTAGTCAACCTGGCTACGTGTGGCCTCACATTGTCTTGATGAAACAAAGCCCGACCTCGATTGACTAAAGCTGGATACACCTTCTTTAGTTTGTCATACACGCAGTCTAGCTGCTGGCAATACAGTTGATGGCTCGACTGTGTGGAACAAACTCGAAATACAGTACACTCCTTGGAAATTCCAACACATCTGTGATCAAGATTTGTTGTTTTCGTTCCGATTCCTAAGCGAGTCAGGAATTTTTGGCCAACCTAGTAATATTTTAAATGAGGTGTTTGAAAAGTCCACAGTACTAATACTGTGACAATATCCCACTATACCAAAAAAGGTTTAAAAAAAAATAATCGCAAAATAATTAATTCTTAACCTTTCTATCGCACAATGACTTTTACAGTAGCTATGCTTTAATTTAAAACCTATTCTTTAAAAGAAATAATTTTCTAGTTAGAATAAGTTCATAGTTATTTTTATTTTTATTTTAATTTCAGTAACGGTTTTGGTCGAGAAAAGATTGTGAATGATCAAGTAATCCTATTGAGGTTTCTTTGTAAACAACTCATTCACCTGGGGGGGAAAAAAACTATTATCTAGTTTTGAAATGTATTTTGTGTAATGTTCTGATAAAGAATTGAAGATATTACGAGATATTTATCTAACTGGGATTAAATTGAAGAAAAGTAATAGAGAATACAGAAATAGTTCTTATAATTTAAAAAAGTAGATACATTACAAAATCCATACCGTTCTTAAAGACATCGAGGCTCTTAAGAATAGTAATAAAGAAAGACATCAGATAATTTGTTAGAACTGCTGTCCTAATTTTTTCATTCGCTTTCAAGCATCTTCACTAACCTTTTCACTAGTTATTTAAGATATATTTTGCATACTGTAAAACCCAGATAGATAGATAGATAGATAGATAGATAGATAGATAGATAGATAGATAGATAGATAGGAAAATTACGACATCTACGCATATGCACACATACAGACACGCGCGTGCGCACGTACATAAATATGCATACACACGAGTGCACACGAACGCACAAACACACACACAAGTACACACACGTACAGACAACGAGAGAAAAAAATCAGCCTAACACGAATAAATAGCGCATGAATTATTTTTAACTTAGTATAAAAATAGAGAAAATGAGAAAATCCGCAGTCAATTGCTGAAAGCTGTTGAGGAGTGGACCGAAAGATTACAAAAAGTTTCTTCTACGAAACTTTGGAGTCAAGGTGCGGAATATAGCATCAATAAGTTAAGGGCTAAATTTTATATTTGCATTAAATCTACACACACACTGAACACTGAAGACGCCAATATATGAAAGCAAAATGTGCTGTTATTAAAAAGCTTTTCTGCTTTGACTCAATATATATATATATATATATATATATATATATATATATATATATATATATATATATACAGAGAGAGATGATTTAAAAATGAAAATTTAGATAAAAGAGAAAACCATTTAGTAAGAGAAAAATGTATAGAAATTCGTTTAATTACTAGATCATCCACAATATATTTATCTATAGATTCTTTCGTTTCACCTTCCTTTGCAGATCTTCTATACTCCTCCAATGTGAGATTATTAATAACAAAAGTGATATAAGCATAAACAAAAAGAAAAAAACTAAATGACATGAGTTAGACTATTTTGTAAAAACATATATTTTTTAAAAAATTAATTAAATATTAAATTTTCAGCTTCCTAAAGTGAAGAGGTACCCGAAAAAGTTTTTAAAAAAGCTTTAATTTCGTATTTTTGGAGTTGTTTGCGGATCACTGACTGGATTTAAAAGTCAGCTAAGAGGATTCCACGACAATAAAATATATAACTCGTTCCCGTTTTAATCTAAGACGTGATCAATCTTAGAAACAAAATCTCACTTCTACCATGTATGTATGTACGTACCTCGTATCGTTTTCCTTCACAATATATATATATATATATATATATATATATATATATATATATATATATATATATATATATATAGTTAGTTAGTTAAACCTAGATCGCTAGACAAACCTACCAAGGTTTCACCTAAACGGATCGTCAGGGAAGCCCGCCTTTCCTGACGATCCGCTTAGGTGAAACCTTGGTAGGTTTGTCTGGCTCTCTAGGTTTAACTAGGTCTGCTCTACTTATTGTATTGAGCACTTTATTTAGTTATTTTGCTTACTCGTATCGGGGTTTTTTTCTTTGGGCTTTGGACTTGCATGCTAGACGATTATTTTCGGCTAACGTACTTGTTCTTGGCTCTTTCTTTTTTTATACCTTTTTTCCCCCCTTTGGTGGCGGTTTGATTATTTGTAAATCAAAACACTGAAGGTTTTCCGAACGATTCCGGATTTCGGTGTCAAATTTTCCATTGTCAGTTACGACACACATGGATAAGTTTCTGTACCTTTTTCATTTCGGTGTCCGCAACCTTCTAGCTCATACCTTGAGCTGCTCTTTTTTTTTTCTGATGACCATTCATTCTATCTTCTTACAGCAAATAATCAGTCCTTTTTTCTTGCTTTCGTTTATTACTTTATCAGTCTTCCTTCTGAGTCTTCACCAACACAGTATCATCTTCTTGTCTTAAGATTATGAACCCAGATAATAAATCCTGATAGGTCTTCTAGTTCTCTTAGAAATTTCTCGCTGTATCAGTTGAATAAATCCGATGAGAAAGCGCATACTCCTCTTTGTATATTCGTATATTCATTGAACCTGTTCTCTATCCGCCTGCTGTTTGATTATTCCAAGTAAAATTTATAAATTACTTCCACATTTTTCCATATAAATCAAAATGTCATCGCATTTTAAGTAGGTCTGGCTACTATACGTTATCAAATGCATTTGTGTAATCTATGAACCAGATAAAGGTCTTTCTGCATTTGGACTGCTGACTTTCAAAGAATTCTCATAATAAAGGAAACTTTTTTTTATTGTTCAGTGTCTTAAATGAAGCTACATTCTTGTTATATTCCTGCTCTAATTCTGCTATGAGCTCTTTTCATTAGAATCCTAATGATAAGTTTAGTTATGTGGTTCATTAAGCTGATTGTCCGATGGAGTTTGCATTCATTATGTCTATAATTATTGACATTAAAAAAGAAAAGGAAAAATTATAAATAAATGTATGAATAAAATGTAAAATTTAAGGTAATGCTGAAAGTTAGTAATTCCATTTTTTTTTTCTACTTTTTTTTCGATAATGAATGGGAAGGAAATATAGTTTACGTATATCATCAGATTTTTCTATCGAAAATATGCACTGACTGTGCACTAAAACAAGTCTTATCTGATCACAAGACAAAAGTAAAGTCGACATTTGTACGAGACTCGTCAACGAAAAAAAAAACAGTTAGAGATACTTTTAAAACTATTTTTGACAGTTAAGTGAAAAACTTACTATTTTGCTTTCCGAAATTGATAATCGACCTGGAAAACTCGGTCTGACATTAAAAACATGACAAAGTTTCAAAACAATATATATATATATATATATATATATATATATATATATATATATATATATATATATATATATATATATATATATATATATATATATATTCATTTTACGCCATTACTCTTTGAGTTTTGGCTGTTTAGGAGTTTGCAGCTGCGTATATGTATTGTTTTACTTTATTTAAAAACAATATGCAAAGATTTCAACTGTCATCACAAATCACGTGATCCTTCCCAAACAATAATCGTTAATTCCTTCAGGTAACCAACATTCTGCATTGATTTTATCTTTATCACAATAGGAAATCGTACAATCTAACCGCTTATGTTTACACAAGCACATCCTATGCCATACGTTCATGTATGCGTGTTTGTTTGTCTGTGTGTGTGTGTGCGTGCGTGCGTGCGTGCGTGCGCGCTTTTGTGTGTATGTGTGTGTGCGCGTGCGCGCGAAAGAGAGAGTGAGAGCGTGTACACACACGGATATACGAACTGAACAATCAGTTGGATGTGACAATTGCAAAAAAGAAATCATATTTAATAAAAAAAAAAAAAAAAAGAGATTGGAAGTTTGAACTTTATTTCCATATTGCTCGCTTTCCTATTTAACATTCGAGAACACACTGGGATCGAAGTAAGTCTAACATAACGTAACATAACCCCCCCCCCATATAAAGGAAAACAACTCTCACTGTACTTAATTGGCTTCTTAATAGAATTTATCATCTTTGCCCAACTAATTATGTTTCCTATTATTAATATTTCATTTATTTATGGTTTGGTGATATCTTCTGTTTCTACCAACAGTTTCACGTCCCTGTAAACTACCAGCGATTTGCACAGTCCGTACTTCGTTTGAAAGCGGATTTTGCTCCTCCATATTCTTGCCAATTTAATTGTTGGCAGAAACAGAGAGAAGGATACAAGCGTTTGAGAACATAATACCAATGAGTTTGTGCGGAAAAGGGTTGAAAGTTTTGTGGGCCACCAGGAACCTCTTCTCGACTCTGTCAAACGGAGAAAAATTGCGTGGTTTGGACACGTTACAAAGCACGACAGTCTGTTCAAGACCATCATGCAAAGCACCGTTGAAGGTGAACGTAGGAGAGGGCCGCCAACGCCAAAACTGGTTGGAGAATGTCAAACAATGGACAAGTATGACTATATCAGAATTGCTGATGGCTGCCGTTGATAGACCATTGTGGAGGAGATTCAATGTGGTTTTTGCATTCGGATCCCTCCTACGATTACAAAAGTCAAGGGGATGCTGCTGCTGCTGCTGCTGCTGATGATGATGATGATAATGGTGAAGTGTTTCAGGTTCGAATTCAAGGGTTTCTCACGGTTGATTGATGGCGTTGGATAATTCTCATTTGAATACATAACAGACATAATGTCAATATACTCTAATTTATGTTTATTTTGAACCTTTGAGTACATGAATTATTCCCTGAGAATTAAGATATGATATTTTTTATCTGGAGTACAGTGATTTTTTTATTTGAGGGAAACATGATTTTTTTTTTATCTGGAATAAAGTGATTTTTTATCTGGTGGAAAAGTGAATTTTTTCACACGTGGATGAAAAATGATTTCTTTTGTTTGTTTTTGCTAAAGGTAATAATACGAAGTGAACACACTGAATTCGAAATCGACTCACCATTTTCAGTACTTTTAACCGTTATGACACCGCACATATATCATGATATAGCGAACGAAAATATCACGCCTCGTCGTCAACAGTATGGAAATTATATGTACCCCCGGTTTTTGTATGTGAAGATGTTGATATCATTTAGTTGCAACTTTCACTCAACGTGGTTTTTTATTGTTTTTTTCTTTTACTTTTTTTCAGTTTTTATTGTTATTTTTATCTATGTTGTTGTTTTTTTTATAGACTGATTGTATTAATTACCTGTCTTAAGGCACGAAATCAGGTCGAAAATTGATCGACCTGTTAACGGCTGATCAATTTTCGATCTACTCAAGTTGGTATAAATTTTCAAGTAAAAAGCAAACTTCCCTCGGTATATTTCTTGAACCCAATCAATCAGGTTCACCATTATTCGCACAGTTTGACCATCTGCTTTCGTCATTACGCCGATCGATTTTTCTCATTATTTCTCTTGTTATTACGATAACCTCTCACCAATGTTCTCTTTTCTTAGTTTCTGTGCTTGCTATCAGCTTAGTACTATGGCAACACGTTGTCTGCAGAGGTTTTCTGAATATACTAGTAAACCAGAGCATATGATGGGATATGACGGCCTCCAAGCTTTAGTTTCATGATTGTCAAGAGAATGAAAAGATTCATTGTAAATGTAGTGATATTATACAAATTCTGCTTCAGTAAGTTAGAGGGCAAACAATAATTGAGCAGTATTAAAAATTTCAAGGCGAAATATATCTAACCATGAACAAAAAAGATGAGGACATTTACTCCGAATATAAATAATAATTGTTAGGATGTATCAAAAATCAATTTCAAGAAGACAGAATGCATGGTTGTTAGCAAAATTAACAGCCCAACATGCCAATCAAAAATTGAAAATACAAAATCAAACAAGTACAACAATTTAAATATCTGAGAAGTGTTTTAACAGAGGATGGAAAGTGTGAGAGTTGCATTGGGATAGCGAAAAGTGCATTCCAAAAGCTAATCAAAGTATTAAGAAACAGAAAAAAAAATTCGTTAGAAACAAAGAAAAGAGTACTTAATTCTTATGTGAATTTCTCCTATTTGACAGCAAATGCTGGACAATTTCCTCACAGATTAAGATACTTGAAATAACATAAATGAGGCTCTACAGAAGGATTATGAAAATACTACGGCCTGAACATGCAAACAACGAGGAAGTTTTAGAGAAAAATGGAAACAAAATGAACACTTATACTTAACATCATAAATGGACAGTTGAAATTTCTAGGGTACTTAATGAGGAAAGAGGACTTCGAAAATTTGATACTCGCAGGATAGATTGAGGCAAAACAACGCGTAAACTACCTAGCGAGCTTGTGTAAATGTATGATAGAACATGATTTATAAGATAACAAACTTTATTAAGGGCTACAAAGCACAGGAA
This sequence comes from Acanthosepion lycidas, assembly GCA_963932145.1. Taxonomy (NCBI): domain Eukaryota; kingdom Metazoa; phylum Mollusca; class Cephalopoda; order Sepiida; family Sepiidae; genus Acanthosepion; species Acanthosepion lycidas. Next base: position 70,606,912 of record OZ010594.1, on the reverse strand, counting down.
ATTGTGAAAAGCCATGAGTACCAACGTCCTGAAGGGACACGGCATATTGAGTGCAAAGAAAGACAATATTTCTGATTATTTACATTATTCGGACTATTGTCCTCATCTTTGTCGCCATATTTATTACAACGTTTCGGCCATTGTACGCTCCGGCCTTCTTCAGGTGATTGGAATGTCGAACTGAATCCTTTATTTCGCTCACTGGGTATACTGTTCTAGCTCCATGTGCCATGTTTAATGGATGTCAGTTATCAGTTATCTTGTTAATTTTCCCTCTGAAAGCTCTCCACTGCTAGAACAGTCTACCAAGTGAGCGAAATAAAGGGTTCAGTTCGACATTCCAATCACCTGAAGAAGACCGGAGCGTACAACGGCCGAAACGTTGTAATAAATATGGCGACAAAGATGAGGACAATAGTCCGAATAATGTAAATAATGTACATAATACCTCATCTCAGAAATATAGACAATATTTCTCGGCTGATATTTTTCGTTTAGTATATGTTGATATATATATATATATATATATATATATATATATATATATATATATATATAGAGAGAGAGAGAGAGAGAGAGAGAGAGAGATTTTAAGATAGGAGCCTTTCCTAAGAGTGTTGGAGCTTAATGGCTACAGTGATGAACAATCGAATTTTAGAACTCACTTCTCGATGTAGACACTAATATTTTACTTATATACAATTGCGTTCGGCATACGAAAAATTTAGAAATAATTAAGTAAATATTACGGGTTTGCAAATCTTTTCATTCGAAAACGACGTAAAACATAATTTCCCAGAAATTATCTAAAAGAGCAAAGAAAAACGGATGAACTTACTGGAGGGCATATACAGTGAAAGGTTTTAACAAAGTCACATTTAATAATATCCATGCATTACGAATTCATAAAAGTCACTGTCATTATTGCAGAAACATAGAAAGATAATGGGAAGGAAAAATTATTTAAAATCTGGACGACGTCAAAACAAAATGTCCTGTGAAACTTCCTCCGTTCACAACAAGCCAATTATAATATTGCAGTTACTGTTGGCAGATAGGACCTCGCTGCCTCTGACTTCTCTCTAGAGACAAATTTACGTAGAGTTGAGACTAGACAAAGTTATTCACAGTTGGATTTCTTCTTCTGAATGACAGAAGCATTGTGTTCAGCATATTGAAGATTTGAGATTTGTTGCGCGTGTTAGACGTTTAGACGAAATAGAGTAATTATAGATCATAATTTTTGTTGTTAAGTTCAGGTTTTTGTTGTGAAGACGCGTTTGGTTAACTTTTTAAATGCTGCGTGTGTAGCTCCAATTTTGTGTTCCACATCCTTTTCTGAGACGCTTTTGCTTGATAAAAGGTTGTCTAGGTATGGAAAATTCTCTACTTGTTCTAGAGTTTTATCCTGGATAGTACTATCATAATCTGATATGGTGGCATTTGAGGTTGGCTGTACAAGGACCTAGGCTTTCTTGATGTTTACCATATGGCCAAAACAATGGTAGGCCATAGCAAAATTGTTCACAGTTGTTGTTCTCCTTTTGAATGACAAAGGCAAGCGTTGTCAATAGCATATTAAAGTTCTGAGATTTGTTGTGTATGTTAGACGTTTAGATGAAGTAGAGTAATATGTTTTTATTATTGTAGTTAGTTAAATTTCTTCCAAGTTGATGATGGTATCGAGAATCTTTTGCGTAATACAGGTAATAATCAATAAACTAATGTCAAATTTGCCAAAAATGTTTTCAAACACCAAAATAAGGAGGTGGCCCTGAGTTTCTCCATATATTAATACAACAGAAAAATTATTGTCCTTTATTAAAAGTTTTTTTGTAGAAGAATGGTTCTAGTAACATGGAGAAGATTCCATAGCTGTTCTGCTCTGCAAACTCCCAGGTCTCAATCAGACTCCGCGCTTATTGAATGTTTTGGACAGACAAGTTCGCTCTGTGGATTCTCCAGCATGTAACTAGCATCAGTTTAAAAACGTACAGTTAATATGCTGGCACAAATTAAAAGATTTTTGAGGTCTTGTAGTGTCCTTGTAAGAGCTGTTTTGCGGGCACGCGAAAGATCGACACCTTAATAAGTAGGAAGACATAATATTTTAGCTCATCAGTTTAAAAACAGAACACCGAAAATGTGTTTTAACACGTACCAGAATGTGCTGAAAAGTTATCTGCCTGAGTAAGACATCTTTTCTTCCCCACCCACAATTTCTGAAATTTGCTTTTTGTTCAACTTGGGAAAATTTTCAGCCTTGCAAAAAAAAAAACTGTTTCCCACCCAACAAAAATCTTTAGATAAGCACAGTATAAAACACTGGAAGATAATGGTAAAATGACTTTAAACAACGTCGAAACAAAATATCTTGCAAAACCTTCCCTGTTCACAACAATCCAGTTAATGTTGACAGATAAGACCTCGATGTCTCTGCGTTCTCTCTAGAGACAAATTTACGTAGAACTGAGACTTGATGAAAAAGGTTAAAAAGGACCGCGTTTGTTTTTACATCGCAATCAACAGAAAGTTCACATCCCAGTTTTTGATCAAATATAGTTCATATCATATATTTGTAAACAAAAATATCGTTTTTAAAGCGGAACATTTCCGCCTGCATCATATTTTGTAATTTATTTTAGATATGTTGATTCATTTATGTTCAATTTGATTTATTTGTTTGTCCGTTTTTTAATCATATCACTCCATACAAGTCAGTAAAGCCAGAAAGATAATAAAGGGTTACTGGGTGTGAAAGAATAAGAAAATACGGAAACATTACTAAGGAGCAAGAACAATAGAAGAGTAATCAAAAGACAGTATATAACGATTGACATTGCATTTAAAGTTTCGATGATCAAAATTGGTCGGAAAGCATGGAGCCTGAAGAGATTTCCACAAGCAAGAAGTTCGAAGAAAGAAACTGTTAGCATAGAACTTTCGGTTACACCTAGCCAATTCAACTGTGAACTTGCCGCCAATCTAGTACCGCGCTTAAATTCAAAACGTCTAGGTACCATAGCGAAAAGTTCATCCGAACAATTACCATGGAACTATTTGTAGAAACGAAAGAACGAAGCTATATTATGGCGGTGGGAAAATGACTAAAGCCTAGATGAAAGGTCAGGACCAATAATATTGCTGATTCCTCTTTGGATTGTATCAAGAATCTCTAAATATATAACAGGCGCACCGGACTATATGTGGCAGAAATACTCAAAGCCTAGAAGAATGGCAGACTTATAAATATGTAAGATAGTTTCAAGATAAATTGTCTATCACGACAATAAACATTCTTAGCAGCAGACCTAGCAATGGATTCAATATAATCTTTCCGTTGCATGTCAGCTGAGAATGCAAGCATGAGAAGGCGCAATGAGTCACTCTCCGGTGGTTAGCATCAGCCATGCTGATAGGAAGCAGGAAAGGATCTTTCAAGTGATTGATAGAGAGAAGTTTCGTTTCGGAGACGTTAAAATTTTACGAGCAGTTCCTTGTCCCAGTTAACAACAGACTGTACGTCATTTTTACGTCAGTTGCCAATTTAACATTATCGAGCTGATCAGATTTACTATCGAGACGGAATTAAATCGTTGTGTCATCAGCATATTTGTGAATGGATGGCATCAGAAAGGTGATTCATGAAAATTAAAATCAAAGTTGATCCAAGGATAGATCCCGGAAGGGCACCTATGAACTACGAACGTTTCTGCTGATTGAAGTCCAGATGTTTAGCAAATCTACAAAAAACTATTTCTCGGCTAAGATTTTCTAGTTTTTCTTGTTAAGTTTAGAAATTCTGAGGTGCATGACATTCCTAAGAATTACGGTCTTCAGCGATGAATATTCGAATTGTAGAAACTCACTTGTTTTAAGATAAATGCTGTTGTATAAGAGTAAATGTCATTTCCGACACCGTGGTTTGAAACTAGATCGCCAGTGAGTAACACGGGCGATTCCATTATTAAGTAGATCATTTGATCATAAAAGAAGTGAATAAATGCATAGAGTAATGATCACAGATCACTATTTCTCCTTTATCACTATACGGATCACTGTTCACTCTTCTTGCCTATCCACTGTTGCTATACGTTCACTCTCTCTATTCTACTACTATAAGGATTACGTTTCTCTTCTGATCATTATACTATTTGACGATTACTACTTGAACAAGTATTACTAGTACGGATATTATTGGAAGGCTTTACTACTGGTACCGGCGTCTCGAATATAACGAGCACTTTTGGAAGTGATAGCGAGCATTCGCTTGACATAGCAAAAGTGACAAGTGAAGCCGTCCAACTTCACAAAAGATGCCTTTCCTAAAATTGTTGGAGATTTATGGCATCAGCGATGAACAATCGAATTTTAGAACTCGCTTCTTTATTAGATACTAGTATGTTACCTGGCATCCATTTCGTTCGGAAGAAAAGAAAGGTTATGAATAAATAAGTAAATATTACGGGTTTACAAATTACTTCTTGCTTTAACGACACAAAATGTACCCCGCATAAATTATCGAAGACAGCAAAGAAGTACGGATGGACTTACATATACAATAAAAGGGTTTAACAAATTCACATGGAATAATACGCATACATTTCGAATTCATAAAGTTACTGACATCATTGTAAAAACAAAAACTAGTTTAATTCTAATATACGCTTAAACAGACACCCACATGTAGCTGCTGAAAAGCAAACATATAAACACATTGCGGTTGGTGTGCGTGCGCTATGTTAGATATTTGACCCAAGATTTTTTTTCAGTACGTGGGCGATCATGGCTCTCCGATTTTAGAAATCTGTTCTCAATATGAAAACTAATATTCATTTTGTCGACCATTGCATTCGGCATACATGAAAGTTTATGAATAAGCAAATGTCACTGTAATCTTTTAACAGAGGACGAAAAATACAACATCGAAATCCTAAGATGTATTGGAATAATGAAAGATGCCTTCCAAGAGTTAAACAACGTATTAAGAAACAAGAAAATTCGGTTAGATACAAAATAAAGAGTGCTCAATTGTTATATAATATCAGTCCTTCGATATAGCAGTGAATGCTGAACAATCAGGTGTAGAGGCAACAGAGATGTGGCTCTACAGAGTTTGTTTTGTTTTACGGCTTATGGGTTATTTAATGCCAACAATTTTTATTGCTGGTAATATTTTTCTTCATAAATGTATTGCTGGTATTTTTTCCTTCAAAAATCTATTTCTAATAATTTTTTTCTTCAAAAATGTATTTTTCAAAAAATATGTATAATTTGGTTTGGTTTGGTTTGTTTTGTTTTACGGCATATCAACCTCAATGGGTTATTTAATGCTGACAATATTTTTATTGCTGGTAATTTTTTTTCAAAAGTGTATTTCTGGTAATAATTTTTTACAAAGTATTTCTGGTATTAAAACTTATTTCTACACTTTCATCGTGTTTTCACCCCAGTTTGGGGGTTAACTATTTACCCATAGCTGGGACCCTAACAGGTGCACCCAGGGTGGACCTGGGAACAGCAGCAATTAAGAGGTAGTTCCATGCTCCTCAAAACCTCCTGATCATAGGCCTTGCTGCTGGACATAGTTTATCGTCTTACCCAGAACGTGTGGTTCTACAGAGAGATACTGGGAATACTATGAACATGAGATTAAAGAGAAAATTATAAGGAAAATGGAAACAAAAAAGACACTTGTATTTAGAATCAGAAAGAAACATGGATTCACAATGAGGAAAGAGGACTTATAGAAAATGACAAGCACAGGATATGTTGAAGGCACAAGTTAAGACTGTGAATAACCTGCCTAATGAAGTGGTTGTCAGAACAGGGTTTTAGAGAAATAGCTAAAAGACAAAACTATTAAGATCTACAAAGGATAGGAAGTTATGGAGAGCCATGATCGCCCACGTCCTAAAAGAAGAAGAATAAATGTCACTGGCCTGAATCAAACTTCATAAACGACACAAAATATATCAACCAGAAATTACTGAGAGAGCAAAGAGAAACTCGTGAATTTGCTGGAAGGCATAAAAGCCGCTAAAAGCTCCCACACTCGTTTCGTTCACTGCTCGCTGATGAATCAACTCATTGATACTAAACAATAGACCAATGGTCGGGTGATGAGAAAGACGGTGTTTACCAATTTTATCAATCACGAGTTTCTAGTTATTAATTATCGATGCTGGTCGACGTCAGAAAATTCCCAGTTGAACAAAAAGATTGTTCGATTGATGATATCGATATCCATAGAAACAGGCGGAAGAAACCGATTCACAGCTTTACGGCACTCACGACTGAACATATTTACGGCCTTCGTTTTTCAAAGGCTCTTGGCTGATTGTCTTTAACTTATCACAAACACATTCTGTCTCGCAACGTGGGAAGACATTTCTAGTCATCTTGCATTTCGGTGGGCGTGTCCCAGTACTAATTGCTGCGATCTTATCAGAATTCTGCTTTCGATGGAATTCATTGTAAAATTGAAAATATAAATTGAAAATAAAACTGGTAATATAAATTGCATTGTAAGTGATGCAAATATTCCAAATGTCAGCTACGTTTTTAAACCGATAACTTTATTTAAATAATCACAAAAGATTTAATAACATGTTTAATGTTAACGTTTGGGGTACTTACTGTCGAAGAGTAGAAGAGACAAAGAAATTAAAAGATCCGAAATATATATATATATATATATATATATATATATATATATATATATATATATATATTGTACTCACAACAACGTCAAGAAACCCAGTCCGATGAAGTCCTAACGGATAAAACGCGTCGCAAAACCTTTTTCCAATTTGTCATGCATGTTTTCTTTCAAAACTGTTCTTCATATATAAAAGATTTATATATCGCTATCCCAGATAGATAGATAGATATTATGCGCGTTTCGGATAGATAGATAGATAGATAGATAGATAGATAGATAGATAGATAGATAGATATTATGCGTGTTTCGGATAGATAGATAGATAGATAGATAGATAGATAGATAGATAGATATTATGCGTGTTTCGGATAGATAGATAGATAGATAGATAGATAGATAGATAGATAGATAGATAGATAGATAGATATTGTTCTACCCACTAACTCTATCACAACTACAACTGAAAAGAATTTATCTAAACTCCACATAAAATTTGTCGCAACTGCGTCTAAAACAATAAAAGCATTAATCAATACAAAAGAAAAGAATAACCTAAAACTTAAAGAAGTTTACACTATCCTCTGTAGAGATTGTCAGAAAGAATACAGTGGAGAAAACACAAACATTTTAAATAATATGAAAATTATATGAACACAAAAGGGATATTTTACAAAATAACACATCAAATGAATTAGTTGCTCACCGTAACGAGACTGGCCACAATTTTGATATAAAAATGCTATCTTAATTAAAAGAGAAAAAAAATTAACTAAGATGGAAATGCTCAGAAAGTGCTTTAATCACTTGTTCATCTACTGTAAATTTGCTTTCAGGTACTTACAACGTTTCACCATTCTTGACAGATCTTCTGTTATTACAATGTGAGATATTTAATAATAAAGGTGATGGAAACAAAAACAAAACTAAATCTAAATGAAATCGACTAGATTATCTATCCAAATCACATTAACAAAAATTAAACTTAAAATTCCCTGCGTCTCTCATTCGTGCGAGTGTGTAGTCGCACCAAGATAAACAAACTTTAATTCAATCAAAAAGATGAAACGCGATACACGTAAGCTTTTTCTACTTTGTCATACAATTTTTCCCCCAAAATTGTTCTTGATATATAAAAATGTATATATCGTTATCCCATATATATATATATATATATATATATATATATATATATATATACCCTGACCAGTAGGGTCGTAGTGACACCTTATGCACTTGCCGCCGCAGTAGAAGTAGTGTTTCTTGTGCAAGATAGCCTGACGGACCCCATCCCTCTCCTAGACCGGTTGCCACCCAGTTTGTCCCAGTATTTACCCATAGCTGGGGAGTGGGGTAGAAGAGGAGGTTCCATACCTATCCCAGAGGTATTAGCACGTGAATGTAATGGATACGACTGTATTTTCGAACTCCGATTCCTCAATCAGAGCCGCTATCCATTACTCCGTTATATATATATATATATAGTCTTAAGATGTGGTATATTTATGGGATAAAGTGCTCAATATCAGGGATAGAGATAGAAAGAAAGAAATAAACAAATAAACGACTTCCGGTAAAATAACCGCCAAAATAGACTACCACAATGCACCACTGACCCGTATATGTAAATAGCCGAGAAAACTAACAGCACGCGTGGCCTGATGATTGCATCTAGCATGAAATAGTTTGTCGCCTGCAAGCGTTGACTTCTATGTTCACTTTTATATATATATATATATATATATATATATATATATATATATATATATATAGAGAGAGAGAGAGAGAGAGAAATTAATTACAATATATGGTAGATATAATATATAACATTATATATCAAACTAAGTGAAAGGATAATTGAATGCCATAAATAGAATTAGCGAATGAAATACAACAAGCATCAATTATCATTCTATATCAAGAAACGCTGACGGTACAGGGATTTTTAACTTTCAATTTACACTTTTATATGTTTAGAATTCGATATATCTAAATGTATAACCCAGCCACCTTCATTCATCTTTCTAATGCTTTTGTTTTTATCGCTATTGTTCTAAAAATGGCCAACATTGTAGCCAGATTAGTTTTAATAAAAAAGGAGATAAGTCGTATGATCCTAGACGTAAATTTTCAGTGGATGATTTAGTGCCTTTTCAATACATGTTCGCCTTCATAAATTATTTAATCGCATTCTTTAAATAAAAATTATGATCAGAGTTATTACAATGAACGACTAATACATAAGATACTTTTATAAAATAATCATTTTGTGTTCATATGTCAGTTAAAATCCTAGAAACATCTTGTAAAGTCTATTTTATAAATTCCTGCTTCAGAATGTTAATTTAATAGATAGCTAGTGTTGTGGCGTCTATCCTCTAAAGAGTCTATGTTGGACTCTTCCGCCTACTATAAGATTAGTAGGAGAGAAGGCTTTGGGGGAACAGTCGACCAGACTGTTCGTAACTGTCGAACTCTCTGCCTCGTCAGAGAGGAACTCGGACGAAGCTTTGCCGCAGGGCAAACTTTCGTTCGGGGAAGTAGACAGACCCTAAACTCGTTTATACGGGTTCTAAGGAAATATTTTGGTCGAGCCTACGGGTTCCGAGAACCCACGGTAAACTCCGCCTTGTGCCACATACATCCATTGTGAGGGCGCTGTGAAATATTAACAGTCGATCAGAGTCTTCAAATTGTCGAAATGTCTGCCTTAAGCAAAGAGGAACTTGGACTAGGCTTTGCCGCAGGGCAAAGTTTCGTCCGGGGAATTAGACACGCACTGAACATGTTAATGCGGGTTCTAAGAAAATATTTTTGGCCGAACTTATGGGCTCGGAGAACCCACGGTAAACTCGGCCTTGTGCCACATACATCCCTCTTGATGGGGACTGTTAAATAAAAAAAAGTCGACCAGACTGTTCGTAACTGTCGAACTCTATACCTCGGCAGACAGGAAAACAGACGAGGCTTTGCCGCAGGGAAAAGTTTCGTCCGGGAAGGTAGACAGACCCTGAACTCGTTTATACGGGTTCTAAGGGAATATTTTGGACGATCTTACGGGCTCGGAGAACCCACAGTTAACTCGGCTTTGTCCCGCATACATCTTTCGTGGTGCGAGTCGGGTGGCTGTTAAGTATTAACAGTCGAATAGATCTGTTCCAGCTGTGCTCGTCAAACTCTCTGCCTCCGAGCAGAAAGGATCCCCAGACGAGTCTATATCGAAGGGCAGAGTCTCGTCTCGGGAAATAGCTACACGACCCCGTTTTATACGAGGTCTATATGGAATTTTTGTCCCGGCCTACGGGGTCGGATTGCCCCACATTAAACTCGGCTTTGTGTCCACATCCTATCTCGTAGCGAGGCTGGTAGAATAGATTGAACACTGTGTCAACCGACACACACTCACTAGTTGTATAATACTCTTCTGTTGTAATTACTATTTAATATATGATATATTTGGAACACTTTGGTTATTTCTTTAACCATTTACTTGCTCAGAACAGATAGATAGATAGATAGATAGATAGTATCCTGTTTCCTTTTTAGTATTAAATTTCCGGTTTCTTCTAACGTCTACTTCAACTCTATACTTTTAACATCTCCGCTTAAACGCTGAAATTTTATTTACTATTTATTTTTTTTATTTACTTCTTTTTCTCCTCAATGGGAGTGAATAGGTTCGTCTAACGTCCGATTTATACACCGACTCGGTCTTTTGAACAGGAATAGAGATCTATTCCTTGTTTCCTGTTTAGGATTGGGTCTTCGTTTCCTTCTATGGTCTTCGCATTCTCTTTCACCCCCTCCCTAGAAACACCTTTTATTTTAGTGACATTATTGTCTTGCTGGGGGCGAATTGATTAAAAAAGATAGATAGATAGATAGATAGATAGATAGATAGATAGATAGATTATGTCACCTTACCCTATTTTTTATGAGTCTTTAAAGCTTACTCAACTTTTATTACTTGTGCAGTCATTCAACTGTAATATGATATTGCCAATCCTTAGGAAAAATTCAGAACTTAAGAAAAAGAACATCTAGGTATTTTTTCTTCTCACAGAAAAAATATTTTGAAGACAACAGGCAGGTAAAATAACGAATTTATTATGAGAAATTATTATAAGGCATTGAAATTTGTAGAACAGATTAGTAAGGACTGCTTAGAAACCTTAATATTCACAGGACATCTTGAGGGGAGTAATGATGGAGGAAAACGTAAAAAAAATCATACCCGCTCGGCCCGTGTAGTATCTGTGCTTTGTGAGCTGCCGGGTCGGGTGTCTGTCGAACTCTCTGCTTGCAGGGAGGAACCCTGACGAAGCTCCGCCGAAGGGTAGGGTTGCGTTGGGGGAGGTTGACAGAACTGGCCCCCCTCGGGGGGTTTGGATGGTTGTTTATTTTTGGCTGAGCCTACGGGCTCGGAGATATCCACATTAAAAAGGCCTTGTGCCACATTCTGTCCTCGTGGGGGGATTGATAAATACCATGATGGAGGAAAACGGTGAACAACTTGCCAATGGAGTTTGAGTGAATGAACGGCAGAGTAGGAACAAAGAGGTATAGTAAATTAGCTAAACTTTGATTAAAACTACAAGGAACAAATTTTGTGAAGTTCTATGATAGCTAACGCCCAAAAGTGACACAGCATATAAATGACAACGATTACAAGAATAAATAATCAGTGCTAAGAATTTCAGTATTTCATATATCTACTATATATATATTTCATTTAATCTATTAGACATCAAGGGAATAATTTCTTGCAAATTCCTGAAATCTAGATAAACCGTTACAACGCAATCATACTGTGGGCAATGAATGACGCATTTACAAAGAGAAAAATCTTATTATACGAAAGAAAGCCGAATGTTTGTTTTGTTTTTTGGCTTCAGCATGTGTTATATGCCGTACATATAAACACTAATGGGTATGCCCCAATCCTCATAAATATAATGGACACTATTGTGAATGAGAGTAATATGCTATCTAAGGAATCCATCACTAGCAGTGGTTTACCTACTTCACGCCGCTGGCGAGTATTGCATTTTGTTGATGTTATAAAGATTACCATTTCATTTCCAATTTCCGTTTTCGTTATTCTTAATTCAGTAACATTTTCCAGGTTACAATAATATGAAAATCTCCATCCTTACAATGCAGATTTTATTCAACAACCATGGAGCTGGAGTGGGAAATTCTTCTACATACAGCGTATTTCTCCAGACATATAACCTTTAGGCTTTAACATTTTTATATTCGGATAACTATCATTCACTGATCAGCTTTTCCAACAGATTCAAGATATCAAAAGATTCAACAAAGAATTCATAGAATAAAAATTAGAAATATCCTTAATGAAAGAAATTAAATGAACTCATTGATTCATCAACATACTATGATGTAACATATTTTTGGATCACCTTCCTATTATACTTAGATCCTTTGTTCTCCAGTTATTCACTCCCAGTGAATAATGGCAAAGGTCCGTGCAACATTCAGCCCTCACTCACTATTCAAATTACGCAAACATTTGGGTAGCATGTGTATATACGTGTATATGCATGCGTATGTTTATGTGTATGTGTAAATTATCAGCCATCTTTCGTTTGTGTATCTGAAATATCTCTTCTTAATTAAACTCACTTTTTTTATTCAATCTTAAATTTAAAATTTAAAAATATAATTAATAAGACAGTAATTTATTGAATAAACTGAAAAGAAAATTAAAAATGCAAAATTTGACGATTAGGTGCATTAAGAACACTAAAGAAAAAAAAAACAATGTCTGAGATGTAAAAAAAATAATACAATTGCGTTACTAAAGTTGGTTGTTGATTTTTTTTTCCCCCAATATTTTGAGTTCCTGAGAAATATTATAGGTTTTCTGCGCATTTCTTTAATGAGAACCGAAAAGTTGTTATTGATGAATCGAAGAAAGAAACCCTTTATTTTCCAATTTATTTTCGACTATTAACAATTAATCACTAGGCAGCTGCTAGGTTAAATCAAACCGATGATAATTTTTTGCAGTAAAAATATCACGACAAAAGTAAAACGTAAAAATCATTTAGATTATTTTTATATTCTTTCTGAAATCAATCACACAGAACAAACAGTTTTACTGCCTTTTCCTAAAAAAAAATCCTATTTTTCAAGTGCATGATTTATCGATAATAAATGACCGATTTCCTCACAGGGGCAGTCTCTAGAATTTCAACTGAGTCTTCTTATATTACTCTTAGTTATTTTTCCTTTTTATTTAGAAAATACACAAAAACACACAGCCACCCCCCCACATATATATATATATATATATATATATATATATATATATATATATATATATATGAAATAAAAAGTTAATGGTCAGCGTTGAATTAGACCAGGAAACAATGGTATGAAAAAAGTGTTCAATATGCATATAACAAGATGAAAATTTAACATGGAGAGCCTTTAAGTATATAAAATTAGGAAATAAGCCGAATCCGCTACCTTAGTTTCAACCTTTCGATATCTTCAGGTGATTTAGATCAAATTTCCTAATACTTTATTTTTTTTATTTTTAATTTATGAACGCTATGTATTAGGTTGGTGCAAAAACAATGACGTAATAATGTCGTTTTTTGACGTTAAAAAATACGTCAAAAAACGACATTATTACGTCATTATTTTTGCACCACCCTAATATTTTTTAAAAATTAATGAATGAATAAGCGCACGGCGTGAGGTGTGGTAGAAGGTGAAGAGGAGGAGGAGGTAAAATCAAGTGAACTTCAAATGAACTCAAAAGGAACTTGTTAGTATGCATATAACGGGTTATAATTTCCGATCTCTGATTCAAAAGGTTTTGGGTGTGAAAATGTTATTATGGCTACTTTTTCTTGTAGACAAAGGTTGCAGATATTGCTATGATTGTTGTATATTTTTGCTTTTTTAAAAACTTTCCAGTTTACAATCGAATCTTTTTTATTTTTTCCTTTTATTTCCACACATGGATGGTTTAAAAGATGACTTATGATTGCACCACCTCTACAGTTACTCTCAACACACACACACACACACACACACACATAGATAGATAACTAGCTAGATAGATAGATAGATAGGCAGGCAGCATATCTTCATTGAAGCATGTTTCATTCACTAATTTAGGCATATTATGTCTATTTAATTTTTATAATAATCCTTTCTAGTTTTCTAATTACCTTCTTGATGTTAAGTTGAAATTCATCAAGGAAGGTGCCGTATTTTTTGTTAACCCAAGTACTTTCGATTTCCTCCGAGATCATCCTCAGGAATTAATTGCGAAGACAAGCGTAATGTAGCTGTAATCGTTGTGATAGTGATTTTTGAAAACACGCGCGAACGCGATCCGTGATAATTATTTGAAGATTAAACGTTTTGACTAGGATCTTTTGCAAACAAGCGTTCCCATTTCAAGGGGGATAAACAGAAATGGTAAATTGCAAAATCGTGTTCAATCAATATAGTGTTAATATGTTAGTAAGCTCAAATGCATTTTAAAACATTGCTACTATACTTATAATATATTTTATTAAGTGTTGGTTGGTTTCTTTTCATACAGAGGACCTTGAGAATTTGAAGTTTTTGTTTATTATTTTCAAGATAAATATATATACATATATATATATATATATATATATATATATATATATAGAGAGAGAGAGAGAGAGTGTGTGTGTGTGTGTGTGTGTGCGCGCGCACGCGTGCGTGGATGTGCAGGTAGTGTAGTGGTCAATGAAATCGGCGAGCTGAGTTGGAATTCCGGCCGAGTTTGTTACACTCACTTTCATACAAATATATTTAGGGAAAGTTAGAAATCCATCCATACCCCTACTACCACCACCAGCACCAGCTACAGATTAAATATCTGGACAGACGGTTATATCTAGCTTGGGTTGTCAACCAGTCTAGAAGTGATGACTCAATAAAAAACCCAACCCCAGCAGTCTAGGCCACTAATGGGAATGAGTCGACATGCCAAAAAAAAAATTACAATAGCTGGGATTCCCAAGGCATGTGGAATGCGCAATCTTCCACAGGCGGAGACAGCGTCTACATTTATTTTTTTTACTTGTGTGTATTAGTTGTATGCAAAATTGTCAATGCTGTTAATTGAAAATAAGATTGAATAGACTGACGAAAATCAGTTAGTCGTTGATTGCATATACTGATGGAAAAGTGAATTAGATTCACACTGATAAATTATGTCAAAATTTACTGAAATATACTATTTCGAGGTTCATAGACGAATAAAATTTTCTAACGTTTAAAACTTCTTTCCAATAATTTTTTTACAATTTCCTCCAAAATTATAGACCAGACTGAAAGCTCTGTTTACCGAATTAGGTGTACATACCTGTTTAGTCTGGTTTGGTTTAGTTTGGTTTGATGTAGTTTGTTTTGTTTTGTTTGGGTGTGATTTACGGTATACAAAACTTTTCTAGTTTATTCCATGTCAAATTCTGTCTAACAAGAGATAGATTTGGTATGAACGATAATAAAAAATGCAGACATTGCTATGGTTTGCACGATACGTAATAATAATCAAAATAAATAGACATAGTAATGGTAGGAACACTAGTAAAAAAAAGTAGACATGGCTATAGTTTGCACGTTTTTTGATGTTTTTTTTTATCTGTGGATACAGCTATAGATTGCACGATAGTCCTATAGCTATGGCAATTTTCTAAGTGTAACTTAGATGGCGCATAAGGCTGAATGTATGGGAAATCCAGTGAGGATCGAACGCATTATTCAGTTGTAATTGGTCTAGTGAGACAAGCTTGCTAAACATTACACCCCGTTAAAGTTTCCAAGGTTGTCATAGCTATGGTTTGTACCGTAGTGTAAAATGGTAGAAATTGCTAGAATTTATACAATAGTAAAAAGGGTAGATATGAATATGGATTGTATTACAGTAAAATATAAACATAGCTATGGTTTGCATGATAATCCAAAAGGCAGATATACGTACAGTAAATAACTTGTCCCTTTACTTGCGGAGGTTACCTCTCTGCGTGCGGATACAGTCGGCATGTTCTTGATCTAAGCCGACAGGGAAAACACACATTTGCGTATATGCGTAGATGCTTATGTCAATGGACCTGTCAAAGAGAGCTGGATGTGCGCATGCGTAGATCTATGCATGTGCATGCATATAGGATTTGAAAAAAAATCCGAAAAATATATTTGCTGATAATCGATATTCCGTTACCGAAGAAGAGAATGTAATTATTTTACCATTATTCTTGGATTAATTTATCTTAAGAATATTACTTTAAGTAAAACCAAGCTAGTTACATCCCATCATAACCGAACTGACCTTGAACTTTCTCCATTCATGACGAACGGTTGTACTCTCAATAATGCTCCTTGCCTTGAACGTTTATTGGAACTTAAGTTCACTCCAGATCTCAAGTGGAACTCGTATATTCGATTAATTGCTCAGGATACTGGAAGAAGATTCCGTTCTTTGTGCTGCTCCATAATGTACCTCACTCTTCCTGCCAAATTCCGTCTTTGCAAAAATCAAATCAAACCAAAAATTGAGTATGACTGCTATATCTGGGGTGGATCTGTCCAATCCTCACTTTCCAGCCTTTATAGAATTCAACATTGTTAAAGCAGACTTATAGGCAATGAAATAACCTCAAATCTACAACTCCTTTTCACGCAAGAAACACCCCAAGCCTGTCGATTTCTATGCCAAATTTTCAGACGAGCTCCATGCCTTAGTTCCGTTAGTTCAGACCTTTACATCCAGAACATGCCATGCCATCTACACGGAGATCGAATCATCCTCATTCCCTTTCGTATCCTTTTGGCAATAAAGAAAGTTCTACTCAGACAAATTCTTCCCGGGAACTGCTGCTTTGTGAATCAGGCATCCCAAGAAGATGCTACCCTGACTACTGCAATCTTAACCTCTTTAAGTCTCAGCTTAAGCGTTGTCTACCCTATATATTCCAATAATCTCACTTCCTTTTGTTACGGTCATACTCACTCGTTAACCCTCTATCTTAAATGGCTCTCAGGCCTTGTACTGGGTGAAGATTTAGTCAAAAAAATATGAACCAGATTAAGGTAATGTAAAACGTATCGAGTGTAGAAACAAACCTTGCAGTAAAATTTAATAAAAGTTTCCCACCAGCAACTACGTCAAATTATGTGAAACCGAGCGCAAAAAAAATGAGTATTTGCCCAGCTCTTAATGCACGTTTAGCTTTAAGGAATATCTTGTGAAATGGCGTTACAGAAGGATATACCTTAAATGCATCTCCATCTTAACTGCTATATCACTGCACATTTTTTACAAAGTCAATAGAGCTGTTGATATGGACGGCAACATCAAGAGTATGTAGAGCAGTGACAGGGTTTGCAAGAATCAGAATCAAAAACCCCCAAGTTTAAAATTATAAAGACCCTGATGAACTCCCACGAGTAAATGAGCAGATAGGAGCTTTTTGAGAATCTGGGAAGGATTTGTGCTTACTAGTCGGCCTTGCTTGATCGGCGACTTCCCCACCCGGTGGCCAAGTAGTTTTAACGCACAGCGGATCTAGCGACAGTTAATCTTGCAAAGCGGGATGCAGGTTCGAACCCTGCCGGATTTTTCTTTAATAAAATTTCCCGAATATTCAGGCCGATTTTTCGAATATTCAGACAAAGTATATATGTATATATATATATATATATATATATATATATATATATATATATATATATATATATATATATATATATATATATATATTGTTTAATAAATAAACGGAAAAACGGAGTGTCTACACAAAGCTGGATATCTACTAAAATAACGTTTAAAGCAGATTAATTGGATTAATAAATGGAAAATCCATTATTTCGTTTAAATATATGTTTATGTATACTTTGAGAGAACTGCTTGCACTAGAGATGAATACTTCTGTATTGAAAAAAGAATTTGTTAGAATTTATCTGTTTCATAACGCATTTAGGAAACAAAATTTCATTGAGGAAAATATACGTTTCTGTTAATTTTAGCTTCCCCTACAATGAGCTGAATCGGAACTTCATAAACAAGACCAAAAATTCAAAGGATCCATCAACATCTATGCATGAGATAGCTGCTGGGCTAAACGTGTACACACGTCATAACGGCTGTGAATGATGAACCTTAAGACATAAAGATCCAAAAGGCTAATATGATAGACGATCAAATCAAGCGAATATTGGAGAATAATAAACGTTATACGTTGCAGAAGATAACCAACGTACCTAAACATGTTTAAACCAAGGGCTGAAATCTTTTCCATTACTTTGTTTATGATAGTCACTTTGATGTTTATCTTCCACATAAGCAGAAAAACTGCGTGATCGTATCACAGTGAGTCGTCTTTAAAACAATGAGTGAATCGGATGAAAGTGGATACATTACACCTACAGGGAAAGCCAGAGATTGTGAATAAGTGAAATGAAACCCCATTGACCATACCAAACAAGGCAATGCTGTGTATATTGCAAGGTTAGAGAAAAGAGCTAAACGGTTAATTTGAACAAGTATTGCTCCCATTTAGACCACTGGAAGCTATAAATTGGTGAAAACCTTCCATCCAAGATTAGTTAAAGAGTGTAATATTGCACCAGGAGAAATCTAGACCTCGCGTTTCTTTGGTAACCATACAAGGAATTTTATCGTTTGGCTGGTAGGCATTCAGTCATTGGTTGTTTTCATCACGTATTAGATTCTCGAATTCCCATTTATTCAATTCTTTACGGAATTAATGAAAATATTTATACTTTCTGGGAAATTACGAATAGTTTTCTCCCTAAAAATGTAAAATGTTCCGGACTGATGGAATTTAGAAATTGTCTGAAAGATTGCAGAAGATATTGTAACAAAGCAGTAATTATATTATTTAAAAACATTATTGTATAAAAAAGTTTTTTAAATGTATTTTATTTTTGATTATGTTTGTGTTTGTGTGTGTGTTATCTGCATCCATCATTATTCGTCTACCTAATACGTAAAGATGTCATTGATAAGGCATTTATTTATTGAATTTAACTGAAAATAAAGGAAATTAAGGATGCAAAATATGACGATTGACTGCATTCCAATCATTTCACAAGTCTCTTAGAGATTAATGCTAGTGTGTCAGTCTCTTAGAGATTGTTGCCACACCAGTAATTGTAACCATTCAAAATGATATCAGTATTTTCAATGGATGACGAACACTTTCTTTGATTGACCACCATTTTTATTCGTAATATTTTTATTAAAGTTAACTGAAGACAAACTTAGACTATTATGAATTACGCTCAAATACAAATTAAATATGTATCGGAATCCGACAGAATGATAAGATATGGAACAAATAGGAAACATCAATTAAAGCTTCATCTAAACATGAGATATAGGAAAAAAGGAAAAAGAAATTCTGGTATTTTTATGTTTGTATTGTTCAAGGAAAAACGAAGCTCCAGGAAATTAACTGATAAACCGTAAATATTGTTTTTTGTATATAAGTGTATAATAATTCTAGTATGTCTATATCGGATTCAGATGATAATGTACATTCGTAAGAGTGTGTGTATGTGTGTGTTTGTGTGTGTGTATGTGTGTGTGCGTGTCGTGGACATTATGTTTAGCGATTTTTCGCATATTGTTTTGCAAATGTTCTTACGTACATGTTGATTCTTTAAGAATTAATTCAATAAACGTTGGTGATGTTATATAACGTTTTTGATGTGTGTTTATAGTCGATAGTATATTTATTAGTAATCTCTCGAAGTGCTTTCGATATAACGAATTATTTTCTTTTTTGATTAGGGTGGAATTTGTAAAATAATTTATGAGCAGTTTTGTTCCTCTGTATTACGAGCGAGTTTAAATGGTTGTCTAAACGTAAATAAACATTATCTAAACTTTTATGTTCGTAAATACGTGCTTTTAGATTTCGAGATGTCTCGCCGATATAAGTGATTTTACATTATAAGGGATTTATTTGATAAGTACAGGCATCAAAATTGCTGTTGGGTCTATTCTTCTTCCTAATTATATCTCTGAATGTCTGGGACGTGGGGGGTAAATATTTATGTAGATGGTAGGGGAAATAAAGTCTGTTTTAAGAACTACAATGAAGTTGATGCAGAAAATCAGAAAGAAACCTATGACCATTTTGGCACACACAATGAGGAAATATGACTTTGAGAATTTTGCAAAATAGCATCACTAAAAATAAGAGAAACAAGGTTAACATTAATTAATCTACTTAACGAATCTAATTAAATGGATGGTAGAAAAAAGGCAACAAAGACAGAGAGGAAAGACGGCTTGTATAATTTAACTCACATGGGATATTAAAAACAAGAGAATCAATAGGAACTTTGAGTAAACTACTTGACGATTCTAAGTAAATAGATGGCAGAACAATTACAAAAAAATGAGTAAATAGGGATTGGAGAATTTAACACTAACAAGGCATATTGAAGGCGATAAAATCAATGGGGACATAGAGTAATCAACTTGACGAGTCTGATTAAAAAAGATGACAGAACGAAGACAACAGAAAAAACAGTGGTAATAATGAAGCAACAGTTACTTAAAGAAATGAAAGTTAGAAAATTGGAATGTCATGAGCGCCCACGTACTGAAAAACCTTCATGCGTAACATTATTCTTCTGATATGACTCAGTAAATCGAGATCTCAATTACAGATCATTTATACATCTTAACGGATGACATGAGAATAGTGGTCAGAGAAATTTTCATTCAAATATCTAATACAAAGTAGATACGCTAACCTCAATGTGTTTAAATGTTTACTTTTCTACAGTTACACGTAGGATGTCTAAATATATGTACCTACTTAAGCGTATATTAGAATTTAACCCGTACTGGCTTTTACAATGATGCCAGTGGATTTAATGAATTTGGAATGTATGAGTATTATCCAATGTGAATTTGTTAAAACCTTTCATTGTCTATGGCTTCCAGTAAGTTCATCCGTCTTTCTTTGTTCTCTTTGATAATTTTTTAGATAACATTTAGTGTCGTTTTTGAAGGAAGGGATTTGCAAATTCGTAATATTCAATTATTTATTTGTAAACTCTTTTGTATGCCGAGCGCAATAGCTGACGAATAGAATATTAGTGTCAATATCGAAAATGAGTTCTAAAATTCGATTGTTCGCCACTGAAGATATAAGCTCCAAACCTCTTAGGAAAGGCATCGACCTTAAAATATCTACACATATATATAAACCCATACTAAATGGAAAAACTCAGCCAAGAAATTCTTTATTTACAGAATTGTTAATCATCTAGATATGTTGAATCAGTGAAAAGTTCGCGGTGAACATTAGAAATAGTACAAAGAAATCAATATACTTGAAATATATTACAGAATATTATACTTACTTCTTTCAACAATGGCTATTTCTGTTTATAAATATAAAATGCATACAATATATGAATGAGAACTTCAGTTTTGCATCAGATTATTTTCTGTGAACTTTCTAATGACTGTAAAAAACAAATGTGGTTGTTTGATAACCTTTTGCGTCTAGACTCAACTCTACGTAAATTTGTCTCTAGAGAGAACGCAGAGACAGCGAGGTCTTATCTGCCAACGGTAACTGCAATATTATAACTGGATTTTTATGAACAAGGAAGGTTTTGCAAGATAATTTGTTTCGACGTTGTCTAAGTTTAAACTCAATTTACCATTATCTTTCATTGTATTATAGTTTGCATATTTTTGGGGGCGGTGGAAAACGGTGTATTTGCCGGGCCGAGAACTTTCCCAATGAAAACCAGAAACAAATTAAGCAAATTTCAGAATTTGTGTAGGAGAAAAGACGATTTAATCAGGCAGATAATTATTCAGCACCCACTAGTATGTCTCAAGAGACATTTTTGATATTCTTCTGTCTATAGACTGATTAGGTAAAATATTATATTTACTTATGTATTGATCCTCCATGTGCCCGCAAAACAGCTCTTACAAGGACACTACAAGACCTAAAAAAATTTCAGCTTCTGCCAGGATATTAACTGTACGTCCTTTAACTGATGTTAGTTACATGTTGAAGAATCCACAGAGCGAACTTGTCTGTCCCAAATCTCCAATAAGCGCACAGTTTCATTGAGATCTGTGAGTTTGCTGGGCATAACAGCAATGAAATCTTCTCCATATAACTAAAACCATTCTTCCACAAAAAAAAAACTTAATGAAGGACAATAATTTTTCTGTTATATTAATATATGGAGAAACTCCTTATTTGTTGTTTGAAAACATTTTTGGCAAATTTGACATTAGTTTCTTGATTATTACCTGTACTGCGCAAAAGATTCTCGATACCATCATCAACTTGGAAGAAACTTAACTAACTACAATAATAAAAACATATTACTTTACTTCGTCTAAACGTCTAACACACACAACAAATCTCAGAACTTTAATATGCTATTGACAACGCTTGCCTTTGTCATTCAAAAGGAGAACACCAACTGTGAACAACTTTGCTATGGCCTACCATTGTTTTGGCCATATGGTAAACATCAAGAAAACCTAGGTCCTTGCACGGCCAACCCCAAATGCTACCATATCAGATTTTGATAGTACTATCCAGGATAAAACTCTAGAACAAGTAGAGAATTTTCCATATCTAGGCAGCCTTTTGTCAAACAAAAGCACCTCAGAAATGGATGTGGAACACGGAATTGGAGCTGCACACGCAGCATTTAGAAAGCTAATCAAACAACAAAAATCTGAACTTAACAAAACTTATGATCTACAATGCTATTGTCATTTTAACTTAAATGGTTGCGAAACCTGGACTCTCTATCGTCGTGACATCCAAAAATTATAACGCTTTCACCAACGAAATCTTCGTTCAATCTTGAACATCAAAAGGAATGACAATGTGATCCACATCAAAATCCTAGAAGGATGCAAAGAGTCAAAGTCTAGAATCGCTGATGGTCAAAGACCGTCTTCGATTGTCAGGATATGTAGCAAGAATGAAAGAATCAAGGTTTCCATGTCAAGTCTTATTCAGTAAGCTCACTTCGCTTGACTAATACAAATTTTATAGTAAATCAGTGAATTATATAAAATCAGACATCGTGTTTATTACTAACGGAAAAGTAGAAATCTATTTTTTTTCATTTCTTTTTGTTAAATGATATTAAAAATGGCTTAATTTAATCATCAAGAATGTATATCAACACTAGCAATCAAGAATTTTCATACATTTTATTAGGTTGGTGCAAAAATAATGACGTAATAATGTCGTTTTTTAACGTATTTTTAACGTCAAAAAACGACATTATTACGTCATTATTTTTATTATTATTTTTTAATATATATAAGAACAATTTTGTATATTTCCACTTATTAATTGTTCTTCCAAAGTCAAATGATGACTTGGCTGAAATTCCAAATGTATACAGTATCGACGCTGCCTATCGACGCTACCTATCGACGTGCACGTGTAGGTGGGATAATGGATTGCGGCCTGGAATGAGCCAAGTTCGAATTCAAACCAGCTTTGTTATTAGGTTGGTTCAAAAATAATGCCGTAATAATGTTTTTTGACGTTAAAAAATACGTCAAAAAACGACATTATTGCGTCATTATTTTTGCACCAACCTAATACATTCAATTACGTGCAAATAGCCTTCTCACTTGAAGATGTCAAATGGTAGCAATTTGGCAAAGGAATAATTAATTAAAAAAGAAATAATAAGTAGTAATTTGGCAAAGGTGAGTGTAAAAGGTGAAGTCAACTTGGAGTTCACTGGGACCGGGAAGAAAAGTCAATAAGCATTTTGATTGATTGATTAATTTGTTTTTTACAGCCAAAATATATTTTGGGTTGTAAGAACCGCTACACCGAGCTATGGATTAAATAGTAAGACTTGTATATGGAAAAATTCTCTTACATAAAAACAGTTATTTTTACGATCTAAAATATGTTTCAACCTTAAAAAAATAAATCAATCAGAATGCCTATCGACTTATACTCCTCGGCCGTATTTAACAGCATATTGATCTCGACTGTTGTGATCGTCTTTTTCTACTATTCCTTTGCCAAATTACTATTAACTGACAGTTGTTATATAGAGTCATAGTCATTTGATTACTGAGATGAAAAATCATCTCAGTAACCAAATGATTCTTTATTGAGTACTTAAACTTTTACTTGGGCAAAAGTTTAGAAATAGTGGTTCAATATAATTTTTCACTCATCCATTCAAACTTTTAGAATCGAAACTTTTTTTTTCTCCACAATCAAATTGCATAGCTGTTTAGGATTTTCAATTAGCGTTGTTTCCGCCTTCATCTCTCTTTTTAATTAATACTTTAGGTTCAGTAGTAGCCACACGAGATGTCACTATTTTTTGTGCTTATAATTGCATGATTATATTTTTTACTTTTACAAAAACCTATAATTTCCAACTGATACCACTTATTCCTAAATCGATGAATGGCGTGTTGTTCTTAGCTATGTTACTGACGACGCTCACGTCTGAGTAATTCTCTGTGTTGTTTTGGTGCCTAAATGAAGATGACACGACTTCATTTTACTGGTTAAGGAAATAAAATTTGTGAAAAAATATGCCACTTTCATGTGCCCTACCTCAACTTCAATATATAAATGCTTTTTCCAAAACAAAAAAGATTTTGGTTTGGTTTGTTTTACGGCATATCAACCCCAATGGGTTATTTAATGTCAACAAGATTTTTATTGCTGCTAGTATTTGTTTTTCTTCAAAAATGTATTGCTGGTAATATTTTTTTCAAAAATATATTGCTGGTAATATTTTTTCTCCAAAAATGTATTGCAGATAATATTTTTTCTTCAAAAATGTATTGCTGGTAATATTTTTTCAAAAATGTATTGCTGGTAATATTTTTTCTTCAAAAATATATTGCTGATAATATTTTTTCTTCAAAAATGTATTGCTGGTAATATTTTTTCTTCAAAAATGTATTGCTGGTAATATTTTTTCTTCAAAAATGTATTGCTGGTAATATTTTTTCTCCAAAAATGTATTGCTGGTAATATTTGTTCTTCAAAAATGTATTGCTGGTAATATTTTTTTCAAAAATGTATTGCTGATAATATTTTTTCTTCGAAAATGTATTGCTGGTAATATTTTTTCTTCAAAAATGTATTGCTGGTAATATTTTTTTTCTCCAAAAACTGCATTACTGGTAATATTTTTTTTCTCCAAAAATGTATTAATGGTAATATTTTTTCTTCAAAAATGTATTGCTGGTAATATTTTTTCTTCAAAAATGTATTGCTGGTAATATTTTTTCTTCAAAAATGTATTGCTGGTAATATTTTTTCTCCAAAAATGTATTGCTGGTAATATTTTTTCTTCAAAAATGTATTGCTGGTAATATTTTTTTTCTCCAAAAACTGCATTACTGGTAATATTTTTTTTTCTCCAAAAATGTATTAATGGTAATATTTTTTCTTCAAAAATGTATTGCTGATAATATTTTTTCTTCCAAATTGTATTGCTGGTAATATTTTTTCTAAAATGTATTGCTGGTAATATTTTTTCTCCAAAAATGTATTGCAGATAATATTTTTTCTTCAAAAATGTATTGCTGGTAATATTTTTTCTTCAAAAATGTATTGCTGGTAATATTTTTTCTTCAAAAATGTATTGCTGATAATATTTTTTCTTCAAAAATGTATTGCAGATAATATTTTTTCTCCAAAAATGTATTGCTGGTAACATTTTTTCTTCAAAAATGTATTGCTGATAATATTTTTTCTTCAAAAATGTATTGCTGGTAATATTTTTTCTTCTAAAATGTATTGCTGGTAATATTTTTTCTCCAAAAATGTATTGCTGGTAATATTTTTTCTTCTAAAATGTATTGCTGGTAATATTTTTTCTTCAAAAATGTATTGCTGATAATATTTTTTCTTCAAAAATGTATTGCTGGTAATATTTTTTCTTCTAAAATGTATTGCTGGTAATATTTTTTCTCCAAAAATGTATTGCTGGTAATATTTTTTCTTCTAAAATGTATTGCTGGTAATATTTTTTCTCCAAAAATGTATTGCTGGTAATATTTTTTCTTCTAAAATGTATTGCTGGTAATATTTTTTCTTCAAAAATGTATTGCTGGTAATATTTTTTCTCCAAAAATGTATTGCTGGTAATATTTTTTCTTCTAAAATGTATTGCTGGTAATATTTTTTCTTCAAAAATGTATTGCTGATAATATTTTTTCTTCAAAAATGTATTGCTGGTAATATTTTTTCTTCTAAAATGTATTGCTGGTAATATTTTTTCTCCAAAAATGTATTGCTGGTAATATTTTTTCTTCTAAAATGTATTGCTGGTAATATTTTTTCTTCAAAAATGTATTGCTGGTAATATTTTTTCTCCAAAAATGTATTGCTGGTAATATTTTTTCTTCAAAAATGTATTGCTGGTAATATTTTTTTTCTCCAAAAACTGCATTACTGGTAATATTTTTTTTTCTCCAAAAATGTATTAATGGTAATATTTTTTCTTCAAAAATGTATTGCTGATAATATTTTTTCTTCCAAATTGTATTGCTGGTAATATTTTTTCTAAAATGTATTGCTGGTAATATTTTTTCTTCAAAAATGTATTGCTGGTAATATTTTTTCAAAAATGTATTGCTGGTAATATTTTTTCAAAAATGTATTGCTGGTAATATTTTTTCATCAAAAATCTATTGCTGGTAATATTTTTTTCAAAAATGTATTGCTGGTAATATTTTTTCTTCAAAAATGTATTGCCGGTAATATTTTTTTCAAAAATGTATTGCTGGTAATATTTTTTTTCTCCAAAAAATGTATTGCTGGTAATATTTTTTCTTCAAAAATATATTGCTGGTAATATTTTTTCAAAAATGTATTGCTGGTAATATTTTTTCTCCAAAAATGTATTGCAGATAATATTTTTTCTTCAAAAATGTATTGCTGGTAATATTTTTTCTTCTAAAATGTATTGCAGATAATATTTTTTCTTCAAAAATGTATTGCTGGTAATATTTTTTCTTCAAAAATGTATTGCTGGTAATATTTTTTCTCCAAAAATGTATTGCTGGTAATATTTTTTCTCCAAAAATGTATTGCAGATAATATTTTTTCTTCAAAAATGTATTGCTGGTAATATTTTTTCTTCAAAAATGTATTGCTGGTAATATTTTTTCTTCAAAAATGTATTGCTGATAATATTTTTTCTTCAAAAATGTATTGCAGATAATATTTTTTCTCCAAAAATGTATTGCTGGTAACATTTTTTCTTCAAAAATGTATTGCTGATAATATTTTTTCTTCAAAAATGTATTGCTGGTAATATTTTTTCTTCTAAAATGTATTGCTGGTAATATTTTTTCTCCAAAAATGTATTGCTGGTAATATTTTTTCTTCTAAAATGTATTGCTGGTAATATTTTTTCTTCAAAAATGTATTGCTGATAATATTTTTTCTTCAAAAATGTATTGCTGGTAATATTTTTTCTTCTAAAATGTATTGCTGGTAATATTTTTTCTCCAAAAATGTATTGCTGGTAATATTTTTTTCTCCAAAAAATGTATTGCTGGTAATATTTTTTTTCTCCAAAAATGTATTAATGGTAATATTTTTTCTTCAAAAATGTATTGCTGATAATATTTTTTCTTCCAAATTGTATTGCTGGTAATATTTTTTCTAAAATGTATTGCTGGTAATATTTTTTCTTCAAAAATGTATTGCTGGTAATATTTTTTCATCAAAAATGTATTGCTGGTAATATTATCTCATCAAAAATGTATTGCTGGTAATATTTTTTCTCCAAAAATGTATTGCTGATAATATTTTTTCTTAAAAAATGTATTGCTGGTAATATTTTTTCTTCAAAAATGTATTGCTGGTAACATTTTTTCTTCAAAAATGTATTGCTGGTAACATTTTTTCTTCAAAAATATATTGCTGATAATATTTTTTTCAAAAATGTATTGCTGGTAATATTTTTTTTCTCCAAAAATGTATTGCTGGTAAAAAATTATCTTCAAAAATTTATTGATGGTATTAAAAACCTATTTTCACACTTTCATAGTGTTTTGAACCCAATTTGGAGTTAACTATTTACCCCTAGCTGGGACCCTAACAGGTGCTACCACACCGGGTCAGAGTGGACCTGGGAACACCAGCAATTAAGGAGGTGTTTCTACGCTCCTCAAAACCTCCTGATCAGAGGACTTGCTCTTGGACGTAGTTTATCGTCTTACTCAGGACGTATAAAAAAGGAAATCATACCATTTTACTTTTGTTTTTCAGTCAAAGATAAATAAATAAGAATTAAAAAAAAAATCTTCTATCTATTAATAATTTGAGAGATCCCTTTTCTGTCTTATATCAGAATAACTGATGCTAACCTCCAGGAGAATATATTGAATCAGTCTTCTGCTAAGAAAACTAGTCCATTTAGTAGTGCGATACACGGTGGTCCGAAAGCCATGTCACTAGTAACCAAAAAGTAATGAGAATACAACAAGTAATACAGTAATACAAAGCACATGTACTGGATTCAGTTTATTTAATTTCATTGAAGCTATCACACATCGAGAAGGTCTGTATGAGCACCGTCAATTTCGTGTCAGCCAACTGAAATAGAAAATTATATTATGTAGGCATGACAAGACTTTCGGACCACACAGTACAATTTTTCTCACTAGAATTTATCTCATATAATTATAAAGTCTACGCTTTAAATATTGCTGCCACATATGGCCCGGTGCTCCTGCTATATATTTAGAGATTCTTGATAAAATCCAAAGACGAATCAGCAATATTATTGGTCCTGACATGGCGTCTCAGCTTCAGTCACTTTCCTACCATCTTAATACTAGCGGCCCTGTGCCTTTTCTATAAATCCTTTTAAGATAATTTTTCAGACGAACTCTTCGCTATGGTATGTAAACTTTATGAATTTAACCGTACTACTAGAATGGCAGCAACGTCTCATCAATTCACAGTTGAATTGGCTAGAGGTAACTCTTTTTTCTTATTCTTTCACAATCAGTAAACTTTTGTGTTTTAGCGGCTTTACGATTTTGCTTGGATTGAAATCAGTAAAAAAAAAATGTTTCCTACATCTACATTGTTCATACTGTTGTCCTCATCTTCGTTGCCATATTTACGACGTTTCGCCCGTTCTACGCTCCAGCATTCTTCAGATGATTGAAATTTCGATCGAACCCTTTATTTAGTCCACCGGGGTAAACTGTTCTAGTTCCAGCTACCATGTCTCTTCCGGATGTATCAGTTATCTACCTTTAACTCAACTCTTCAAGTTTTTGTTCACCTCTGCTGTAGGTATTGAAATCACAATTCTTTGTGTCAAGTCACTAGATTCAACCAACACTTTTATCCACTGGGCCATGTCTTCTTGAGGGCAATAGTGTACGAATTTCTTGGACTTATACACCTAATGTCTCATCAATCAATTTTACCAGA
This sequence comes from Acanthosepion lycidas, assembly GCA_963932145.1. NCBI lineage: Eukaryota > Metazoa > Mollusca > Cephalopoda > Sepiida > Sepiidae > Acanthosepion > Acanthosepion lycidas. The sequence goes on along the minus strand of OZ010594.1, from coordinate 70,577,740 downwards.
GCTCATATTGCAATTTCTGTTTTTATCATCACTTTTCTCTGGCACTCCTTATCACTAGTTCCCATATTGTATTCATCTCTATGCTTGGTCGGCTCAGGAGATTTCCGTTTTCGTATTTTTCAGTTATGTTCTCTGCCTATTCATTTCAACCTCACCCCACAGGAGGAGGTGACCTCCCTTTTCTCACGCCCGATTTTTCTATTTCCCCTCGCGTTACGGCTTTACGGTATTCCTTCAGTTTTATCTTAAGGAGGCGGCCTGTTTCTCCTTTATATTTCTTAACACAGCGGCATAGGATGTCATACACATAGTCCTTAATCATGTTTTTCTGATCTTATATGGAGCACAGATCTTTAGTATTTTTTTTCCGATAATCCCTTCACATAGGATAGGCAGACCGAAGCTGTTTTCTAGGTGTTGTTACCCTCTTTCACCCTTTTATCCCAGTTTGTCGGAGCGTCTGATATGTACCCAGAGTAGCTGTAACGTTGTAGGGTACTGCTTATACTGACCATTTCTTGTACATATATCTCTGGGTCACCACTTATGACTTTTGCTCGATGTTGTATGCAGTGGGTGATCCCTTTCTTTACACTGTATGAGGGATGGGAGTTGAAGTTAGACAGTATGGATGGTAAGTGTTGATGTATTCTGGTGAATGTTAGATTGCGACATACGGATGTCATGGTCCAATGCTCTGTTCGAGATATTAGTACATCCAAGAATGCTAGTTTGTGTGTTGTTTTCTCGCTGCTTTGTGAACTGTATCAGTGATCTTATTCAGTTCACATAGTCCAGTAGTAGCTGGACCTCTTCCCAATGGGACCCGTGTATGAAGGTATCATCTACATATCTCAGACATAGAGTTGGCTTTAGTGACATGGGTTCTAATGCGAATAGAGTACATACTGTAATTAATTACAAGACCCTTTCTCAGAAATATAGACAAATATATCCTATATTTTCTCGCTTATGGTACACACTTCCGGTCTCTTGCTTTCCACTTAACAATGCTCTTCAAAAATTTAAATGTCAATCGACATCTTTTATCTTTTTAATTCCTGTTCATTTATTTTTCTCTCTCCTTAAAAAAAGTTTATCTCTTTCTAGTATTTTTCACACCCAGTAACCACTTACGTCTTAGTGGCTTTTTAGCTTTGCTGGGGGTGAAGTGATCTTAAAAACTGCCTACAAAAATAAGAATTATATATATATATATATATATATATATATATATATATATATATATATATATATATATATATGCCTATTCCTGATGACATTCGACATTTGCAACAATTTCAATATCTACAAAGTGTTTTAACAGAGTAAGAAAGTGTGACATTGAAATCTGAAGGCGTATTGTGATATCAAAAGATGACTTTCAAAAGTTAAGGAAAGTATTAGGAAACAGAAAAAGTTGTTAGAAGCAAAGAAAAATGTACTGAACTGTTACATAATATCGGTCCTCATATGGCAATGAATGCTGAACAATCTCCTCACAGATGAAAAAGATATATATATATATATATATATATATATATATATATATATATATATATATATATACTGAGGTTAAACAAAATAATGCTAACAGTTATGCTAATATCCCAATTTTTTTCAATTACTGCATGGTAAACATCAAACCAGCATAAAAGGTAACTACTCAGCAATTTAATCCTTTACTTTGCTCTTCCATTTAATTAAGTCATTTGCCGTCAGGTAAAAGAGTAACATACTAAAATGTGCGACCTGTCGGACTCTCAAAGAGGACAAATGGTTGGTGCTCGATTCGCAGGTGCATGTTTGACCAAAAAGTCTGAATTATTGAATGCGTCACGAGCTGTAGTGGCCACGGTTATGACAGCTTTTAACAAAACAAAGCAAAAAACATGATCGGCAAAGTGTAATAATGGACAGAAATAAATGTTGAACGAAAGAGACGGACGAACTTTAAAACGAATTCTGGCAAAAAATCATAAAACTACTGCATCAAAAGAGTAACATCAGAACTCATTACTGACCTAACCAATACAGTTTTTACACGCACAATACCTCGGAAGTTGCTCCACGGAACGGCTGAGATTCCTAAAATCTCTGATCATAAAATCGAACGTCAAGTTACAAAAGAAATGATGTGATGATCACAAAAACTGGACAGTCGGGTAATGAAAAATCGTTAAATGGTCTGATGAGTCTTCTTTCACGTTATTTCCTACAAACGGTTGTGTTTATGTCTGGAGAACACCGCCGCGTGAAGCCAATGGTCCGGATGGCATAGTCCCGACAGTCAAACATGAAGGTGGTGCAATAAATTGGCGGAAATTTCCTGCTTTTATTCTGGTACTATTATCACTCTTAATAGTAGAATTACTGCAGGTAAATATCTTGATATTCTCAATGACAATGTCATTACATCTGTCTACCATACTGTTACCAGAACGTGCCAATATTTCAAGATGATAATGCACCTGCAAAAAGTAAAGTTAATGTTTGATGAGTACCATATAATAATTAAACGTCTTCCATGGCCAGCACAATCGCCTGATCTCAACATAATTCCAATGGAATAAATTCAAAACTTATTTGATTCCATTCCACGGTGAATCAAAGCATTTTTAGAACATAATGGAAGTCCAACATCTTATTATTCAAAAAATAAATGTTGAAGGCAGGTGTTCACATTATTCTGTTTAACCCCTATATATATATATATATATATATATATATATATATATATATATATATATAGAGAGAGAGAGAGAGAGAAACAGACAGACAGAGATAGAGAGAGAGGGAATCGTAGAATATAAGACAACAAATGAGTCGACCAGTGTAAACCATAACCTTAGTCTATATTGTACTCGAATTTGGATGGGGGCTAGGTGTTACAGTAAGTTTCCCCCTGTACAAGGCTTGGTGGCCACTCGAGGTAGAGGGTTACATTACGAAGCAGTTTATGCGGACAGGAGAGGAAGATAACGGTTAACCACAGACATAAACAAGACATAAACAAGTTAAGATTGTAGTGATCGGAGAAACATCCTTTTGGGAGTTGCTTCCACAGGGCAGTAGTTCGCGGAAAGAAGCTGTTCGAGTGGAACATATCTCACCAATGGAACACGGAGGTAATGTGGGTGTGTTTGCTACAATGTGAGTGACATGGCTGGTACTAAGTTAGAACTAACGGAATTAAAGAATGTGGTTCGTCCGAGTACTTTCCATGGGAGTAGCGATAGAGCAGTGAGAGACCCGCCATATCCCGCTTGTAAGGGAGATGTTGAAGGGTGGAAAATAATAAGGTCTTCATGTCACTTTTGGACTCTATCGAGACGGGAGGGTGAGGACTGGAAAATTCCCACCCAAATATGACAACAGTACTCCATGGTGAAGTCAATTTGGTAAAATAATATTTGTTCTATGTAAAATGAAGTCGAACAAATATTACTTAAAAAATTCAAACTTTATCAAGTGAATCGATACAGCTGTCATTTTTCTTTTCTTTTTCTAGCATTGATTTGTTTTTATCCAACTAAATAAACACGGATTAAAAACAATTTCAGAGATTCATTTTCAGATATTTCGCATAATAACTGCTAATATATTGCAGTAATGGACATCTCACATTTCTCTAGTCTATTATATTTTTTTCATTCAAATCTCTTACGCGTTTCAAAATTTCAGACATTCGTAGTACGATTCTGTTTGACTTGATCGTCATAATCGGATTATAGGATTCACTTTTTCATTCTTCTATTCTTCTATTTTTATTATTATAAATAATATTGTTTGTGTTCCATGAATCTGTGTAGAAAAGAGTTTTAAACTGCGGTTACATAGTAAGGTGTATAAGTAACGCTTTTTACTGACTCATATCGAACCAAAAATAGTATTTAGCGAATATATATCGAAGATGGAAAACAACCAATGAGACTTTTAAAACCCTGATCTTGAAATATTTTCTGTATATGTACGTAAAATGGCAATTTTATTAAAGAATGATCAATAAATTATTATGTAGGAGATCATAGTCTATTTATTATATAAATGTGTGCTTTGAATTTAGTTAAAATACACTTTCTGGATTACAAATAAATACCGTTACAAGTAATTACCGTTACTCTTCGATAACGTTTCGGTGTGATTTTGCGTTTAAAACGAAAGACTGAAGAAGGTTAAAAATACATGTTTTCAGGATGTCTTTACACTAAAATACATATAAAAAAGAGTCAACCGTAGTCAGGATCATCGAATCAATGCGAACGATCCTTTCCTTTAAATGCATAGTATGTGCTTCGCCAGGGCAGTTTTGAATTTAACGGTTGTACCCTAAAACTATAGAACCCAGTCCTTCCTGCTATTTGCCCATAGATTGGGTGGGGGAGAAAAGAATGGTCCATACCTTTCCCAAGGGTATTAGCACGTAAGTGAAAGCAATGAACTCAAATGGAAATCGAACTGGGCTCTCAGATTCCTCAGCCCGAGCCACAGTTCATTACTCTATCATATCTCCTGCATATAGGTATTTACCAATTTTAGCTCATTCTGGTACAGACCCACAAAGGTAGGCACCCATACAATAATAACGGACATACTATACAGTATCCATCGCTCAGGCACTTTACGCACAAACGTGTATATATATATATATATATATATATATATATATATATATATATATATATACAGACAGCGAGAAATTTAAAATGCGTATTCAATTAATGAAATAGAAAGAAAGAAAGCAAGAAAGAAAGAAAGAAAGAAAGAAAGAAAGAAAGAAAGAAAGAAAGAATGAATGAAGGAATGAATAAATGAAGTGGATGTTTGTAAGTGTGCGCAGATTAAATGAAATAAAAGCTCTGAATGTAAAATCAAAAAGAATCTATAACTGTATTTAAAATTCTGAGAGGGATCGAGTAAGATTACATCACACTTAGTTAACGTATTTTCTCTAGCAAACTCCACTTGTTCTTTTTCGTATTGTGGATCATCATGTTCCAAAAATGGATATTGGTTTTGTTGTTGAATACCGACGGACGATAATGTGTATATCCCGATTCACATAAATACAGTAGTAAATACTATATGTTGGTCTTCATTTGGAGTTTCGTCTCCACCTGTGCTGTCAAACTCTCTGCCTCTGGGATGAGAGGATTCCAAGACAAGGCTATGTCGAAGGGCAGAGTCTTATCTTTGGAAACAGCTACCCGACCCCGTTTTATAAAGGGTCTACGGCGAATTTTTGACCCAGCCTACGGGCTCGGATACCTTACATTAAATTCGGCCTTGTGCCACATCTGACCGCGTGAGGCGGTTGGTAGATATCCTGCAGTTGGAGATTCATTATAGAATTCACTTGACTCACTTGTAGCAGTTGGCTACTTCTACGCGCTGCTGGCGAATCTTATATGTGTTCTTTTGTACTAAGTATTATGGTTCATTACCAACCTTCGTTTGATTATTCTATTCAGTAACCTTCCCTAGGTTACAGCAGTTTTATATCTCCGAATTATAAAATATTCAACAATTGGTCATTTATAATGCAGCATTTCATAGAAACCCTCTTGTCATCCCTAAATATCAGCTACGACCTGATCCTGCTTTCAAATGCAATGAAGTGAAAACATCTGTCGGATGAATCCCCAATGCTATGACGAATTACTATGAAACTGTAAACGTGAAAGTCTATAAAGATTGATCTCTGCTCTAAAGTTGTATTTGTCATGACTAACAGAAATCAATATGGACAAAGAACGAAAAAAAAAGAAGTTGGCTCTGTAAGAGAGAGAGAGATAGAGAGAGAGGGATAGAGAGAGAGAGATAGAGAGATAGAGAGAGAGAGAGAGGTGAGGAGATTTCCAGTCACTTCAATTCAGTTATTGTTTTTTCGCACCTATACTTCTTCGAGTCAATCGTTTTCATTAATTTTTAATAATTTTGTGATGTTCAAAATGTTACATATACAAGTGTCATTGTTCGAATAAATATACCAATGAATACACTTACGATCGGCTTGCTTTGGTTTGGTTTGTTTTACGGCATATCAACATCAATCGGTTATTTAATGCCGACTACTTTTTTTTCCTGGTAATATTTTGTTTTGTTAAAAATCTATTTCTGGTAATATTTTTTTTCCTCCAAATTTTATAGCTGGTAATATTATTTTCAGAAACGTATTGCTGGTAATAGTTTTTTTCTTCAAAAATTTATTTCTGGTAATCATTTTTTTACAACGTATTTGTGGTATTGAAATTTATTTTTACACTTTTATAATGTTTTTTACTTCAGTTTTGCAATTAACTATTTGCACATAGCTGGGATCCTAACAGGTGCTACCACACCGGATCGGGGTGGACCTGGGAACACCAGCAATTAAGAGGTGTTTCCACGCTCCTCAAAACCTCCTGATCAGAGGCCTTGCTGTTGGACGTCGTTTATCGTCTTACCCTGGATGCGGATGTAGTTTACCGTCATACCGTGGACGGTACGATCGGCTTATGATCAAGAACAGACGTTATGTTTGCTTACAATTTTATGTTTTTCTTACTTAATACGCTCATGCCAATCAGTGTGCAAACTTTTCTTTTTCTGGTTTTGATATCAATGTCTGGGCGACTTGCTTGTGTTATTCGTCCGTGTTGATAGAAAGAACCCTAGAGGATAGCAAGATCTGTTCTCTTAACAATCCATTCGGGATGATGTTCATACCAGTTTGCAAGTATTTTATCCCGTCGTGATGACAGATCTTCCGATGCAGATACTGACCTACCCTCCCATGATGGTTTTTGTGCTCATTGGTTATCCGTATTCAACATCCTCAGATAAGGTGATCAATAGTTTCAATATATTTGTTACAGAACCTATATTTTGGGTCCGTAATATAATGCAAGATATTAGTTTGATAGCTGCGAGTAAGTAAGCTCATTCTCCTGTGCAGTAGTAGTAGTAGTAGTAGTAGTAGTATAGTGTTAGTAGTAGTACCATTATTTGAATCAATCCATCTTAATGTTGTTGCTTCTTATTAAAAAAAAAACTGTGGAAAATCAGAAGTAAAAATTAGCTTCCCACATCTTGTGAGCCAATTTATCATGGATGTTACTTTAATCAATTCAGCTATGGAATACAAATAGTTAATCTATACACGCTATAGATATTCTGCCACACTTTACTCTTCGCTTTTCTATACTATACTTGTTTATCTATCTAGTAGTACTAGATTTATTTATTTATTGCATTTTGAAAATGAATTTTCAAAATTATTATATGTACTTGAATAGTACTCATAAAAAGTTATGAGCTTACTCATGACTCGAACCAGATTATCAGTGTATACTTCCTTTGATCTAAGAATTGTTCTCCGTCCCCCTGGAAAGAAACACAACTCTCCGTATTTGGATTGTGATCCGTGTGCTATATCTGTATCTTCTACCCACCTGTGCGCAGGTATTCGGGTATGACGTGGCGCTGTTCTTGTCTTTCTTTGATCAGGACGCAACAAAAAAGAACTTGGTGATCCCTGTTTGTACCTCCACTTTGAACAAAGATGTGAGATTGAAGTATTCTGACGCCTTCATAACACATATTGGTTAAATTCTGTCCTTTCCTAAAGATACGAATATGAGTCGCCCTGGCACTTCTACCTAAGATCAGAGTGTAGTATATGTTCTCCTCCCTGCAGTGACTCTGCTTTCGAGAAGCAACTGACAAAGCCTAGAGCCGGAAATCAAGTCGTACAACAATACCTCTTTCACTGCACTGGAGAGGAAGGTTTCCTGAATAATTGTCGTGAGGACTATGTAATATTAGTCCTCAGTCCACGTGTAAGCATATAGAACCACACGTTAAACCATCACATACTATGGGTGGAGTGTAAATAAAGTATCACTGTGGGGTATCTGCAAGTTGTACCGAAAGGTTTACACACCAAGATATACTTAGATGGCTATACATTGTCTTTTATATGTGAATTATGTGTGGCCATTTGGAACAAGGGAAATGTTTGAAACCGAAATGATCTCTGGAATGTAATGTATCCAGAATATCTTATTCGGAGAGTTGCATCTGTATAAAGAACTCACTAAGAGAAAAAAGCGTCAGAAATATCCCCTACGCGTGTTATCTTATCCCCAGGTTTTGTGACTATATCTCTAAACTAACAATAAAGCAAGGAAAGAGAAATGAATGAAATGCTAATCAATTTTTTCCTTAATCGAAGCCGATCCGAGAGTAGCAGTAGCTGATATTGTCATTACTATTTATGACAGATGTCAGATATTTGTTCATCCATGCAGTAAATTCACATTCAGCATCCTTTCAACTTGAACTACAAGCAACGAGGAAAGGGCTTTTCATTTTTTTAATGAAAACGTACATTTTATTTTTTATCATTGTAAATTTAAATGTTGTTTTAGATAATCGATAAATTACTTCCTGATCATGTTTCCGGAAAGATAAATTTCTTTCAACTTTAAAAACAAAAATGGATGATAATAAGTTTAACATGGTTTTCGATTTCAATTTTAGGTTTGAAACTAGAAACATGGTTGAGAAATTAAATCGAAAATATGATACTATGAGCAATGAATACCTTTAAATGTTTGAGATACTCTTTGTAAATGTATGTTGTTATATATCGGATGATAAAAATATATACAGATATATATATATATATATATATATATATATATATATATATATATTTATATATATATATATATATATATATATATAGAGAGAGAGAGAGGAGAGAGTATATATATAGAGAGAGGGAGAGAGAGGGGGAGAAGAAGATAGAGAGGAGAGAGAGAGTGACCAAACGTTTTGAATCACTTTTGCATTTCAACGTATCGTCTAAAATCAAAAGTATCAAATATAAACGAAGGACAAATGAATGAAGCTGTAAAGCATAACAGATTATAGAAAACTAAGATGAACGTGACAAAAATGAAATAGAAATTAAACTAAGACCATAAAGATTGTAATTTTTGCTATTTGCATTGAACTTTGGCATTGTCTAGTGTATTTCTTCTGTACTTTGGACTGTCGGCGCATATACAATATTTGACGGATATGTTGAAAGGCTTTTCTTTCAGTTCAACGATAAGGTTTTTTTCAGATAGTTGACACATTTCTTCACGTCTTGATCTAATATTACTCCTACTCCTCTTTCAATTTTTTCTCCGCCTGCATTTATTATCCTTTGTTTGTCACTGACGAATTCTCCAATGTTTGGCCACTTCATTTCACATAGGCCTAAAATATTAACATTTAACCTTTTCATTTCCTGCTTTATATTTTCTAACTGGCCATATCGATTTCGTGTTCTGATATTCCATGTCCCGATAATTATTTGTTTGACGCCTGACTTGCAAGAAATTGCAGTAGAAGTGTCGGTTTAGTCGCCGACCCTCAGACAACATATCCATATACCCACCCAAACATACACACACACACACACACACACATATATATATATATATATATATATATATATGTGTGTGTGTGTGTGTGTGTTAAGGGTATTAACTTAGTAAAAGTGCTAGACAATATAATAATTGTAATTATTATTATTGTTATAATTATTATAAATTCAAATTAACGTCTCCCTTGATTTTCTCGTGTCAATAGTGAAAAAGGAATATCTCTTCGCAATTCAGTCGTCGATCAGAGCATCAAGTGTTTCATAGCTGATAATCAGAAACTTGAATTTAAAATAAAATGTATATTTTTCCTTATCTCTCGTGTCCAAAGATTGTGGTGAGAATAAGGCATATATATACACACACACACACACACACATACATATATATATATGAAGAAAAATATACGGAAAAAACAAACAAAAATCCTTATATGCAATTATGCTGTTTTAATGTTAATATGTCAACGTCGGACGTTTCGGTCTAATAAAACATCTTCAGGACATATTCATAAAATATAATTAACATTATCAATTGAACAAGGCAATTTTATGAAAATGTTCTGAAGATGGTTTATTAGACCGAAACGTCCGACGTTGACATATTAACATTAAAACAGCATAATTGCATATAAGGATTTTTGTTTGTTTTTTCCGTATATTTTTCTTCATACTGTCGGATCTATATCCATATATTTGCTTACATATATATATATATATATATATATATATATATATATATATATATATATATATATATATATATATATACTAATAATGGAACAAATATTTTTCAGCGTAAAAATACTTCTCTATAAACCACATAGACCCAACACTATACAATGATTTTCCGATTAAAATCCGGCTTATCCTTGTCATGATATTGACTAGGCCCCTATCATATTTATATATACATACATACATACATACATGTGTGCGTGCGCGTGTGTGTCTGTGTGTTTGCGTGTGTGTTAAACAAATATCTGTAGATTAGTTTCAAAACAAATATTTATTACGAATATTGAGATTCTAAACAATCGTAAATATTAATATGAGATTTGTTTAGGTTATCTCAAAATAAACGTAATATGCGATGTCGACAATTGAAAGCGAATTTATTAAAAATCGATATTTGTCTATAAAATAACTTCATGATTTTTTGGCTTGTTTCCTATTTAGATACATGTATTTATGTTTTTATATAAAGTCCTTAAAAACAAATATTTTTCTTGGATTTGCGCATCTGTTCCATTCAAAAATACAGTGAATATTTATATATTTATCATCTCAGATTTTATTAGAACACGAAGGTACTAATCGCTAAAGAACACGTTTCCAATACATCTCATGAATAATGGCTTTGAAAATCAGTATCAATTACTAGTACTGAAACGAAACATTTTGACAAATAGGGAGAAATAATAAATCCATAGATAGATAGATAGATAGATAGATAGATAGATAGATAGATAGATAGATAGATAATCTTTTGTTCTGATTTTAACATGAGCCATATATCGAAACGCAGTAATACGCGAATGCTTATTTTGGTTGAAACTGTTTTCGTCAGTGATCCTTTTATGAGCAAATCAACTACAGTTATTCTTTTTAATCTAAATAGAAGAGTTTTCTAAGCGGAATGAAGAAGACACATTTATTTTTTGGGACCGTCATCTAACCTTAACTCTTCTCTTTTGATAAAGGGAGAACCTAAAAGATCGCGAAAAGACAGACACATAGGCATTCTTCTGGTATATGATTATGTATCCTAGTTTGTGTATGAGTATGCGTGTGTATATGCATTCACAATCATATCTTTACCTACAGTAGATGCATATGTAAACATAGATACTCACACATGTATGCAATCGTACGTAAAAATGTATACATACATTATCAAACTCTAATTGGTCTCTCGTTAAGTCAATTCCATCTAACAGATATTTATTTTCCACAAAAACTACACTTTAAATATAGCCTCTTACTATAGTTGGGGTAACTTACGCAAAATAGATCGTTCTTCTTAGCTATTTTTAAGAATGTTTCTCTTTTTGTGTACACGACTTTCAGATTGAGGGCACCATGGGCCGAATATGGGAGCAAGAACGAGGTTTGGGAAAAGATGGAAACAAAAAGGAAACATACTTGATATTACGTAGAGTCAGTTGAAATTTATTGGGCACGTAATGAGGAAGGAGGGCTTGGAAAATCTGATACTCACAGGTTAGAGGGAAACATAACAAAGGAAAGCAACGCGTAACGTAATTGATGAACTTGAACAAATGAATGATAGAAAAGGATTTGGGAAAAATAACAAGACAAAACTTATTAAGAGCTACAACGAAGAAAAAGAAGTGAAGGGTCACCTACGTCCTGAAAGGAGACGGCACACAAAAGAAGAAGACTTTCGAATTATCTATTAGAATGAAACCAACCTTTCCCGCTCACTGTTATCAGAATTGAACCGCATATTATTGAACATAACCTGTTCGCTTAACCATCCAGCCACCACCTCGACGCCCAGCCCCCGTTGTAACAACGTTAGTGCAAATAATGAATGCAATGGTTATACTTGCAGAGTTCGAGTTTTATCGCTACTAGAATGAAAGATCCATTAACAAAATTGGTTTTGCCGCTTTCGTGAAAACACTTCATTCTCACAGACTAAAGAGTTAAAAAAAATATTCGCGCTTTCTCTTCCAGAGCCAAATTCAACTGTTTGCACACACAAACCCACATATACACGCGCACGCACACATACTCACATGAAAGAAGCGTTCACATGAAAACAAACAAACAAGCAAGCGTGTACGCTTACATTTATTGGCAGTTTTCCCACACTTAATGTCGCACCTATTTAGCTTGCGTGCATTTTGCGACTTGGCGCGATGAATCTGAACACACCCTTTTGGTATAACTTAGACTTTTACTGACTTCCTGACTCTGATTGTCTGTGTGTGTGTGTTTTTTTCTCGTTCGAGCCGAACCTCTTTGCTATTATTAGCATTTGCATGAAAGATTCGTGTCCAATATTGTTGTAGAATTGATTAAATACATTCAACGTCTGTTCTTCAAAATAAGCTCCGACTTTCAGGTTTCCTCAAAAGGAAGATCGTGTCATATTTCGTTTGAATAAATTTTTTATTTTTTTAATCGATTTTACCCCGTGCAAAGCAGAAAAACCACTAAGACATAAGGGGTTACATGGTGTGGAAGAATTAGGAACAGAAACATTAATAATGAGCGGGAAGAAAAAAGAGCAATCTAAAAGACAGTAGATAGCGATTGACACTGCATTTAAATTTTTGCAAATTAAAGTTGGCTGGAAAACATGAAGCCGGAAGGAAATTCCACAAGCGAAAAGTGCGAGGGAAGAAACTGTTAGCATAGATTTTATGGCTACATTTAGCCAGTTCAACTGTCAATTAATGAGATCTCGACGCCAGTCTAGTACTGCGCTTAAATTGATAAAGTGAAAGTACCATAGCAAAGAACGATATTTATTCCTGTTTATTTACAGAAAATGTGGCAAAAGGTCAAAAAGGGGGAATGGGGAAAACGACGGTCGTCTTCTGTCTTAATATTAAACCTAACTAGCTACAAACACTAACATAAACATACAATATTCCTAACGCCAAGACAACGCACTCTTACCTACCGTTCTTACAACATCCACCATAATACCTCATTGTCTCTATGAAAATTCTAACTAGTCCCCATATGTACAATTCATTGTCTGTGGAGGGAGGGAAATAAAACAACAATTTAAAAACTATCCCCAGTGATTACCATAGCAAAGAGCTCATCGGAAAAATGACCATTAAATTATTTATAGAAAAGACACGGAGAGGCAACCTTACTTTCGGCCCTTCTACGCTTAGAAAATTACAATCGAACAGCTAAAAATATGAATAGAAAACATTGAAAAATAAGACAATGAAATAAACATTTGAAAATAAACATTGGAAAGTAAGACTTGAAAATAAACTTGCTTTAAACAATTTCACAAAAATTAAAAGGGTAATATGAAAGAAAAGATATTTGAAATGGATGGTACATTATTTACATTATTCGGACTAAATATGTCGACAAAGATGAGGACAATAGTCCGAATAATGAAAATAATGTACATAATACCTCATCTTAGAAATATAGACAGATCCTGAAATAGAGGGTGTTCAGAAAGTTGACATACAAAAAAGAACATTGGCTAAATATATGGAAACAGACAAACTTCCACTTTTTAGACATAAGTTGGGTGAAGAATTAAATGAAAACATTTCTCAGTAGTGACTTCTAGTGATGAATGTAGATATATAATTAATGGATCTGATGAGTGGTCTAGAGGTTGGTTACTTCATAGAAATAGTCAACCAATATAGGCGACAATAATGGAGAGGTGGGATAAAGTTTGGGACAAATACTGTAGGCAGTAAATTTATAAGTCCCTTCACATTTGATGATCATGTCAAGATAAATACAGTGAAATCTTGAACGTACGTTCATAGACGAGATATTTTGTGTGATCACAACCAAAATACAAATTATATTGCAAGACCATTCTTTCACATTTTAAAATGCTAACTATTGCCCAACTTTCAAAAAAGAAAACTTTTAAAGACGCCATATTAATGGAATGGTTCTTAGTCTCCCAGATATTATTCCAATAGAAAGACTGTTCCTTATCATTAAAACAGATGTATATGAGAATGGAAATCAATAGTCAAGTAAAGATCTATTGACAGTAAAAAAAAACTTTTGTAGGCATTGTTAAATCTGAAACAGCAAAAAAGGGAACAAAATCAATATATAAAAATGAGGAAGGCTATAGAATATGTCTCCATACATATAATGTATGAGATATTGTGTTAAGAAAATATGTTTGTTTGGACAATATCTTTTGGAAATGTTACACTTTGTATAATAAGGACTTACACACAATAAAACAAAATGTTATCAAAATTTTTAATAAGAATAGATATATTGCTCAAATCAATATATTCTGAAAGGTTTAATTACGTCAACTGGTTAATATCAATTTTTGTGAAAGCTTGACTTGCATGATAATTTATATACGAGGGTCAGCTGAAATGTTCATAGTCTGACCAAGATATAAATGTAAGTAGACACGCCAGTTGGTAAGACCAAAAGACATGCAAGTGTAGCAGAATACAACAGTTAGCCAGTTATTCACATTTCCATCGTGCCATTCCAATCATTTTCTTTTAATCGCTGCCATTATGAGTGTTAACTGTTTTTATATTCTTATTACTTCTGGAAGCATTGTTATAATCTTTGTATATACTTTTATTTATTTCTTCTCCTGAAAAGGTATGTGTGGCTCATCTGCAATAATGAAAGAAGGTTCCATAATAGTGTATTTTCTAAAATAAACTGTAATATTATTTATTGTTTAATTATCAAATTTAATGTGAATATTATCAGCAGAATATTAATACGTTTCAACGTTAATCATAACTATTATACTGTATTCCTACAGCATTTGGAATCTTGACAATCTGGCTAAGTTCAGGATATATGTATATTCTATCATTCCAAAATTTTCTAATTTTGATACATGCCTCGTTTATCTTACTTATTATAAAACGCAGATTGTGTGTGTGTGTGTGTCTGTACGTTTATATATTGGATCGGATTTCCTACATTTTTCAACCTATTTTAACAAAACTTCACAGGACTACGTAAAATTACATAGCGGTGGTTGTAACAGCGCCAAAAATTGGAAAAACACAATTGTTTTTGCACGAAATCAATTTGAAAATAGGATTAAGAGGTATCACGAGAATGAAAGGTGGACAACTCATATCGAGTTATACTTATAAAACCCAGGTTGTGTGTGTGTGAGTTTATATATGGGATCGGACTTCCTACATTTTTCAACCGATTTCAACAAAACTTCACTTTTTTTTGGCGGGTAATGTTTCTTATTGTCTTGCACACTTTTTTCTTTATTTTTACATTCAGAATGCTTTAAAAATTCCATTTACAAGACAATTGTCTATAATGAAATTCTATTCAATCGTTAGACTCATAACGATTGAAAACAATGTTTTTGTATTTTGAGTTTGGGTTTGATCAATTCGTAAAAAAAAAACTAATTAAGACATGCGTGTCCGTCAACCTTGAGCAATAATCTTTGTCAATTTTATTTTTCAGTCTTTATGATGGTCGATACTTGATCTATCTCTTACTGTTACATCCCCGGGCAACGCCGAGCTCTACTGCTAGTTTATCTATATTTCTGAGATGAGATGAGATGTTGTAACTATATATCAACCCCTTATGGCTTATTTAATTACGAAACCGAATTCACTTACGAGGGTTGGCTGGTAAGTTCATAGGCTGACCAAGATATAAATGTAAGTAGACATGCCAGTTGGTAGACCAAAAGACATGCAAGTGTACCAGAATACAACTGGCCAGCAAGCTGCTATATTCTAGTACACTTGTATGTCTTTTAGTCTACCAACGATTATTTAGTTAAAAAATGCAGCTAAGTAATGATAATTTAATCATGAAATAACGTCATTCTCTTAAATTAATTACAAAATTTGAATTTTCATATTTAGATTTCGGCATTAAATAACCCATAGAGTTGTTGATATGTCACTAAATAAAAACAACCAAACCAGAAAAGTAATTGCTTCTGATTGATGATTTCGCCCTTTCGCTTCCTTGACTGATGTAATTATTGGAGACTTAACATCAGAACTAAAACAAGACAGAGATCTCTAATCCCAAGATGTTTTCAGATGGAACCATAATCTGATTTCTATATTTTGCCTTCGAGAGAGATGGTGACTGACCAAACAAAGACAAATTATCTTTATTGGAAATATAGGAGAGTTGTTTCTTGCTACCATATCCATTATTTTCAATTCAGAGTAATCTTCTGCTAGTTTAGCTGCCACACATGGCTTGAGAAACCCGTCTATACTGTTATACAACCCATAACAAAGTGGATAAAATACTGATTCACGCATTTCAGTCTGTCATTAGTTCAAAGTGACTCGGACGAAATTTGATTGTTGATTCCACTTTCCGAGTCGATAATAATTAGGCTATCCACAGATGCTTGATTTCTTTAGGTGTGTACAAAAGATTCCAGCGAAAAAGCTGTTTTCAAATATCTACACAAAAACCAGGAATGCAATATTTGTTCTCGAAATGTTATCAGTAAGAGCAATACTAATGCAGGACAAGTACCTGTTGTTTATAGATTATTCAAAAGCATTTGATAAAGTACATCACAAATAAATATTAGAACTGCTAGGTAACTTTGAAATACCTGAGACGGATATTAGAATAATCCAGAACATATACTGTCATAAAACCGTCTTATACGGATAAAAAAAAAGAATTCAGTAAATGAACCAAAATAGAAAAGAGTGTAAAACAAAGATGTGTCTTCACTCCGGTTTTATTCACAGTGAGGCGATTCTGAGAAAAGTAGAAGTCCTACCAAGATTTATTATTGTAGGTTACAATCTTAACAATATTAGATGTGCAACTGACACAGTGTTGATAGCAGATAAAGAAAAGAAACTTCAAGAACTTCTACAGAAGATAGTGAAATAAATTAAGAAAAAAATAAACATCAATTGCAAGAAATCGGAATGTGTGTTAGCAAAAGGGACATCCCAACATGCAAATTACAAATTGGAGACATCAAAATCAAACAAGTTAATAATGTAAATATCTGAGAAGAGGACGGAGGCGAAAGATGCCTTCTAAAAGCTAAGCAAAGAATTAGGAAACAGAAACATGTCGATTGAACCAAAGAAAATTGTACTGAACTATTATATAATATCAGTCCTCCTCTACGGCAGTGAATGCTGGACAATCTCCTCACAGATAAAGAAGAGACGTGAAGCAACATAAATAAGATTCTACGGAAGATTGCTCAGAATAGTGTTGACTGAACACATGAGCAACGAAACGAGAGCTATGATCGCCAACATCCTGATGGGACACGGTACATAGAAGAAGAAGAAGAAGTTGACGAAAAGAGGATGAAGAAGAAAAAGACGAAAAAGAAGGAGAAAAAGAAGACGAAAAAAAGAAGAAAACTCAGTTTATCGACTTCAAAAAAGAAAGCAACAGACTTTTGCATACCGCTAATATTATTGTTTTCTATATGCAAAAACTGGTTCTTCGGTCGTTAGGAATTAAATTAATAACGTTATTTTGTCTCTTAGATCCGTGTTGATACGATTTGTCAGGTAACCATGAACTCAATAGAATTTTTCAAGTCCTCCAAAAGCCAAATCGTTCTCTAAGTATTCTTGAATATAGAAATTTGTAACAAACGTATTCTCCTATTGTGTACGTATGTACGTTTGTACAGTTGTACAATAGAGCTTGAAGCCTCCAGCGATATGAGTCTTTCCTCACCATCTATAATCTGATTACACTCTTCATAATTCGATTGATTTGATTAGAAACAGATTTCAGATTTTAAAACAGAAAACTCTCGCTACTTATCACTCTAATACCAGTTGTTTTCGTTGATTCCTTGAACGTATAAGAAAAGGTAAAATTACAGGAGATTATATAAATGAATTAACATTGATTATTCCTAAAGAAACTCCTCCTTGTGTGTTTTTCTCAAAAAGACAAGTACAATATATAATAGAAACTGACTGTCTCACTCAATTGTCGTTCTGATAGCCAATTTTAATTCTTATTCATAGACTTCAAAAAGGCATGCACCTCCAAAGTCATGATCTGTTTTCTAGATAATAAGATACGTTTATATGCCTAAGTATTTTTATATACTTGATGTTTTTAAGTTTATATGCAGTGAACGGGCAATGCGGGTAGCGTAAAAGTTAGCAGTGCTGAAAATGAAATCGATGGACCGATTTCAAATTCCGATCTAGTCTGCTGCATCCACTTTTGCTTAGAAAAGGCATGAAATCATCTCTTTTCTTCCCCTCCTAGCTATGGTTTAAACAACAAATGGCAAATTGGGCTCTCTAACCTTGGATTACAGACAATCAGTACGTAGACTAAGACTAATTTAATCTTAACAAGTCGTTAGAATTTGTTTAATTGCAAAGAAGGATAAATCTATATACAACTTACATATATTCAAATATCGGATAAAAAATACATTTATATAAAATCCAATGAGTTGCATAAACTATTAAATGTTTTTTAAAGAAGAGTTATTTCCAGACTAAACACAGACTTATAAATAGAAATTAACTGAATGCGAATAAGAGATTGTATACACCCTTTATTCTTTAGTGTTTTACATCCATAAATACAAATTTTCTTATGGGGTTGGCAGTTTTGATCTACTGTATTTTCTGTCGTTCGAGCCTCGTTTTGGCATTTTGGCTGATGGTAGTGATTTTCTAAGCACAGCTTAGATGTAGCACAGGCCGAAAGTATAGGGCACCAAGTGAGAATCGAATTCACTACTCAGTCGTAATTAGTCTAGCAAGTTCCCCATTTTGGCTGATGATATAATGCCGAACCCCACGTAGATAACTTAAGATGCATTTGCACCAAAGAACATATAGTTTCCATAACAAAATATTAAGGAGATATTTTAAAATAAAATACAGCATTACATATTAGGTTGGTGCAAAAAAAATTGTCGTATTTTTTAACGTCAAAAAACGACATTATTTTTGCACCAACCTAATAAAAAAGGCACTAACAAAAAGTTACATGTGAACACTTAGATCTTTATACTGTTGTCTCACATTCTCTATTTTACTTATATGTATATTGGCTCTGTTGGGTATATGTTTTTATATTTTAGATTGAGCATTGTCTTCATACGCATGCGCAGATACGCACGCGTAAAGCCGTACACACACGCGCGCACGCATATACACGCACGCACGCACGCGGGCGCACAATGTAAAAAAAAACAACCGAACACCAATAAAATTATTTTTTAACTAAATATAAAAATAAGCCAGATGAAAAAATTGGCAGACATTTGCTGATACCTCCTGACGAGTGATTCTACAGAAGGATGCTGAGAATGCCATGAACCGAACATGTGTGCAACGACAAAGCTTTAGAGAAAATGGAAACTAAAAGGAAATTTATACTTAATATAAAAGGTCAGTCGAAATTTCTAGAGCACATAATGAGGAAAGAGGGCTTGGAAATTTTGATACTCACGGGACAGATTGACGGAAAGAGGCGGAGACAAAAACAACGCATAACCTACCTAGAGAGCTTGAGTAAATGGTTGGCGGAAGAAGGTTTAGGAGCGATAAGAAAAAGGCAACATTTATTAAGAGCCACAAAGGACTGGAAAATATGGCAAGAAACTCGACACTTAGAAGGAGCCAACTTTAAAGATGTTATGTTTCTGTACACTAAATAAACGATTAATGAGACAATGACGTCACTGATTTTATAGCTTTCCTTTTTTTAGAGATTATTTACAGTTCTGATGATGAGCTTCTATAGAATCTGAACCTGAAACGTTTCGTTTTCAACACTAACACTTAAACTGCGGACTATCGTAAAAAAAAAGAAATATCTTAATAGTCCGAACATTTATTGGAATGAGAATGACACATTTAATATATAATTTACATATCATGGTCATTGATTCATAAAGGATGTTTCGTGATGCATCAATATTTTTAATGATAATTTGTTTTTAAAACTGTTAAATCATTTTAATTCATAGATTAATTACAGGAAATTGCTTCGTGACAAACATCTGCGATGCTTTTAAATAATCGGAAAAAACGTGTTTTCGACCCAGATTTTCTTGGAAATAAAGATTTTTAACATAAAATTTTATTTATATTTTTAGATCAAACTTACTTATAACGTATCAAGTTATTGGCTCTGTAGTGGAAGGTTTGTTTGGTTTGGTTTATTTTGTTTTACGGCATATCAACCTCAATGGGTTACCTAATGCCGACAATATTTTTAGGATAGATTCGTATGAATAGAATATGTATTCTTTGGTTTAGATTGGTTTGGTTTATTTTGTTTTACGGTATATCAACCTCAATGGGTTATTTAATACTGACAACATTTTTTATTGCTGGTAATATTCTGTTTTGTCAAAAATCTGTTTCTGGTAATATTTTTCCTTCAAAATTGTGTTGCTGCTAATAATTTTTTGTCAAAAAAGTATTACTGGTAATAGTTAACTATTTGGCCATAGCTGGGACCCTAACAGGTGCTACCACCCGGGGTCAGGGTGGACCTGGGTACACCAGAAATTAAGAGGTGGTTCCACGCTCCTCAAAATCTACTGATCAGAGGCCTTGATGCTGGATGTAGTTTATGGTCTTACCCAGGACGACTTGCAGTGGGAGGATTTTTTATATCATTAATAACATCAATACGAAAGAAAAGTAACATGTTTATAAATACAGTGTTTGTTATTTAATATTGTTTGTCAAAAATGAAGCCAGACTACATGTGTAAGATTTCATATGACCCAGCTTCGAACCCTTGACAGGAAACTGTCAAGATAAAATGATATTAAAAATAAATTAGAATTAAAATTCTAATTAAGAATATTTTTGCAGTGACCTAGAGATAGAATAATCAAACGACGATTGGTAATGAACGATAATACGTAGGACAAGAACAACACATATAAGATTCACCAGCAGCGCGTAAAGGAAGTAGTCAAGTGGATTCCACAATGAATCTTCAATTGCAGGATATCTACCAAAAGCCCCACGAGATACAAAGCCAAATTTAATGTGGGGTATCCAAGCCCGTAGGCTGGACCAAAAAATCCCCGTAGACCCCTTATAAAACGGGGTCGGGTAGCTGTTTCCCGAGACTAGACTCTGCCCTTCGACATAGCATCGTGTGGGGATCCTGTCTGCTCGAAGGCAGAGAGTTTGACCAGCACAGATGGAGACGAATATCCAACTGCAGAATATCTACTAAACGCCCCACGCGGTCAGATGTGACACAAGGCCGAATTTAATGTGTGGTATTCGAGCCCGTAGTCTGGGCCAAAAATTCGGCGTAAACCCCGTATAAAATGGGGTCGGGTAGCAGTTTCCCTCGACGAGACTCTACCCTTCGACATAGCCTCGTCTGGGAATCCTCTCTGCTTAGAAGCATAGACTTTGACCAGCACAGCTGGAGACGAATCACCAAATGAAGGATATTTGCCAACCGCCCCACGCCGTCAGATGTGGCACAAGGTCGAATTTAACGTGGGGTTTCCGAGCCCGTAAGCTCAGCGAAAACTTCCCCGTAAAAAACAGGGTCTTGTAGCTGTCTACCACCGTAGACTAGACTCTGCCCTTTGGCATAGCCTCGTCTGAGTTCGACTAGCACAGGTGGAGACGAATCTCCAAATGAAGACAAACATACAGTATTTACTACTGTATTTATGCGAATGGAGACATACGCATTTTCGTCCGTAGGTATGCTACAATAAATTTTGATAAATGGCAAATATTAATTCTCTAACTGCAGTCAGTTCTGTAAATGATAGTGGTAGGAAATACCTCCTATCTGAAAATTCAAAGAAGCATTACTTAAATATCTCAAAGAGGAAACTGATCGAAACATGCAGAACTGCACGTTTTAACACAGCGGTACAAGAAATGTTAGAAAAAATAAACAATAATTGGGATGGTTACTCAGAAGACACCTCAAATGAAAAATGAAATCCTTTAGCCCTAAAGACTATAATGAATGCATTAAGTAAAAATGCATGCAAACAAAACACAGATAAAACCTAAATGCTGTTTCTGTGGAGAAAAAAAAAATATGTCTGTCAACCACATCAAAAATGAATGCAGTAGGATTCTTCAAAGGAATATAAAACAGGAACAAGGCAAGTTTGGAACACTTATCCCAGCGGAAGCAAACGGTGAAAAAGTCTTGTCTTCCCGCGCAAAAACGAAAAATATCAGCACAAAATAGGGGCTGGCGCGTAAATCAGCCAGACCGACCACTCTATCCAGATTCATTTTTTTATGTGCCGTGTTACTCCAGAACATATGCGATCATGGCCCTCTACAATTTCCTATCCTTCGCAACACTAAGAATTATAAGCCCCCTTCACTTTCTATACATAACTTACTATCCCATCTAGTCCTTGCTCTGCCATACACAAGCACCTCAAGTAGGTTATATGATGTACCCTCAACACCTCTTGCATTCAATATTCCATGTGTATATCAGATTCTCTACGTCCTCTTTCCTATTGTGCAAGTGATCTTTTCATATTAATTTTCCTTAAAACTTCATTGTTTCCCAATTGCTCCGTCCATAGTATCCTCGGATATCCTTCTGTAGAACCACATCTTTGTTGCTCCAAGTCACATATTCGTTTGTGAGGAATTAGGATGATTGATATTACATAGTACTTCAAGACTCTGTCTCTGTAATGAACGAAACTGCCCTTAAAGACTATTTCGTAAACCTTGTAAAGAGGAATGTTGTGAATATGTATGTGCCTGGAAGCCATTGATTGCAGCTGAAATTAAGCGAAAAATACCAGGATCTTTCTCGAGGTTTAGGAAAAGTGTGAAATAGCAAACTTTAAGGTCATACCTATAATCGATGACGCACTTGAACCAGTTCCAAACGAACTAGAATCAAGATTAGATTAATTATAAATTCCAGGAAAGTTTCAGATTACCCACACTCACCACAGCGCTGCTAGATCTGCAATTAATAAATTTAAAGACAGTTTTATTTGCGTGAATGATGTGTTCAGTATTCTTTACCATGTGAGAATAGGGGTAAATAGTTACCTATATAGTGAAAGCTGTAATATGTAAATATTTATCCCAGGTGACTGGTTGACGGAATATTAATCATAAAATATTTAAAAAATTACTATAAAAACCTTTCTTCGTTTACTTAGTCTTGAATCGATACGCGATACACATATCTTAGTACCGAATTCAGTTTTGTTTTTTTCTAGGAATCGTAGATTAGAAGACAGGCATTGAGTAAATCAGACTTTATATAAAATACTGCAGAAGACTTGGATGAGTTTCTAACTTTACTCTTTTCTACAAATATTCTAATTCGGATAACCAAAATGGATATCCTTTATACTTGCCTAAACGCAAGCACTTTTCGTGAATATCTCCAGTTTTATCGAAATGGTAAGCGTCTGGCCTAATCACATGGAAAAGAAGCCCATGTGACACGAAATTTCACTTGGCTGAAGACGACAAATCAATCTAAGTATTACCCAACGGAATAGATAAACTAAATAAAGAGTGTCTGGTTTGCGCGCGCATTTTTTCCTCTTCGCAAGATTCGATTCCCAAAGTTTGCATAAATATCAGCATTTAATCTCAAAAGTCCAGAGTCTAAAATATTTTATGCTCTGGTAATTTTTCCACCATTATCTGCCAAACTCTGGAAGCAAACTGAAGATAAATTCAGATTGTATTCTGCTGGAATACATTGTTTCTAGCACGAAGAAAAACTATTTCATATTGCATTATCAAAATGTTAATAAGAAGACAGAGTGTATGATTGTCAGTAAAAAGAATCCAAGATGCGAGTTACAAATTTGAGACAACAAATATACTGAAATTTAGACATCTGAGAAGTGTTTTATCAAATAACGGAAACTGTGACACCGAAATTCAAAAGTGAATTAGAATAGCGAAATAAAGTATATATAATGGAGGCCATTAAGTTTTATATAAAAATAAGTTAATACTTTTTTAGGTAACATTTACAGGGTAAAATAGGCATCTTGATAAAAGAATGAAGGGGATAGTAATTGTATAAATACTTGCTTAATAAGTATTTATATTTCTATTATCATTTTCACTGTTTTTTAAACTTAACTATCTGGGAAGTGTTTACACAGACAATGGAAAATGTGACATCGAAATCTGAAATCGCGTTGGAATAACGAAAAGTGCCTTACATACGCTAAACACAGTATTAAGAAACAGAAAAATTTAGTTAGAAAAAAAAGAGTGCTATGTTATATCAACCCACCTATATGTCATTGAATGCTGAGAAATTTCCTCACGAATGAAAAACATGAAGCAACAAAGATGATATTGTTCTACAGAAGAATGTTGAGAAAACTATAGACGGAGTAGGTGAACAAGGAAGTTTTGGGGAAATTGAAAAAATAAGGACATTTATATCAGACAGCTGTCGACATATATTGAGAAAAGAGGAGTTGGAGAATTTGACACGCATAATACATTGATGGCAAGAGATGCAGCGGGAAACAGAGGATAACCTATCTAACAAGAGTCTGTAAATGTTTGCAGAAGAGTGAATGGGAAGGGTAGTAAAAGGCATTGCTTAGAACTATAAAGGATGGGAAGTTGTGAGGATAATAATTGACCATGTTCTAAAGGAACAAGGCAAATAAAATATGAAGAAACACTTTATAACACAGACACGCCATTGTTCAGAGCCTTCTCTCATGCATATATCAACCACTTTTTTGGCCAGAGTAACTATTACATTTTTTTTTAAAAAAAACGTGTAAAATATTTTGATTTTTTTTATCCTTCTGAATTATATATTTATAGTCACATAAGATCTTCGTCCGTTCTTGCTTCAGTGAACATCATCCACTTAATAAAAGAATATATTGTACATTTGTCACCTCAGTCATAAAAATAAAATCAAAACATGTGATCGCACTTAGTTTCAGACAGTAAATCACTTGATGATTGTTACATAGCCGAGCAGAGGACGAATGTAATCTTCTGTGACATTCATTTCAGTCAAATGCATTATAAAACTACTACTTTTTTTTCTTCTTCTTCTTCTTCTTCTTCTTCTTCTTCTTCTTCTTCTTCTTCTTCTTCTTCTTCTTCTTCTCGGTTTTCCTTCTGTTGATTTTCTTTCTTATTTTCTACAACAAATTTAATCCTCATTTTCTTCTATTCCTCTTTCTTCCTGCTCCCCTCTTTATATTTTCCTCATCTTCTTCTTCTTCTTCTTCTTCGTATTATTATTATTATTATTATTATTATCATTATTATCATTATTATTATTATTATTATTATTATTCACGCTTCTCCAAATTCTTCTCTTCCATAATACATTAAATCGAGTATAAGACTTTTCTTTAAGCCTCTCGTTTTGATTTCAAATAAATATCGTTCAAAGACCTTTATAGATCGTGGTGAAGGGCATCGCTGGTCAAGCAAAAACACGACTGTAAAATAAGAGAAAAATCATTTGTGACAATGAAACATAACAAAAACAAAAGACACAATAAACAATCCAAACGAATTGACTTTGTTAGAACAAAACTTACAGATTTAGATGTCGATGTTAATCAGTATATGTTGTTCTAATGACTTGAGATCTGTAGATCTGACTTCTAGATAACGCCATAGCAACAGCAACCAAATTAACAATGGTTATTATTATTATTATTATTATTATTATTATTACAATTATAATTCTGATTATCACCTCTCGATAATGCTAGCCATTCGCAGAGTAACATAACCTGAGTATGTATAGACCAAATAAAATTAATTAAAAAAAATTAAATTCTAAACATTTTAGTCTTGAAATGATTTCTTCACTCCTTTTTAGAACTCCACTCGTTTATTACAAAAATCCCCATTCCCCTTACAAAGTATTCAGACCCCCCCCCACCTTGTGTTAAGCGCATGGATTTAACTGTCAACGATAAATGACAAATTTAGGCCGACTAGTGAACCCATGCCCCGTAAATACACAAAACACCATAATGAAACAACCACTAGTAGCTTATACAGTTTCTTGTTGCCAACTGAGGTTCAGTGCCTAATAAAATCTTTGCTATAACCGAACGCAACTAACAGCGCCAAACTACTGGAACCGTACTCATTGGACCATCCACATTTACCAGTTCTCGAGTGCCCAAATAATCGAAGACAAAAGCCGAAATGAGTTACCGCATCGTCCGGCATCGTGATTTTTATATTGAAATTCTGGTGCATCTTCTACTCCCATATCTGATAGTAACTAAACACAGAACTGACATGCTCGATATGTGTCTATATTGTATACAGTTGTGATTTGAGCCAGACAGAGAGGATCCCCAGACGAGGCTAGTTCGAAGGGCAGAGTCTCATCTCGGGAAGCAACTACCCGACCTCGAGGTCTAAGAGGAATTTTTGGTCGAGCCTACGGTATCGACATTAAATTCGACCTTGTGCCTCATTTGACAGCGTTGTGCGGTTGGTAGATATCCTGCATTTGGAAATTCGTTTCTAGCTGTGCTGGTCAAATGGTCTGATTCTCAGACAAGTCTATGTCGAAGAGCAGAGTCTCGTCTCAGGAAACAGCTACCCGACCTCGTTTTATACGGAGTCTAAGGGGAATTTTTGTCCGAGCCGACGAGCTCAGATACCACACAATAAATTCGGCCTGATGTCACATCTGACCGCCTTGGGCCGTTGGTAGATATCCTGCAGTTGGAGATTCGTCTCCAGCTGTGCTGGTTAAACTCTCTGCCTCGGGCCAGAGAGGATCGCCAGACGAGGCTATGTCGAAGGTGAGAGTCTCGTTTCGGGAAACAGCTACCCGACTCCGTTTTATACTATTACTGGCATGCATGGCTCTCATGGCATCTGATCTTAATTGATTGGACGTGTTAACATGTACATTTTTTATCTTCGTGAATTAAAATAGGCTACAGTATATATGTGCAGTTAGTGCAGTGGGTATTGCAGCGGTTAGCGAAACGAAATGATAAAACGATGGGCCGAGTTCGAATTACGGTCGAGTTTGTTACGTTCACTTTCGTGAAAATACCCTTTGGAAAGGTATGAATTCATCTCTCCCCCCCCCCGTACGGATTAAAACAGAGTTGGCCGAGATACACAACTACTGCTATGTCTGCAGTAGGTGTGGTGCCCCTACAGCTCTAACATAGTTGTGACGTGACATAACAGTAAATATGTCTTTCATTTAGCCAGATTTTGTTATTAGTTACCTGGCCATAACCAGTTGAGCATTTCACCTAGCGGCTGATGCACTGTGCATACCTGTTCTTGACCGGGATTAGTATGGGTGTATCAAGAGTGATGAGAGGACTTTTTAAGTTTGAAGGATAAGGCAATGAAAGCGACTTGAGAGTCATCGTCAATTGGAGACCCTATGAACGAACTGGGTTATTCAACCTGAAGGTATTTCTAACGGGGCCCTTTTTTCAAGTTCATGTTTTCAAAACTAATAACCATATCGCGCACATTTTTCTGTGATACATGTGCCTAATATACCCTTATCAGATTTTGTATCACGATGATTATATGGGACTCATTTGTAACCTAGCGTTACTTGTTGGTGTGCTACTGTCTTAATAATAATAATAATAATTTGTTTTAATCATTTCACTCCAAACGGGGCATTAAAGCCACAAGGATACAAAGGGTTAATGAGGGTAAAAGAACCAGCGAGGACGATAAAAGAACAGCATTCAAGGAGACAGTGAATGACGATTGACATTGCACTTAGATTTTTGAACGTCTTAATTGACAGGAAAAGAAAAGAGCACTGTGGTTCCTGATCACATTCAACAGTTGCAACAATTTCATTATCTGGGGAGTGTTTTAACAGAGGACGAAAGTGCGACACTGATATCTGACGGCGCATTGTGATAGCGAAAGATGTCTTCCAAAAGTTAAGCAAATTATTAAGAAACAGGAAAGGCGTGTTGGAAACAAAGAGAAGAGCACTAAACTGTTACGTAATATCGGTACACCTATATGGCGGCGAATGATGGACAATCTCCCTACAGATGAAGAAGAGGTTTGAAGCAACGGAAATGTGGTTTTACAGAAAGATGTTGAGAATACCACGAACATGTGACCAACGGCAAAGCTTTAGAAAAAATTGCAAATAAATGACTTATACTTAACATCAGAAAGAAAAGAGACACTTGAGATTTCTACGGCTCATGATGAGGAAAGAGTGCTTGGAAAATTTGACACCCACAGGATATATGGAATGTAAGAGTGGCAGAGAAAAACAGCGCATAACCTACTTAAATGGTTGGGTGAACAGGGTTTAGGAGAGAGCAAAAAAATTGCTTAGAGCTACAAAGGACAGGAAATTGTAGAGAGACATTATCGCCAATGTCTATGGTACAAAGAAGAAGAATTTTCAGTAAAGCAGGATGCCGGAAGGGAGTTCAACAATAATGGCAAAATTAATTCTGCAATATAATTCCTATCCAGTTCTTTCCTTTCTTCACTTTTATATATATATATATATATATATATATATATATATATATATATATATATATATATATATATATATATATATATCGTCAGGTGGTCTGACGATTGCGTTTAGCATGAAACAGTCTGAGTATTGACTTCCATGTTCACTTTTATATTTACATACGCTCTATCTCTGATATTGAGTCCTTTATCCCATAATTATAGCATGCCTTAAAACTATATTTTTCATATAGATAGATAGATAGATAGATAGATAGATAGATAGATAGATAGATAGATGATGATGATGATGATGATGATGATAATGACGAACTTTGTTTTCTTAATAATATATTTTAGGCAATATGCCATCAAACAAAATGTGTTATTAAATTCAATTTCAAGATTATTTACAGAAAACACCAGGAAATAAAGAAACCTAATCAGAAAACACAACGTGTTTCAATGAAAGAAATCGTCACTTCTCTTGTAAGGAATCTCACAATCATCCATAAAAGCTAAAAAGTTGGTCATTGGAAAAATTGTCACATTAGTCGCGATAGAATTTCTCTATTGATATGCTTCTTGTTATCCATCTTATTGGATTTTATTCTCTGCAAGGTGCGTAGCACTTATCGACTTTATAACCAAAAGTTTTTTTCTTACTAATGGACATAATAATGCTCTTTACCTATTTATGTACTTATGGTGTGCGTATGACTTTTAGTGGTTTTTTTGTTTGTTTTTTTTAACAATTCTTGAAAGATTTTAACTCCACTTTTAGTGGGTTTTTTGTTTGTTTGTTTGTTTTTTTTTTTGTTTTGTTTTTTTTGTTTTTGTTTTTTTACAATTCTTTAAGATTTTAGCTCCACTCTTAGAATTTGAATTACTTAAATTATCCATAGATCCATTTAGGATTCTAGTCTGATGGAAAATTTTGCCTGTCATTCAATTAAAATAAATACAATTAAAATCTAATATTTTCACACTTTTTGCAATATATCAGCGTTTAGACAAGTATTACATTAATGTTATTTTTTTCAAGCAAATCCAAAATCTTTGCGGAAATTATCAATCAATTTAATATTAACGAAAAAGATAGCTTAACTATGGCAACAGTACCTAAGTTCTCATCGCATTACTCGATTTTAAATGGGACAAACTTATCTCAGAAACACAGAAAAATCACACTTTTCATTACGTTCACCTTCAACATACGTTTCAACAGCGAGTCAGCCTTGGAAAAAAAGCCAAAGATCTCGGCGTGCCAAATTTAACGAATAGGGAGCCGATGAAACTGGGTTATGCAAGGTTTTGCCTAAATAGATATTATACCAATCATGAAGAAACTACCCGCTTGGAAAGCGACAGTCACGCAGAATACGAGCCAACTCAGTGACGTCTCAATGCCGGTTCGGCAACGCAACAGGAGATTTCTTGTTCCCACATGTCCAGTAAGTTACCC
Organism: Acanthosepion lycidas; assembly: GCA_963932145.1. NCBI lineage: Eukaryota > Metazoa > Mollusca > Cephalopoda > Sepiida > Sepiidae > Acanthosepion > Acanthosepion lycidas. The sequence goes on along the minus strand of OZ010594.1, from coordinate 70,547,700 downwards.
TCTGGTTGACTACCAGATTACATAAAGGTTGCTCAATCAGTTATAGGGATATGCAAAATGGTTGCTTACTTCACGGACATACCTCATATGTTTTACAAGGTTGGAGAGTTAATATAAGATAGGCACAGAAAAAAACAATAAAAGAGATGGATAATATTCCTCATAAAGATTATTGTTATTTGTGAAATTGTTGAAAATCTATATAAATAAAGCCCGGTGTACGTCTGTCCGTCAAATTTTCTATCTCGGCGAATCATAAACAACCTGGAATAACAGGTAGTAACTAATGTATGTACATGCGAGTAAATATTAAATAAATAACTCATTTAAAGTTAAATTTAAATATCGAATAGAGTGAAAAGAAACAATTCCTTATTAAAGCTTTAACTTCAATTTCCCTTTTCGTTGTAATTGATATCGTCTAATTAAACCCTAATTAAAACTTAAGCGGGGCACGGTGCGTTGTTCATATGCATTTGTTCTTCTTTTTCTAGCACGCGTACTGTGACGTATTCGAAATATTATAAAGTTCGGGTTTCCGGGTTTACTAATGGCATTTAAGAGTGACTTTATGTGAAGGGATCATAGAGAATGGTGATTTTAAAAGGAAAAAAAAAATGCGCGCAAAATAAATGTAAACAATCTACGGAGATTGTTTGCGTATACGAAGAAAGATTATGCCGAATTAGGGTGTCAAATAAAGATGAAATAATGTTAATATTTCTAAATTCTTATAACTTTTACGTACATAGGACGCTGAAGGTAAAAGTCCGAAGCCCAAAAGCCCAAAAACCCCAAAAGGAGCTAGCCTAAAGTCCACCTGAAGTGTTGTTTCTAGGATAGTTATGAATAATGAAAGCGTTTATAAAATCTGTAAATGCTTAAAAAATCGTTTCTTTTTCATTAAGAAATATAATTTAATTTGCCTTTTATTCACAAACACCCTTCAGTCTTAGTTGTTGTTGTGGAATCTTTTTTAACGACCCAGATATATTTTTCGTTCGTGTTCAAAAAGGCTAAAACTCGAAAAAAAAACAGAAGACATATTATACAATGAATGATTCAATAGGTTTTCGCGTGTGTGTGTATGTGTGTGTTCGAATAAGCATATACACAAACAAACAAACAAACAGTAACATCAAATAACAACGAAAGCAAAGCGCATTTCTACAGACATAACTTTATATACATGAATACACAGAACCAGTTATAGGCGGAAAAGAAAAGTATGTCTTTAAGCAAAATAATCACCACTTATCTGCTGGTAGGAAAAGGAGTCACATTCTTCTGCCTTTTGTCCAAAGATGCTATTTATCTACTTATTTACTGCTGATGAGGAGCACAAATATTTTCATCTTTAGTCAAAACCTGACACTCTTTGACACCGATGATAATGTGTCGTCGCTCTCTGTACTCCAACTAATGTTTTCTTTCTTGTTGTTTTATTATTATTTTAACTTTTGGTGACTCAGTAACCCGATTAACCAACTGAAGCGTCACACACGTCAATAATTGCTTAAAGTTTGTTTGTTTTTTCAATGAAACTGTCATTGGTGTCATTAATTTTACCTCCAGAAAGAATAATAGCATCTTTGCATTCATATGTATTATACAATCATAAAAATGCTGCTTAAACGATACGAAGATATTTGTTCATACTAAAAAGCAAGTGGATGAGCAGATGTTAATAGTGATATCGATTTTCTTATAAGGAAACATTGAGCATTCATTAACCAAATAACAAGTGCTATTGTCGGTCAAAATTTATAAAATCTAATTCAGGAAAATACATTTTTCAAGTCCAGTAGCTGTTATCGCTCTTTCCAATAATGTTTTCTAACATTTTGTACGAAGTAATGTGGAACGTCAACATCTTGATTTTTGTAATTATGTTCTCTTCGAGTTACATGTATTATTCATTTTAGTTTCTGTCGCTGTTGGTAGACCTCAAGTTATATGGCTTCTTTTATTTGGTACAGCTCTTTGTTTCCGATTATGTAGCGCCAGTTCACCAGTTGCAAAAAAAAAGAATGGTCCTCTCTCTAAAAAAAAAAAAATAGAATAAATTAAAATATCGTCTAGGCTACGTAAAAATTCCGACTAAGACGGAAGTCATTTCACAGGAATGACCTTGACGAAAGGTATGAACCCATCGGTTTCTCCTCCCACCCACCCCCAACTATCTGTGATCAAAATAGCAAACTTAGCTCTCTACTCTTGGTTGGCAACCAATCGAGAAGGTAAACAACTTTGAATTCAAATCCGGACAAAAAACAATGATAAACTACTATTTTTCCCGAGGTCACTCCTAGCAGTCTACAGTTATTAACAGCTGTTCTCGTACGATCACTGAAGTTAAGCAACGTTGAACCTGGTCAATACCTACATGGGGAGCCGTTTAGAAATACCAGGTGCTATAAGCTTGGATGTGCGGGTGGTGTAATAGATATCGGCTCGAAATGAAAAATTAGAGTGCCGAGTTCCAATTCCAGTCGGGTTCTTTCTATTCACTTACGGGCAAATTACCCTTGTGAAAGGTATGAGTCCACCACTTCTCCCCCAGCAGTTGTGTGTTAATTAGTAATACATGCATCACTAAATCATTATTATTTCAAAAAAAATCATACAATCAAAAAATATTTTCTGGCGTTAAATAATATGTAAAATGCTGAAAAGCAGTAAAATACAAACCAAACAACCTCTAGTTATTAATGACAGATATTGATTTTTTTTTTTACGACTTACCAACCTTTTGCGGCTTATTTAAAGCCAGAAAATATTTTTAGAGTATAAGATTATTTTTTGGAGCGAATAATGATATACTGATACAAGTTCTACTAGTTAACCTGGAGGCATACGAGGTGGAGTCATACTTTTCTCAAGGGTATTAGCTTGTAAGGGAATATAACAAACCCAACAAAGAAGAAACTGCTTCGCAAAATTTGAATTTTAGTGATATTTGTTTGAGAAACTAGGATTATAAATCGCCAAATCCTGTTATGCCATCGCCTAGTTTACTCTTTATAGAGTAAAACATAGCATTTGTGCTTTTGCATTAATAATTGATGGTAATATCATCGTCATCAGCGTTGGTGAAGTCGCTGAGAAACACAGTCAATAGAAACACTCACGAGTGGGTGTTTTCGTGGTGTTTTCATAAATCTAGCCACCGCTTCATTTCAAAACAATCATTTAATTTTTCCCATTTGCTTAAATGCATCACTATTTTGAAAATAACAAGCAAAAACAAAAGCATTATCTTGTATGGATTTTATTAATTTTAATTAAATTGACTTTTTTTTTTCATTTGTTGCATTAACAATTTTATGTCCATGTTCACACGCATGCGCATAAGTCCATTTGAACATCTGCAACAACATTCAGTCTTCATCTTCGTCGATATTGATTGCTCAATTTTTTATGCTTATAAATTATTCTTTAAAGAATCAAATAAAAATAATTTATCATCAATAGTAAGACGACCTAAGAAGTTTGACTGATACATAAATTTTTCAACTGTCACTAATAAGGGGGACAGAAACATGTTTGAACCTGTATTGTGTAGCACGTAAAATTCTGTTCAAATGTAATTGGCTTCGGTTCTCTGTGTGACGAAATTTGCTCACGTTCGTTATCCATGAGTACGACATCCCAACTACGTATAAAGCAGAAAACAGTGATTCATTCGCATGAAATGTCTTCAAAAAGGAATGAGAGCTTGCGGACACTCAAACAACACATCCTCAGAATGCTAAAACCTGAAAGGAGCATTTTTTGCGTTAAAACACAAGGATACATTATAATCAGTAAACAGAGCAAACTTGAATTTTTTCATTTGTTGTACACCGTGCTTACTGCCCCTAAATTGAAGGAGACATCAAGAGATCAGATTTTATTTTTCATCCCATATCGAATTAGTTGTTGAATCCAAAGTAAACTAGAAACTTGCTTTATGAATAGAATAAAAAGGTGGATAGAACCTTTGAAAATATTTGTAATACTAAATAGGGACTATGCTGAAAATTACGCTTGAAATTTTGAAAAGAAATAAATTTACTTCATTATTCTCTCTGGATAGTCCTGAGTATGACGATAAACTACATCCGCGTCCTGGGCAAGACGATAAACTAGATCCGACAGCAAGATCTTTGATCAGAAGGTTTTGAGGAGCATAAAACCACCTCTTAACTGCTGTTGTTCCCAGGCCCACCTTGACCCGGGGTGGTAAAACCTGTTACGGTCCTAGCTATGGGCAAATAGTTAACCCGAAAACTGGGGTCAAAACACTATGAAAGTGTAAAAATAGGTTTTAATACCAGAAATACTTTGTAAAAAATTATTACCAGCAATACATTTTTGGAAAAAAATATCTTACCAGCAATAAAAATTGTCGGTATTAAATAACCCATTGAAGTTGATATTCCGTAAAACAAAACAGACCAAACTATTCTCTTTGGTATAAAATTTGTTTTATAGTATTTTAGGTCCTTATTTACCAATCACCGTTCATATAACGTTTTTAGTTTTATCGAGCCTTTTCTTTAGATCGCCATCTATTTGGTAGGGATATTTTGATTTCTATAAATATGTTAGTAATTTTAGGATTACTATCTTCATTATCAGTTTATTTAAAAAAATTTCTAATTTAACCATTTTCTCCTGGCGCCATTTTAAATTAATGTCTTCTTATTTCATATATTGTGAAATTTGCTTAAAGTTCACGTTTTCTTGATTTCATATGAAAACTTGGAAAATTTCCAACATATTTCGTTTCAAATTTCACCTTCCAAAATTATAAATTATAATTACTTTAGATATGTGAAGGAAAATCAAACGAGAGTTTAAACTGACACCAGGATGATATGGGCTTATAACTTAAGTGATGCTCATTTGCATATGTAATCTTCTGTTAGAATTCCATCATTTTTTTATTAGTTAATTTTATTATTACTTATTTTTTATTATAAAATTAGTCATACATGAATTAATTTTTTGATAGAGGAACAATTTATAAATACAGAAACGATGCGATTTTCTCACTGTCGAATGAACAGACCGTCAGGAACCAGAATTTACACCTTACCGAGGATGACTGGTGCAAAACTTAATTGAATTCAATTAGTTTTCATTTTTAATTTTCATCTTGACTCTCTTTTCGCTACTTTATTCATTAAAACAAAATTCACATTTTTTTTTCAATTAACACTCTTATTTACTGACGCACTCGACATTTCAAAATGTTTTCCTTAAAAAAAATTGTAAGTTGAAAATTCGTCGTATATAAAAAGTAACGACGACTCTCATGATTTAAGAAAATCTAACCTTACAATATCTTTATATGCTGTTCCCCCTCAGGACATAGGCGGTTATGGCTCTCCACAATTTCCTGTCCTCCATAGCTCTTAATAAATTTTGTTTTTTGCTATTTCTCCAAAACCTTGTTCCAACATCCATTTTCTCAAGCTCACTAAGTAAATTATGCATTGCTTTCCTCTGTCCCTCTTGCCTTCAATCTGTCCTGTGGATATTAGATTTTCTAAGCCCTCTTTCCTCAATAAGTGCTCTGTAAATTTCAACTGTCTCTTCCTAGTGTTAAATATAACTTTCCTTTTTCTTTACAATTTTTTTAAACTTCGTGGTTGCTCGCATGTTCAGCCCATGCTATCCTCAGCATCCTTCTGTAGGACCACATTTCAAGTCTCTTCTTTATCTTTGAGGAGACTGTCCAGCATTCACTGCCATATAGGATGAGTGATATCACGTAAAAGCTCAGTGCTCTTTTCTTTGTTTCTAACGAATTTTTTTAGGGAATGAAAGTAAGTCGTTATTCACACCTCACCCCCGTGTGTTTTTTACGAACACACAAGTAAATAGGGATAGTGGATAAAAACAGATCACCTCCCTTGGAATTTCCCCTTGAGATATCTAAGGCATTAGGGATTAACACTGAATCTGTCTCTCTTAATGCAATAAGGGAGATACTTCAAAAGGGAGATCATTTGGTCATACGTATATTAACTACGTCCATGATGACAAATGCTTCTCTATACGATGCAATTTTTTTTAATTTGAGCAATTTTGAAAAAAACACTGCAACTGTGAGACAGAGTTTGGCAAATGGAGAATAATTCTTCTCCAACAAAGACACGAAGACGCTTTTGAACTCTATCAAGATTGGAAAGTGAGGACTGGGCAGCTCTCACCGAAATATGACAAACGTACTCCATTTTGGTCTGGTTCTTATAAAGGCAGAGTATAATGAGCATAAGGAGTCAGGTACTTACTAGAGCGGTACAGGGAGATGATCATTTAAGCAACATTATAGCGATGGATAGTAACTAAGAGTCCCACTTGAGATCGATTGTGAGTTTGAGGCCTAATATTCTCTCATGGTACATTGACTCCTCGATGGGACATTCGTTCATCGTAACTGGTCGTAGTTTGGGGTCTATCCATATAGAATGAAACAGGTATCAAAATGAAGTAAATTTATTCCGAGAGTTGATTGAAAAATTAGGTCTCCAAGCCTATAAAACAAGTTTCTCTTGAGAGAAGAACTGAACGAGTAACTAGATCTGCTGTTGCCGCTATTGATATTTCTATGGATCTAAAATATAAGTAAAAAGTACTGGTTGATTCCATTTTTGATTGAAATAGCAGGTGTATTTGATTCATGAATTCTTTATGAAGAAGTTACGCTTCTCCACGCCAAAAAGAAAAGCACGTTTCGACTTCTGAAAATATTCTGCTCTCAATTTTCTATCATTACGGCAATATTTTTAATGAACACTAATCAATCGTTAATATTAGGTTGGTGCAAAAATAATGTCGTTTTCTCACATGTGAGAAAACGACATTATTTTTGCACCAACCTAATAATTAACTCTGGTTAAAATAACCTGATGTTAGTTTCATTTAGTTTTATCTGACTTAGCACCTAATTCTATAGAATAAGTTTCAAACCAAACAAGATGATGAATTAATATCAAAATGAAGTCAATTTATTTCTCTTTAAAATTAAAAGAGTTGATTGATAGGCAAGGTCGTCAATCCCATAAAACAATTCTTTTGTTGTTATTTTTTTTTTTTTACAGTAAGGTCCAGACTGTATAATGCCCGGGGTCCACTCAAGGTAGAGAGTAGATGGGAAGATAACGGTTAACTTTAGATTGAACAGGTTAAGATTGTAGTGATCGAGGAAACATCCTCTTAGGAGTCTGTTCCACAAAGCAGTGGTTGGCGGGGAGAAGCTGTTCGAGTGGAACTTACTTCTCACCGACTGAATACGGAGGAAATGTTTTTGCTACAATATAATTGGCATGACGGATTCTAAACGTGAAGCTTAGACCTGGCGGAACTAAGGAATGTAGTTCGTCCGAGCACTTTCCATGGAAATAGCGATAGAGCAGTGAGCGACTCGCCTGATCCCTCCTGTGAGAGAGAGTTTTGCAGGTGGAAAATAATTATTCTCCAACAAGGAGACGGAGACGCTTTTGAACTCTATCAAGATTGGAAAGTGAAAACTGGGCAGTTCTCACCGAAAAATGATAACTGTACTCCATTTAGGCCTGGTTCTTATAAAAGTAGAGAATAGCTTGAGGAGTCAGGTACTTACTGGAGTGGTACAGGGAGATGATCATTTTGGCGATGGATAGTATGTAAGAGTCCCACTTGAGATCGAAAGTTGATTGAAAAATAAGGTCTCCAAGCCTATAAAAACAAGTTTTAGATCATACAGAATGCTGAAACTGTTTGTAATGACAAAATTACGCAGGTGTAGGCTTTAAGAAAGTTTTATTCAACTGAGAATACAAGGTTCTCGTAAAGTGTCCTTTTATAGTCCCAGTAAACAAAAATAACTCTCTCAAAGAGGAGAGTAACGAAACAAGGGGAGACCAATCTTTATCAACATAGAATGAGTTTAGTTTTATTTAAAATTAAGAGGATTGGTTAATACGTAAGATCCCCAATCCTATAAAACAAGTTTTAAACCAAATTGTCTAATTAAACTAGTATCGAAATAAAGTAAATTTACTTCTCTTCAAGATTACGAGGGTTGGTTGATAAGTAATGTTTCCAATCCTATAAACCAAACCAGATAATTATTTCCGAGGAAAAGAACTTTGTTTAAGAAATGATAAATTATTCTGCTCGATGCTAGCAAATATTTGCAACTAGTATACATGTAAAAACGGAGATACATTAATAGGCAGATGCACCTGCAATGAAGAGATTGTTAACAAGCTCCTCTCCTGGAGTCTTGTTAGCCTAATCAATTCAATACCCAACGGGCAATCCATTATTATGATCCTCTGCTAAATTCACCTAAGCTTTGTGAACACTTATACAAACATGTACTAATTTGCCCCACCTACAATACCGTGTCAATATAATGTGTCAGTAATCGATGAATGTTAACATTATCAATATCTTAGGCTGCAGCACGGTATCCTCGTAGAACCCATATATCAACCGGTTTGATTTCACGATTGATTTTGCAACAAATCATGTTTAAATTTGTGAGTTCATGTAAACTCTAAGCTGTTCAGCTGACTGGGTTAATATTTTATTGTTTATGGTTCGAATCATAATGAGACTGAGCTTTAAATTCCAAAATCTCATAAATGTTTCTTCTTTTATGCGCCAATTCCCTTCAAAACATTGGCAATCATGGCTATCCACAACTTCTTGTCGTTGGTAGCTCTTCATAAATTTTGTCTTATTTTATCTCTCCTAAACCTTGTTCCGCCATCCATTTATCCAGGCACTCCGGGTTTCTCTTTGTCCCCTCTTGCTTTCAATCCGTTCTGTGATTATCAAATTCTCCAAGCCCTCTTTCCTCATCATGTATTCTATAAATTTCAACTGTCTCTTCCTGACATTAAGTATAAGTGTCTTATTTTGTTTCCATTTTCTCTAAAATTTCGTCGTTGCTAACATGTTCAGTTTATTATATTCTTAGCATCCTTCTGTAAAACCACAATCTTTTGAAGATTAATTGTTATCTGACGTGTAAACTGCAACATTACAAAACGAAAGCAATTTTCTGTGTGTAAATTTCTTGTGCCTCCCTTGAATGTTATATCCTCTACAAAATACCAAAGAAAATCAACCGTTATATATCCTAAATATCCTCATAATATCCACTTCCTGCTTCCTCCTTATTTTACAACAACCTCATTCAGTAACCCTCTATCTTGAGTGCCTCTTAAATATTGCTTTGAGTGAAAAAATCGAGTAAATCAATGTCGACAAGAATGCAAGCATTACTATTGATATTATAATCATTAGCACAATACTTAATTCTCTATTTGATTGGTCTTTCCTTTCAAAAAGCATTTTAATTGGTTTTCTCTTTGAGAAAATCATTTAAAATCTCATTAACATCAATTAAAATCTTAAAGAGAAAGGACATTTTTCACGGAATATTCAAACAATAATCTTAAATCTCCTCTGCCTTGCTATACTCAATTAAGAGAAGGACTTCGGTAAAACTCTGAGAATAATATCTGATGTCGGAGTCACAAAAGAAATCCAACGTTACACGTTCTAACAATACCTACGACTGCGCAGGTACTAACCAGCGTCGGTCTCTAACTTTCCCTTGGACAATATCAGTGATGTGGAGTGGGGCGACGAATTGAAAAGTAACTCTCGATCCACTAAAACAAAATTCCTGCAAAAATGGGTACTATAGAAAGGACACTTTAATGTCGCCTAACTGTGGCGGCAAAACACGGAAAATAGCATCTCCCGAGTATAAGCCTTGGATAAAATAAATGCCGCGCTAGAACTACTTTCTTCTTCTTCTTCTTCTACTTCTTCTTCTTCTTCTTATTCTTATTCTCTTCCTCCTTCTTCTTCTTCTCCTTCTCCACCTCCTCTTCCTTCTTCTTCTTCTCCTTCTCCACCTCCTCTTCCTTCTTCTTCTCCTTCTCCACCTACTCTTCCTTCCTTCTTCTTCTTCTTCTTCTTCTCTTCCTCCTTCTCCTTCTTCTTCTTCTTCTTCTTCTTCTTCTTCTTCTCCACCTCCTCTTCCTTCTTCTTCTTCTCCTTCTCCACCTACTCTTCCTTCCTTCTTCTTCTTCTTCTTCTCCACCTCCTCTTCCTTCTTCTTCTCCTTCTCCACCTCCTCTTCCTTCTTCTTTTTCTTCTTCTTCTCTTCATCTTTCTTCTTCTTCTGCTGCTGCTACTGCTTCTTCTTCTTCTATATAAGACATCGCTCTACACAACTTCCTTGAAATACTGAAACCATCAACTTAATGACCTAACTTAACGAAGTAGGTTTATTTAAAAACATATAACACCTACTATAAATTATCTACAAATTATATATCTATAAAACATACATTTTACCCTAAAAATATAAAATTACGTAGTTGAAGTCATAAAACTGCGTGAAAAATAGTTATATTCCGGCATTAAATAACCCATAGAGGTCGACGTACCACTAAAAAACAACAGCAAACTAACCAATACAACACCCTATCCTTTGTAGCTCTTAGTAATGTTTATATTTTTCTAATACCACTAAGTTTCGCCATCCATTTTTACGATGCTAGGTTACTGGATGCTTTTCTCTTGTCTTCAACATATCCTGTGAGTATCAAATTTTTCAGACCTTCTTTCCTCATTATGTGTACCAGAAATTTGAACTGATTTTGATTTCTGTATTTATGTTTTAATGCCTTTTTGTTTCCATTTTCTTTAAAACTTCCGCCTTGATAAAATGCTCCATCCATGGTATTCTCAGCATCCCTCTGCAAAATCAAATCTGTTGCCTCGTCTCTTCATTTGTGAGAGCTGAATACAAAGACTCACCAGACGCAGACCCATGAACTGACGGGTGCAATTTATTTAACAAAAAGCGATTTGAAAAAAATCTTCATCCATATAATGTTACAGATTGGGATATTTGTATAGTTGTCAATTTTATATAGATCATAAAATAGAGACAAATTGTCTAAATTACGCAAAAATGAAAATAACACTGACATCTCATTTTAACAGTTATATTTACCAAAATGACACAAAAATATCTTGGAATGCTAAAGAGTAAATTTATTCAATAAAATCATCATTGGATTCAACTACGGCCTCCAGACGACTTCGGAATCTTCTACATCCTGTACAGTCTCTGTTTAAGTTGGTGAATGCTAACATTATCCTTGCTTCGGTGTTACAAGAAGTTTTGTTGCTTTCATGCACATCTGCGCCCCACACATAACGATAATAGGTGTTGCAGTCTAGGGGGTTTGGTGGCCAGATGTAAAGGGTGATGTGATCAGAAAAACTGCCTGACAGCCATGACTGGGTGCTTCTGCTTGAGTGGTATGATGCAGAGTACTGTTGCCTGACATAGCGCCTTCCAGCAGCCACCAACTTGAACCAGGGCAACACTACCTCTTTAAGGCACTTCATTTAGGCATTCGTTTTGTGTGTGAGACCCACACCTACAGTTTCAGGAGTTATTTTCTTATCAGAACGATCAGAATGAGATTTCCGAGCTGCCGTGTCTTCGTAATCACCATTAGACTCATCCACTTTTTTTTTCGAACCTTCTGCACTATCTTCGGATTGACACTGAAATGTTTGTATTGGAGCTTCCGGTGCGAATGTCAAGCAGTACAGCATGCTGTTTCCAAATTTCTGGCGGAAGGAATTGAGTCAGTGTGCTGTTTTTCTCACAAACGGTGCTCAACAGACTCTACTATACTGTGCAGTCGACAAAATCAAAAACAAAAAGCGCGCATGCGCGAAATTAAAAATATAAAATGGAGACAATTTACCCATCACACCCTGTAGATGTTAACTTTTATTTTTAACAATCTTATTTTCACACCAAATCAGAAAGAATAATTATCTTTGTCAAATAGTTTTGCGTGTTGGTCTGACCACCCATTGTTAGTGCGATCGATCTTAATCGATTACTTCAGAAATGTGAACATGGACTCGAGTTGCGCCAATCTAACAAATATTTAATCATTTTTGGTATTAAATAAGAAAATATTTTGTCACTTCACGACCTATACAAGTGTCGATGTGTCGTTGATAAACCTGGTCATACTTGTCTTCATTATAACCATCGATGCAATAACCAAATTATTGTCACTCTTTCATCATCTGAAACACTGAACGTCTTTTCTAGAGTCGCCTGCTTTCATTCATTTTCTGTAACCTGATTTGGATTACGTTTCCTTTCATCTGAATACTTTATGAAATCATCCGCTATTGCTTCTCGGTTTCTTCGTCAGATGCGAATGTTTAAAGGGTGTTATGTACGCATCAAATATTTATTTCATATCCTGAAGAGAAAAGTCTCGGTAATATTGGATTAGTTGTTTTCTCTCTTAAAACTGTCCGCCATGTTAGAATAAGCAAAGACGTGAAACGGAAATGCGATAATTACAAAAATGGTTCGTTAGTAACAGGTCACTAAGCATAAAGAAGCTTTCGGTGGAGAAAAGAGTTATGACGAAACCTTATGCAGTTATATATTAAATTATACATTTTTTTAAAACTTTGTGATTAGGAAACTTTACTTTTTATAAACATGTGAAAATACACATATTTATATAATGGCCGGAGATATGCTTTAAAAATGACGTTCTTGAATATGATTATAAATTGGATTATGGGCTTGGTTTCTGTTTAGGCATCTTCTCTGTGCTATGAACTTCCTTGTCAATATTTGCTTGAAAAGTAGAGAAGTAAGCCTTCAAAGTTCGTGTCCTTGTTGTTTTGAGGTTGTTTGTTTTTTTTAATACAGGAGAAAAAATTATAAAACAGGAAACCAAAGACTGACAGAAAGACTTTTATGACAATAAAAAGTAACGAACTTATTTGATAATATCAACAAAACAATACAAAAAATACGTTTACAAGTACACACACATATATATATATATATATATGAATACACACGAGATGTATATATGTATATATTCATTCCATGTTTCATTGAATGTTATCAACATACATAATATATATATATATATATATATATATATATATATATATATATATATACATATGAATACACACGAGATGTATGTATATATATATATATATGTATGAAAATATTGTAGAAAATAGGAAAAAAACTGGTTTGGTAAATAATCCAAAGTTCCTTAGTATTTTTCCCAAAAAAATTTCGCTTGAAGATGGGACAGAGCCTACTTTAACTCAAGTTAATTCAAATATTATTTTGAAGTTTTCGGCTCTTGTTTTGAAACATGAGACCTCTTATGTAGCGAGTTGGAATCATATTTTTAAATAAATAATTATATATATATATGTATATATATTCATTCCATGTTTCATTGAATATTATCAACATACATAATATATATATATATGAATACACACGAGATGTATATATATATATATATATATATATATATATATATATATATTCATTCCATATTTCACTGTATATTATCTACATATTGTGTCTATTTTTATATTAATCCTTTCTAGATGTCTAATCAGTTTCTTAATGTTAAGATGAAACTCATCAAGGAAGACGCCGTAGTTTTTGTTGACCCAAGTACTTTTGATCTTTTCCAAGATCACCTACCCTCAGGGATAATTTATAAAGACTAACTTATTGTAACCGTGTCACAATTTTACATACACATACATAATATATATGTATACACATATATTATATATGTGTATGTATTAATATATTAATATATTATTAATATATGTGTATGTGTTAATATTATATATATTATTAGGTTGGTGCAAAAATAATGTCGTTATTTTTGCACCAACCTAATATATATGTATATGTATGTATATTATGTACATATACATAATATATATATATGTGAATACACACGAGATGTGTATATATATATTCATTCCATGTTTCATCGAATATTATCGACATATATAATATATATATATATATATGAATACAAACGAGATGTATGTATATATATATTCTACACACACACACACACACACACATATATATATATATATATATATATATATATATATATATATATATATATATATATATATATATATATATATATATATACACATACACACCGACAGGTTGGGTAGAAATCCATGAAAATCTATTTTTGTTTGGTCATTTGGTTAGAGTTTCGAAGTGTGTCGATTCGAGTATTTTTACGTATATTTTATTATATATATATATATATATATATATATATATATATATATATATATATATATATATATATATATATATATACATACAGGTATATGATTTGTGTGTGTATATAAATATAAATAAATATATATATATATGTATAATTATTTATATATTATATGCGCGGTACTTATTAGAAAGCGCTCAATATCAGAGATAGAGCTAACATATATGGTTGGATAGATGTGAACTTGTGACCCTCGGTTTCACGCTTTAGCGATCGTCAGATAAACTGATTTGCATTAAGTGCAAACAACAACATAATGCACTACATCGGTGCCACCGAAGGTCCATTCAAGATGAGGAATAACAATCACAACCTTTTATTCACCAACAGGAAATATTCGAACAGCACGACACTTTCTACATACATATGGCAGCAAAAAGACAAAAATATGACACCAACAATAAGTTGGGAAATATTGAAAAAAGCCCCTGCCTACAGCAACATTACAAAAAAATGCCTACTTTGCCTACACGAAAAAGTAGCAATAATATCACACAAACCGCAAAAGAACCTACTAAACAAAAAATCAGAGATAATCTCCAAATGTAGGCATGAGAACAAGTACCTATTATCCGAATTCATACCAAACGGATAAAATAGACAAACCACCAACAATCACAATTTAATTTCAAGATACCATCAAAATAATTGCATCTATCATTATTATCACTGCACCACCATTAGTAATCACTTTTACCACTTTACAATAACTATTATCTAATAATATTATCATTACCACCAACACCCAGCACCATTACTTACACATTACACCTACTATTATAAATCCTCTACAATCTTTAATGCATATTACCCCGCAGCATATTTAACACCTTAAAACAATAAGATCAGATATAATTTCCATATATAACCATGAGAATAAACACCCATTACCAGGATTCATAATAAATCAAAATAAACAAATAAATATAAAATAAAATAAAACACCAACAACCATCCTTTAGTTCAAGCTAGCACCACAATAATTACATTTATAGGTTTTATTATTCTCCCACCAACATTACTAATCACTACTAACAATTTACAATAAATATTAACCACTTATATTATTATTGCCACCATCCACCTTACATATTACTATCACACCATATCTAACATTATCATATAATCCTGCCATAATTATTAACGTATACTACCCCCTCTCCCAGCATATTTAATACCACCACAAAAATAACCAATAAGGATTACAAACTGAAATTTCTACCAGCCACATATACACAGTCACAAATAAACAAGGAAATAGCGAGCTTTAATATAATAAACAATAATATTTTTGTAAATTAAAAATTAAAAATTAAAATTTTATAGCAATCTTCAACTACCATAATTTTACACAGAATACCTATTATCAGGATTTATACCAAAATAAATTAATACATATAACAAAATAAAATAAAATAAAACACCAACAACCACTCTTTAACTACCACCACTATAACTACATTCATGGTTTCATCATTCTCCCACCACCGTTACTAATCATTTCTACCAATTTACAATTTCTACCAATTTACAATAACTATTAGCTAATTATATTAGCATTGCCTCCAATCCCTTGCAATATTACTATCACATCATATCATATAGACCCGTTATTAAATCAAACTACCCTCTCACCCAGCATATTAAATATTAAACATCACCATATAAATAACCAATAAGGATTACAAATTTCTACCTGTTACATATACACAGTCAAAAACAAACAAATAACCAGCTTTAAATATAACAAATAAACCGCCTTTTTTTTCTGTTTTTTTTTTCAAAATTTAAAAATAAATATAAATAATAATAATTTTTACCTATCATAATTTCACACAAACCCCACCACACGTATGTACATACATGCGAGGAAATATTATTCAGCGGAAAAATAAAATATATGACATGTATACAATCACGAGACATTTCCGCCACACTTCCAATCTTTAAATTTCAACATACAAATGCGTATGTATAGACACAACACCACCCGTATACATACATATGTCATATCCGAAACTGCCCACATATGTTTATATATGTATGAGTCCCGACGGACGACCAATTATGTATATGTGTCTGCATACATCGATGTTTGCGTCAGTACGATGAAAAAACGACGAAGTTTCCCCCACCACTTCCATAATAACACCAATACACGCAATCTACATAAACCCAAATCTTTTAAAAAATTAATCAGTTTGTCTGACGATCGCTAAAGCGTGAAACCCAGGGTCACAAGCTCACATCCATCCAACCATATATATATATATATATATATATATATATATATATATATATATATATATATATATATGTGTGTGTGTGTGTGATATATGTGTGTGTGTGTGTGTGTGTGTGTGTGTGTGTGTGTGCGGGCGCGGAGTCCCGTTTCAGAAATGTAGAAAAATGCTAATAGATTTAAGTTACGTCACTAAAAAGTCATCACACGAAAGTAACTCAATCTTTGTACATTGACAGGCTCCAGATATTTGAATTTCTGCATTCATATATATTAACCAAACAACGACATCCTACGAGACGCGTGGTATTCATTGAGCTTGGACACTTAATTCTTCGCTTATTCACGCATATTACGCCACAAATAATTAATGACCCCGACGTGATTACAACCTAAAAATTATTGCTGACCCATCAACATAGAATATTTTTCAATGTAAAATACAAATCCAGTCATCTACAAAGGATCGGTGACCTATCGATTACATTTACAAATGATTGGTGACATCAACAAATAACGTAAACTGGCCGACATTTCAATAGCATTTCAAATAATTATTAAAAAGTGGCTACATTCTGAATGTATGACCATAGAGATTTTTGTCTGCCAAGTCGAATTTAAAGTCGGAATACAAATTGAGTCTGACCGCTATTCTAGACTACAAAATATTGACTTTCCACTTGATAATGTATAGATCTTTCATTCCACTCGTTTGGGGCAATAATCCTCACTCAATAGGATATTCTTTTATTATCAACAATCTAATTGGAGCTAATCTTGTGATGGTTGACACGGCGCTCCCATAAAATGAATTTCTCAATCTATATTTTTATTTTTGAAGTCGCATACACAACTTTCGTAATTACTTACAAACTTTCCGTATTTTACATTTCAAAAACCTTTTGTAATCGAGAAATCAGTTTTGTTTGCATTCAAAC
This sequence comes from Acanthosepion lycidas, assembly GCA_963932145.1. NCBI lineage: Eukaryota > Metazoa > Mollusca > Cephalopoda > Sepiida > Sepiidae > Acanthosepion > Acanthosepion lycidas. Next base: position 70,530,322 of record OZ010594.1, on the reverse strand, counting down.
AAAGCTCGGGTCAATTTTCGAAAAATGTCCCATTCAACATCCGAATAATTCGAACTGGTCAACTTTCGAAGAATTTGCTTTTAAAATATAAAAGTAATCTGAAAAGAATCTTCCTGTGACGACTAAGACGACTCATCGGCAATTGCAGACTACACTAAACCGAACTACATAGAAAAAGAAACATACTCGTAACTATATTTTTCAATATATGCCGTTCATTATTCTGCAAAAGATAAAGTCATTCATTTTTCTCAGTAAACATGCAAGATTCACAAAGAGAAATATATTTTAGGTCGTGAACTTTTGTCTATCTTCATAACAGACATTATCGTCATCTAGAGGATACAATCGTCACCACATTCACCGATCACAACATCTGACTTTTTTTTCCATTAATACAAAAAGTGAAAACACATTATTTATATATTTCACAATTTTTTGAATGACGTCATCACGAGAAAATTATTGCATTAAATTATTTTTTAAAATATGGTTTGGGTAAATAGTCAACCTGATTTCATTTAGTTTTTGTTTTTGTTTTTGTTTATGTTTCCATCACTTTTGTTATTAGATGTCCCACATTGCAATAATAGAAGATCTGCCTAGAAAAGTGAAATGTTGTAAGAACCTGGACGTAAATGTTGTAAGAACCTGGACGTAAATTTACTGTGGATGAACTAACGATTAAAACATTTTCTAGACATGTTTGTCTAAGTAAATCGCTTTTTCTTTTAATTAAAGAAGCAATTTATAAATCGAAATTATCGTCAGTCCCATAATGGTAAGCAACTAATGCTTTTTGTGTGCTATGTTGTAAAAATACCTTTTGTATTGATATAATCTTTTATTTAAATTACTTGAGGTTTCTCCTATATGTGACAATTATTACAGAGGACAGAGAAAAATTCTCAATCAATTTTTTTCTCTAAATTTGTTCTTGATATATAAAACTTTATATATCTTTTCCCCCACATACACAAACATATATATATATATATATATATATAATATATTTACACATACACACACACAAACATATGATTTTAGCTGTGTCTTTAAAACCCAGTAATTTTAAAAGTTACTCCAAAATTCGCTTGAGGATGAAATGGAACTAATGTCTTTAATTTAATTACAAAATTAAATTCGGACCTTCCATTTTTGAAACATGGTTAGAACTGTGTAGCGGAAAAAGCATATTTTTAATCAATTAATTTATAATATTAATGCTCTGTAAATTTACATTGAGTACTATTTTGTAAAAATAAAAAAATAAAAATATCTATGAGAACACTGGATTATATATCTTACTGTTCTTTCTTTATATATATATATATATATATATATATATATATATATATATATATATATATGTATGTATGTATGTATAATGTAAGCAGCAATTAGTACATCTTTGATTAAAAGACACAGACAAGTATTTTATTTACTTTTTTAATTAAACCTTTCCTGCTTCTATAGAATATATAGGTTAATAGTTACTGTATGAAAAGTTTTAATTGAATTCTTTAGGCTGTTCACTTAACCATTATTAAAAGCCATTAATTGCGATTAAGGAAGAATCCACTGACTTTTATTTTGTAGTCAACGTAAAAGATTCTGGCCAGAGGAAAACTTGACTTTGTTGTCGTCTTGTCTTTTAAGTCATGACATAGAAATGCCAATTTTTTTTAAAAAAAATAGAATTTAAAAAAATCACTTACCCATAATTATTTTCTCAAGAGGATAGCTTCTTGATAAATCGACCATTGTGAGAAATATAGGCACGTGTAGTTCATTTTTAAGTAACTTGGTATAAAGGGATTCGCTTGATTGAGTCAAAGCAAGCAAATGCATCTCAATGTCGAATCGCTAACGTTCTAAACACTCGTCTACGTATAAAGAAAGTTACCAGCATACAGAGTGTATACCCACTCTGTATATTGGTAGCCTTGTTAGTATAAAATGTAAACGCATTTGCTTGCTTTGACTCAATCAAACAAATCTCTTTATACTAAGTTAAAAAAACTATAAAAATAAACTACACGTGCCTATATATTTAAACGCTATTGCTTTCTTTTTTTTATCTCTCTCACTCCCTCTTTTTTTTTTCTCTCTCTCTCTCTCTATCTCTCTTTCTTCCTTCCTCTTTCTTTTCCTCTCTCTCTTTCTTTGCCTCTCTTTCTCTTTCTCTCTCTCTCGCTCTTTCTCTATCTCTCTCTCTCTATCTCTCTTTCTTCCTCTCTCTCTCTTTATTTTCCTCTCTTTCTCTTTCTCTCTCTCGCTCTCTTTCCTGCTCTCTTCCTTTTCCTCTCTCTCTTTCTCTCTTTATTTCCCTCTCTTTCTCTCTCTCGCTCTCTTTCTCTCTCTCGCTCTCTTTCTCTCTCTATCTCTATTTCTCTCTTTCTTTTCCTCTCTCTTTCTCTCTTTATTTCCCTCTCTTTCTCTTTCTCTCTCTCTCTCTCTTTCACACACACAAAATAAAATTTGCTATGCATCATAAAGTTCTATCCGCAAAATATATCGACGTAGATACATGATTATATATGAAGAAAATTTCCAGATGCAATATTGGTTTGCTTTGCTTCACGGTATATCTACCTTTTCTAGGTTATTTAATAGCAAATTCTTCGTTTTGATAAACAACGGGTAAACATGAGTCTGGTTTACAAGTCAAAAGGTAGCAATTTTACGTAGTATAATGGTTAGAAAGCTTGTTTCGTTTGATCAATTACGGCTGTGTAGCCTTCAACTAGCAAGGCTCAATAAAAATGGTCTCAGGTGAATCAATAAAATCTGTGGAATCTGTTATATACCTAGGAAGCGAAATAAATACCGGACAGCATGTAAAAATCCGCACAGCTAAAACCTGTGCCGCCTAGGACCTGGAAATTTGATCTACCAGAGAATCTCAAATGGAGATTCTTTCGATCCACTACAGAGGCGGTGTCAATATATGGTGCCACTGCATATATATTATTAGGTTCTACGCTTGATGGAACCTGTACTCGGATACTACGAGCTATACTTAACATCCAACTAATTCACAGTTCTATGGACCCATCCCTGATATTTCTACATTCTACGAACGCAGAATGCGCTTTGCAGGACAGTGCGGACGAGCAAAATAAGACTTTGAGCGTGGTCTACTGCTCTGAACACCTAGACATGGCAAAAGATGGGCTGGTCGCCCAGTAACCACTTACATTGTCCAACCATGTCATGACATAGAATTCCATCATAATGACCTTCTGATCTTGATGCAGGACTGTGATATTTGGCGTGAGAGATTCATAAATGTTCAAAATAGATCTTATTGGACTTTGACCAAATCTAAACTATGCTTAGTAAATATTAGGTTGGTGCAAAAATAATGTCGGTTTTTGACGTATTTTTTAACGTCAAAAACCGACATTATTTTTGCACCAACCTAATATATATATATATATATATATATATATATATATATATATATATATATATATATACATGATTCATTAGGATTAATTTATTTTACTTTTGCTCTACTTAGTGCATTGAACAGTCTTCGTGTTAACTTATTACACGCTGGGTTTTTTTTTTTTTTTTTTTTGGTTTTTTTCTTTGTACCAGAAATTTAAGGTTACTAGACGATATTTTTTCCCCCTGTTCAGAGGTTTCTGGTTCTTCCATTTTTTTTTTCCCCCATTTTTCCTCAGATGCCAATTTGTTTGAAAATTGTGCTATCAAGGTTTATCACCCACCATGTTTAAATAGATTTATATTATGTATAAATTGTGTATATTTAGGCAGCAATTTTTCATTGATGCATGTTTTATTAAATAATATATACAAGTTTTGTCTATTTATTTTAAGTAAATTCCTTTCATATTGTCTGATTCCTTTCGTTTTCAATGATAATGTTATTAAGCTTATCAGACAATATGAAAGGAACTTACTTAAAATATGTAGATAAAACTTGCCTATATTATTTAATGAAACATGCAATATTTACATGATACATATATATATATATATATATATATATATATATATATATATATATATATATATATATACATAGTGTATTTAGGCAGTAATCCTTCTGTCATGCAAGTTTCATTAAATATGACAGACAAGGTGTTTGATTAAGTTTTTTTATATAATTTCTCATATGGTCTTATAATTTTTTTTTCTTTTCAGTAGATAAATTATATAAAAACTGTCCAAATGTTATATTTTTACGATCGCTTTCGGTTTCAATGATGAAGTTAATGAAATGATATCAACTGTTAACTAGAAACAAATTGTTGCATGTATTTTGCGAATAGGGTCCGGTAGGTCTCCATGAGTATTTAAAAGAGACTTAATTGAGCTATATATATGCAACATTTGGCCACTTCGTCATGGTATAATGATTAGCAAGCTTGTCTTGTTTGATCAAAATTACGACTGAGTAATGAGTTTTGTCCACACTTGATGCTCCATAATCTCGGCCTTGTGCCACATCTAAGATACGCTTTGTAAATCGCTATTTGTAAATCGCTATAGGGTCGGCATGAATTAGAATTAAAAATGCAAAATTAGGTTCGGTTTTCCCGACATACGTACGTACGCTAAACAGGTAGCTAAACAGGTAGCTAAACAGCTAGCTCCTCTCCACGGGAGATGCAGTCGACATATTCTTAGCCCCAACCAACAGGGCGATATATATATATATATAGATAGATAGATAGATAGATAGATAGATAGATAGATAGATAGATAGATAGATAGATAGATAGATAGATAGATAGATACGACGAAAAGTAATGAATTACTTCATTGAGGAAAAATGCCTAATCAATAATGACTTGTGATCAAAAGCACCGATTTACACCTCTGGATCTTTACTTCACAGGTTATTTAACACTGTTGACAACTTTCATCAAAATCGCATAAAATATTTTGAAATATACATTACACCTGGGAAAACGTCCTCATTACAGATTCTGTTCACAAAAGCGCTCCATTGCATGGGCGTCTAGAAAGTGCTTTACAAAAGAATTATAGTAAGAATTATCGTAAACATGTAAATTGTTTACCAATCCCAAATTCATCGTTATTGATTGCAAGCCAAAAAAGCATGTGAGATGAAGCAGATAGATGGTCAGAAATCTGCACGGTCAACTCATTTGTAGAAATATAAAAGCCAAACATCGAATAAAGAAAGATGAAACAATACTCTTCCTATAGATGTGAGTGTATGGCTACTGACTAACAGGGTTATGTGCATAGTTACTAGTTATTTACTACCCCCCACACACACACGCGCGTGCACAAACACGCCCGTTGGATGTGACACAGGACCTTTTTAACATGGGGTTTATGTACATAAACTTGTTATTTACTCACTCACGCACACGGCGGAGGGATACAGCTCAAGGCATTTTTTTAAAGTGGAGTTTATGTAGATTAACTAGCTATTTATTCGCCCCCCCACACACACACACACGCACACAGTGGCGGGGTGTGGCACAAGGCATTTTTTTAAAGTGAGCGTTACGTATATAAAATCTATGTTATAATAAATCTGTTAGGTTGTTACTGGTCGGCACATGTCTAAATGGTTAAAACATTAACAGTTTGATCATGAGAACCGGGTTTCGAATCTCATCGTGGTCGATTAGTCAAGAAAGTGACTTCTGAATAATATCGTCCTGGGGACATAATCCCAGCTTGCGTTGCCGCTAGAACATTTCTGAAAATCCTACTACGGTTTAAACTTGTGACTAAAATTACGTAGACAAATTATTCGAAAACTGTCGATGGCTGTGCTAACAGGCAGATTGAAACTAACAAACCTTGGGTGGTAATCTACCTCGAGATGGTAAGCATCCCGCAGCCTGGGACTATTGTGAGAATGTTTTCGGCCTGAAAAACAATTCTTAAATTGTCGCAGGCGGAGATAGCGTCTTCATTTTAATTCCCGGTTGATAATAACAGATTTACGATTAACAGGATAAATGTTACTTTTCTGCATTTTGTGTGTGTGTGTGTATTCAGCAAGATTTATGTTTATTTATTCAAACATTTGATAAATTTTCTGACAGATATCTGACCAAGCCCAATTGTTTTATACGATATATATCGTATATCATTCCCGTCTTCAAACCATTCAATCCAACCTGTAAAATTTTGGTAATATTTTACAGGGTTTTTTTGGTTTTTTTAACGCAAATGAAGTTTACTTAAAATATTTTACTTTTCGTTAACGAAGATAGATAGATAGATAGATAGATAGATAGATAGATAGATAGATAGATAGATAGATAGATGAATGCAGTGTTACGAATTTGCAATATATAGAGATATGGGCCTCGGGTTCAAAAAAAAAAAGAAAAGATGGATTTGTTCAGAGAGTAACGCACGACACAGGTGTCAACCAGCAACAAGCACAAGATGAACTTTTATAAACAATTTTATACAACAAAAACAACAGAATATTGAAAGAGGATGGGATAACAGACGTAAAATCAATAAATGACACTTATCTGATACTGGTTGTTAGTTCAAGTATTCGTGATTCATGAATTTGTATATTCAAATGTTCATTATGGCAAACAGACAAAATGTCTTTAAAATGTCTGAATAAAAGTCAGTAGTTCTTCTTTCCGCAATATAAGATATAAGACTCTGGAATAATATTTGTATTTCGTTTCCCCTCTTGTAATAGAATTACATCCAAGATGAAATTGAAATGATTTCTTTGGGTATAATATTTTCTTATTCTCTACACAAGTAGTCGAATAAATGCACGGTCTTCTTATTCATTATCCATCAAGTAGTTGAATAAATCCAGTATCTTCGAGAATAATATTTTCTTATCCCTTATATAACAAGTAATAGAATAAGTACATCAACAAATTTCTAATGAGCGCACGATAAGAATAAATTTATTTACGACCTGTCGTGGTAGGAGATTATCGGGAAACTGAAATTACAATTCAAAAATCCCACTTGCTAGAGCATGTCACATGGATTTAAGTGACTGACTTTTACTTACTCCATTTTGAGGTCAATTTTTATAGTTGTTAAACTACATAGATTCTTTCTGGCCATTTCTCAGTCGAGACTAGACTCAGTCTAGACAGGAAATAAAGGAAGAAAAGAGGAAACACAAAGAAAGCGTGTCCATTAATAAATTGATCATACGTCTGATTTAACATTCAACATTTAGAGCCATGACACAGCAGTCAAGATAAATAAATTGAGAGAGAGAGAAAAATGAATAGACTGATAATAATAGATAGATAGTAATGATAATGGTAATATTAGCCGTTTCCCTACAAGGAAATATTTGGCATTCATTAACCAAGCAACCACTACAAGCTGTCCGTTGGAATTCATAAAATCATTGTATTAAAATAATTTTTCAAGAAAATAGGTTTCTCAAGTCTCGTAGCGATTATCGCACTTTCTACTATTAATGGGAGAGGGGTTCTTCCCATACTTTTATTTGTAGCAGTGTAAAACGTTAACATCTTGATTATGTCATTATTTTCTCTTCGAGTTATACGTGCTATCCATTTTAGTTGTTACTGCTGTTGATAGTCTTCAACTGGTGTGGTTTCTGTTATTTGATATAACACTTTGTTTATGATTTTGTAGCGTCAGTCCACAATGTTCACACAAGGATGGTCTTTGCTAAGACTCACAGGCTTGACTGATGTAGATAGATAGATAGATAGATAGATAGATAGATAGATAGATAGATAGATATAAATGCAGTCAGATAGATAAATGGAAAGAGAAAAATGATTAGATTGATAACAACAGATAGATAGATAGATAGATAGATAGATAGATAGATAGATAGATAATGTTAGCATAGAAAGCAAATTTTAAAGCATGTAATTTTATATAAAGTACCTCATCGACCATAGTCGAGAGCATAGTCTATAAACATGCATCTGAGTTAATTATAAATTCCATAATCCATTGTAGTATATGCTTCGAAAGGGCTACATATCATTTTGAATTCAGAGAGATCCTTCACCTAAGCTGATTCCAAATGATGGCGAATGAGGTCTTTCTGGCCTGGTGTGGTGAGAGAAGAGATACAAGTATTTGTGCGGAAGTGAATCTATGGAATGTAACAAGCATTTGCTGGTTTCTTGCTTTCGCCATTCAATTAGCTGTAAATCCTTTTGAAATGACGAAAGATGAAGTATTTAAAGTCACGTAGAAATTATAGATTTTACAGTGACTGCTAGGGATAGAAACTGTTGAGTCAATCGATTTTGATTGCATTGAAATTTTGCGTTTGAAGTCCCTCTCTTTTATCTGGGCTCAAACAACAACGATGAATGCAACAAGCAAGCATACGGGGAAGTAAATTATCATATGAGTTCTAAATAGATAGGTTGATATTAAAAGATTGATGTTGATAGATAGATAGATAGATAGATAGATAGATAGATAGATAGATAGATAGATATAAAAAAACTGATTTAGATAGATAGATAGATAGATAGATAGATAGATAGGAAGAGACGAGGATCTTGAAAATGAGAAGACAAAATAAAATACAAGGCAGTAAAAAACAAAGGTTCAACAACCTCTGAGAAAAAAACGAAAAGGCCTACTTTCACTTTCCCAAGAGCATTTCTGGGACATAGTATTAAAAAAAAAACATCTCTTTTAACTTCAGTTAATGCTTGGGAAATTTTCTCAGAATTCTTTTCGTTCTTGGCTGTCCAACCAGATAATCGCTTTGTAGTCTAACTTGCTTTAATCTAACCAAAAATATCAAAGGAAAAAGAGCACGCCGGCCGCGTCCAATGTTGACATATCCAAGTCCGGAATTTCAAGGTTTATCCGAGCAATCATATTTGAGCGAGTGCCTCGACGGTGAATGGATTCCGTATGTCAGCTATTTCCGTTACTTAAACTACTTCCGAAATGACAATGACTAGGCCATGATGTGCTAAGGGGGGAGGGACAGAAGAAGAAGATGTGGTCAGTGATAGATGCCCTATTTGTGTCAACAATGGAACTCGTTACCTTTTACCAAATTGTGATTTACCTTGTCACTTGAAATAAAGCCAAGATAAGCAACAGCTGTGAATCGATACTGAGATTTGAGAGTTTAGACGAGAGATGAGGAACAGTTCTATTTGCAGTATTCTGGCTGTTGACACTTGAAACGAAATGAATGAACGAATATCTGAAGGATATAGTGGCTGCTGAAGCCAGACATGAATACGTTCAAAACCTATTAGTATCAGATCCTTTTTTGGCATTTTGGACATGCGTAAAAATAATTCCTGAACGAACAGTATCGCAAACGGGTTTTAGCGCAAGACTCCGCGTTCCTAAAACACGCGTATGGTCTAAACGCTACACTCATTTACCCACTTCATAACAACGTAGTTAGTTCAAGTACATTGTTGTGTTTCGATTCCATACTGCATAGGGGTGCACAAAAACTGGGAAAGGCCCGCAGTACGATCACAGGGAAAACTCAAAGTGAAATAAGGCTAGGGCGAAGAATGAAGGACAGCCTGTACCCCACAACAAACTGGCACTGTAACCGAAAGTTTTCAGTTATTTATTCAGTTAGTATGAAAAAAATATTCCTTTCCGCATCATTCTTCTTCCGTTTGGTTTTTGTAAACATTTATTCAGTATATTGTTTTAAAAACTATGGTCTCCTAACGATTGGATCAGGAAAACCGACATAGAATTAAACGGTAAATGATATTATCAGATTCTGAAGCCATTACTAATTTCCACGAAGCAAGCTCTTACTGACTGATTAGTCTATCAGAACATTTTCCAGTCAAACCGAAGACTCCAACTACAATTGGAAAAATAATTATTATTAATATTATTATGATTATTATTATTAGTAGTAGTAGTAGTAGTAGTATGATCTAATATGTTATTTCTATTGTGTAAGTGGCAAAAATAATGAATATTTAAAACAAGTTCAATGGAAAAAAGCTAGGGAAGACAGATTTCTTCTCCCATTTGAATTTCCCCCGTTACGAGTATTATCATACCCGTATTATAATAACACCGTAATTCACGGTCGGAACGGAATAGCTGAATGGAAAAAGAATGACAAACATTCTTTCTTCTCAGAGAGATTTTTATAATGCTACGTCATACACAAAGTTATATATATATATATATATATATATATATATATATATATATATATATATATATATATATATATATATATATATATATATATACACATGCCCCTCGCAGAGAAATCCTAACACATATATGCAACAAGAAACGGTGTGTAAGAATGAGGATCGTTACTTGTTATATTTCCCGAAGGGAAAACTGTATTTACAGCGGTTTCTCTATGGACCAGGATAGGCTATATGGTTTTTCTTGTAAGACTTAGCGACGTCGGCTAGGAACATCCTTCTTCTCTTCGTCACTCTATTCCCTGACGTCATTCACCAACTATCACGTGACCCTCGTGAAAATCACCGGTTTGTATCCCTACACAAGAAAGTAGAAGGAGGAACATAATACTAGTCGCGATACCCACTTTTTTCCATGACACTATAAACTGGTACTTGTCAACTCATCTAACATTTTTGTATATAAGATAATTGTTATGTCTTCAAATATGTAGCATTTTCATGGAATATGAAAGAATTCACTTCAGTGTGTACAAACGATTTAATAAATCAGAGATACCCACTAATGAAATCCAACATACATATAAATTAATGTTTTCTTAAGAAATAAACACTTTAGATCAGATGTCGGTTATGTGCCTTGCGTGATACATGCTTAGACGATCATTTATCTTTCGATACATGACTGACGAGGCAGATTTTTTTCCCGCAGTCGGTTGCCATTTCATTCTGTGGTAGACCTGTTGCCTTCCAAGGTTATAGAACCCGGTCTGTTCTGTTAATTACCCATAGTTGGGAGGAGAAGAAGAGGATTCATGCCTTTCCCAAGGGTATTAGCACGTAAGTGAATGTAATAGATTCGACTGGAATTCGAACTCTGCTCCCCGATTCCTCAATCCGAGCCGCTATCCATTACTCCACCTTAAGTATATAAGACATAGTTAATTATTGCATCATATCTGTACGTGTATTTGTGTGCACGTGAGTGTGTGTGTGTCTGTGTGTGTATGTTTTAGGTGTGTGTGTGTGTGTATGTGTGTGTGTGTAACGATAAAAGAATTTGGATGTGTCTTCATTTCTGGGATGTATACAAAAATAACTAACCTTTGAAAGAGCCGGAATGCTGTTCCTCTTTAATATACACACGTAAATCATATCTAACATAAGTCATGGAGGGTAAAAAAAAAATTAGATGTTGGCTGGTGTCAGGAAGGATAGATTAAAGGATTGTAGCTTAGTTGGCATTCTGAACTCGGATTAGAATAAAAACTTCTGACGTGACGGGATTTCTGACCTTATAACCAGCAATATTAGTTTAATGTCAAGTGAAATGACGTTGATAAGATGCTTGAAGCATAGTGATTAGAGTGTAATACAGGAAAACAGAGAGACATTAATGTGAGGTACTAAAAGGGCAATAACTGAAGAATACGAGAGACTAGAGAGGGATTTGAAGGATTTTAAGGATGCGAATGACATGAGAAGAACATGGATGATAAACGTGAGAAGAAGAAGAAGAAGAAGAAGAAGAAGAAGAAGAAGAAGAAGAAGAAGAAGAAGAAGAAGAAGAAGAAGATAAGGAAATAATGGAGAAATATAGAAATGTAAATAAATGTAGTATCAATGATAGAGAAAGAGGTTGATATAAATGAAGACTAATTAAAACATCTGAAAACGTTATTTGAAAAGAGTGTTTATATTTGTTGTCTCTTTTCTTTTTTAATGGTGGGTCTAATGTTTGCTGAATTATTACTGGTACGAAAAAGCTCTGTATAGGATTGAAAATTGTTGCATCGGTGGATCTTGTTGCCATTTGTTCCCGATCAATAACGACAACGCCTCCGATTATTCCAAATCTCTCTCTCTCTCTTTCTCTCTCTATCTCTCGCTCTCTCTCTCTCGCTCTCTCTCTCTCTCGCTCTCTCTCTCTCTCTCTCTCTGCTGTTTGCATGTTCATCTCGATGATAATGATCGTGTAAGAATCTCCCTCTTGATCGTATATCTATTATGATGATGATGATGACCATGGGACTCAAGACGTTGACACACTATTTCCGCAGACAATAGAATTTCAAAGCGAAAATTATATGCAAAATACAATTACATGACTAATTCTCTGTAGATTTATAACTTTTTAATGTCTCAGAAATATTGCCATTCAAAGTATCGAGAGAGAAAGAAACGGCTTTTTTTTATCAGAAAATAATAGTAACTGCTATGAAATTTATTGACATTACAAACATTTGCTTGGTGAAAATACTTCGGGTGATTGTCTTCTGGAGGTCAGAGTGGGTTAAATGTCAATTATATTTTCCCCTTTTGTTTCTTTTCACTATCAGAGTGGCTCGAGGATTATTATGAAGATTAACGAAGAAATGCAACTACGAGAGAAAACATTAATGAGAATTGTAAAATGGATCGGTATAGGTGGCGCAATGAACAGAGGCTTGGATTGCGGAATCGGAAAGCCGAGTTCGAATACCAGTCGAATCTATTGCATTCACTTACGTGCTAATACCCTTGGGAAAGGTATGAATCCTCTTCTTATCGCCCCACTAGATACAGTTATGCAAAAGGACGACGAATAAATAAAATATAAAAAAAAAATAAGAGATGGATAAGAATGCAGCTATTTTAAGTTAAAAGCTAACAATAATAAAATTAGGATAGAATAGTTCGTCCATCCTTATAAAATCCACACGCTTCTTCCAGGTTCTGTTTACACATAGGGGTTTCATTTGCGCATATATTAGGGTATACACGGAATTTCCCTGATACTAGGACTCATCCATTGTCCAGTATAAACATCATGACATCATTTCGGTTTAGTACGACAAATCGGATCTGTCAGATTCCGCCATTGACCACACCCTGCTACCGGCTGCTATGCCTTGCGAAAGGGCAAGCCGTGATTTGGTGGTTACGGTTTTGAATTCAGAGTTGTCTTTCTCCTAGACAGTTTTACCAACTACGAATTGTCTTGCTATTTAACCCATAACTGGGGGAGAAAGGATTCATCCCTTTCCCAAAGGTATTTGCACGTAAGTGAACATAACAAACACGACTGTGATTCGAACTCAGATCTCCGATTTCTCATTCCGGACCGATATCCATTACACCAACCGCACATCCGAGAATCATTGAAAAAAAATAACAACACAAAAAGACCGATGAAAAGTATCTAATGTCAACTAAAGAAGAATGTTATTGATTCAGTAAAGATTAAGCTAAAAAGAAGGCCAAAAAATAAGGGTTAGAATGGGAAAACGAGGGGGAAAATGAGGGTGAAAATGAGAAAAATGCTTTAAAATAAAATAAAAATGAAGGAAATATCATTAAGACAAAAAAATTATTTTAAAAAAACGAGAAAGATTTTTTAAATATTTTTAAATCAGACTTTTTTATGAAATTTGAGTTTTTTTTTTAAATGAAAAAAAATGAAGAAATATTAAATTAATGAACAAAAAACGTCGAAAAAAGGACAGACAAAATGTTTCAAGAGAAAAAGCAGCATTAAAGAAAAAATAAAATAAAGTTTGATAATTAGAAAGATGAGATTGAGTTAAGAAAGGAAAGAAGGGATTGGCTTAAATGGAAATCAATGAAGACATTAACATTGAAAGATTGAACAAAACTCAAGTAATACGAGACTTTACGAGATTATACGAGATGAGACAAGAACGATTCCATTAAATAACGACAACCAGTCATCATATATAACATAACATAATGTGATATGTGACATGATATTTGACGATACAATACATTCCTATTCACGAAAAGGAGACTGTCCACCAATTTGTGATAATTCACGGACCGATAAAATACAATCAACTCGCATGTTGATCTCAGGAATCCAATGCTTTCTTTTAGAGCTCTTAAATTTCGTACTGGGACACAAATGCTATATACAAACCATAAAGATGCAAAAATCATTTATGGCTGAGTATTGAAGATTAGCATAAAATTAAATTTATTTCTTAACCGGAATTCGACAAAGTAATTTGGAATGGACACATAGCAAACGCGCTTCAGTAAAGAAAATTTTATCTGTGTTAATTATAACTTGACATATGACCAACTATTATTTTGTATCATTCAAGACAGATGCTTGTATAACTCGTAAAAACATGTTTATGTGATGTTACTCAACAACCTCGAGGGGATATAACATTGCTTAATTTTAAATTCATGCAAAGCCTATTTCCCCCACATTCTGTTTTCTAAGTGTGACCCGAACTCTGCAGCCAATCCTTCTCTTAAACGAATAGTCTTGAAATTTTTCCTTGTTGTAGAAATATAACAAAAAGTTGAATTAAATTGAAAGCCCGAATGTCAACATTCAAAAATAACTGCAATATTATTTTTATTAAATAAAATATTGTCGGCCATTATTTTTTTTTTTTCGGTAAGAGCTTATCTTCTATATCCGGTCCTGCGCTGTCTTCACATGATCTGAGAACTATCAGCTTGCGTAAATTTGCAATAAAAATAAAAGAAAAACATAAAATTACAATAAATAATAGTCAAAAACTAAAAAAAAAGAATTATATACAAATATAACTGTTATTCAAGTAGTGCAGATATTTGTCTGAGTCTGCTGCAAGACCACAACAATGCAACAAACAAGAATGTTGGAGCACGCCATGCAAGCAAAGATCTACTGGATTTAGCTTTTAATAACTAGTTTATCTCTCTCTTTTTTGTCATATATTAATGAACCGTCTAAGAGCATTCTTATATCACGAGTAAATACATATGCAGATATTACTACAGTTTACAAGTGAATCTCTAAAAAAAAAAAACTGATCCTTCCTCTGATCTTGTTCGCGCAGTTCAATGGAGGAACAATTTGCTTGTAGCATTCAATACCTCCAAAATCAAGTTAATAACGTTTTATCAGCAGACACTGAATTTTCTCCAGGCATGATGAACGGCTCTACTCTCAATGTGATTCTTTGCCTCGAACGTCTGTTGGAATTTAAGCACACACCAGTTCTCTTATACACAGTCCATCGCTAAAGACACTACAAAAATGGTCAGCGCCCTCTATCACTAGAGAAAGAATATAATTCAACTCGCCATGCTCTTTACGAGAGTTAGATGAAGTCAAAAATGAAAACTTTTTAATCATTTCACCCCAAACAAGACGATAATGTCATTAAGATGTGAAGGGTTACTGGAAATAGAAGAGAATGAGAAGACTTTAGTGAGGAGAAAGAACAATAAAAGAGCAGACCTCAGAAGTTTGCGATTGACGACATACTTATAGTTTTGAAGATTGTAAGTGGCAGAGATTCAAGAAATTGGAAAATAGTTCCACATGTAAGAAGTACGAGAAAAGAAACTATTAGAATATAACTTACGGTTTGTATCTAGCTATTTCAATAGTAAAACGATGAGATCTAGTCGCTAATCTAGTAGAACTCATGTAGTCGAGATACCAAGACGAGCTTATTAGAACAACTGTCATGAAAATATTTATAAGAAATAAAATATATTTATAGAGAAGCTACGTCAGGGTGATGGGAATGTGACAGAAGTGCAAATGTCAAGTCAGGACCGATAACATTACAGACTCTCGTTTGGATTTTGTCGAGAATCTCGCGATATAGAGCCTGAGCAGCAAACCAGATATGGTAGCAATATTCAATACACGCACGAGTGGTAAATTTATAAATGTGCAAGATGAATTCTGACGAGAAAAATTGTCTGGCAGGACACAGTGAACGTTAGCAGCAAACCTAGCAATTGATTCAATATAATCATTCCACTTCATATCAGAACATGTGAGACCAAAATGGCACAATGAGTTGCTCTCCTGGAGGTTAGCATCAGCCATTCTCCACTTCATGTCAGTAGGAAACGTACTGCCATGAATGGACTGGAGCTTCCCAGATCTGATTTTCCTGCTTCGACAGAGTTCAAAAGTTTTTATGCGGCATTATCTGTGATGAATTATTTCCCACAAACAAAACATTGCTAGATGTATTATAGATATAGATGTGAGATGATCAAGTAAACTACATTTCTTGATTCCACCAGTCTAGGTAAGTTATTACGGACTAGGGTAGAACACCCAGATATTAGATGACCAATAATTTACTCAGCCTTTGTAAAAAAGTGATATTTTGGATGAATCCATTGAAACATTTGGTAGGATCTTGCTGGCTTGCTTTGAACTCGAGTAGCCAGGATGAATTCCACTGTTTCTGGTTTCATCCTGCAATTACTGATGAGATTAGCACACCAAGAAAGTGACACTAGGGTATAAATATACGAAGCCCAATATATACATCATGAGACCCAGTCAGATAAGTATATACCATGGAAAAATCTTTATATGTTTCTTATTTTTTCATTTTCCTTCAATTTTAACCTCTGGGTTAGTGAAACAACTACATTCTCATTATTCCTGTTTTTATAGTGATTAGTAACATAATGATTATAATCAGAATCAAATTAGAGGGAAATTGGAAAGGACACCAAAATTCGAATCATTAATAATATCCTCTGTCGATAATTAATGCTCCCTAAAGAGAAAGTGCGCACTCACACACACAATCGCCGCTAATGACGCACAGGAAATTGTATTCATTTTGCAGGCGATTCTCAGAACCCATTTCTAATTCGGTCCTCTACAGAGGTGGCTTTCAGCTAGATTTTGTTAAAAACATTTTTCCTAATAAACAAAAAAATGTTCAGACATTAGAAATTACTTCGATACAGACTTTTCTTATATTCCATAGCAACTCTACTTCAAGCAAAAATAACGAAAGAGAATTATATCTTTAGATGGAACGAAAAAAAAAATTTAAATTATTTCGGGTTTTCCTTCAGTTTTTAGAACCAATCTCAAATCCAACTCTATGACGTCATAACAAAATCGATTTTGCGTAATGTGTTTGCTTCATACCAGTCTATTTCTAAAATCGAACCTTCCAGATATGACAGCGAGGAGGGGGAAGGGTATAAAGAAGATCGGGAAGAAAGCTGGGAGGAATGAACGCTCCGGTATTAACAGCAACATTAATTACACCATAAGTGTTTTTTAGTTATTTGCAGAGTAATATCTCTCTCAGGGAGTCGTGATTGATTTAATAATCAATAAAGATCGATTCCCTTGAGCATACGTTGATTATAACTTGCATAAAAGTTATTACCATATGCCTTATATATCAGTGAGCCTTTGTGTTAATAAGATAGATAGATAGATAGATAGATAGATAGATAAAACTAACAGGAAACGTTTATAAGTCTAACATGTTTCGCCTTTCTTACAGCTTCATCAAAGAATATGATATAGAAAAAATTCCTAGTATTTTTTGTGTTGTTTGATTTTTATTGGTTAAGCAG
Organism: Acanthosepion lycidas; assembly: GCA_963932145.1. Classification (NCBI taxonomy): domain Eukaryota; kingdom Metazoa; phylum Mollusca; class Cephalopoda; order Sepiida; family Sepiidae; genus Acanthosepion; species Acanthosepion lycidas. Next base: position 70,512,845 of record OZ010594.1, on the reverse strand, counting down.
ACTTCACGTACATTTGACTAGCCATGCAGCGTTCGTACGAAAATTTATGTGTGTAACGGTATCATAATTCTATTTTGTCTCTGCGGGATTCGTATGATATATATATATATATATATATATATATATATATATATATATATATATATATATATATTGACATTAGAAAATACGTCAAAAAACGACATTATTACGTCATTATTTTTGCACCAACCTAATATATATATATATATATATATATATATATATATATGTGTGTGTGTGTGTGTGTGTGTAGTAGTAGTAGTAGTAGTAGTAGTAGATATTTATGTTCGGAGGTTTCTGAATGTTGATTTGGAGACATTTTTATGTCAACACCTGTCATGGTAGTTAAATAGGGATTTAATAAAGGTTGGTTATGTAATATAGCGTTGTTGACGTGTGTTTATAAGTGGTAACTTTTTTATCAGGGCTCCCTCGAAGTACTTTCTACGTAAAGAATTATATTCTTTTTCAATCAGGGTGGCATTTGTAAAATCAAAATATGACCATTCTTCTTCCTGTACATTACAATTGAGTTTAAATGGTTGTCTTAACGTAGGTCTCTCTTGTGTTCACAGGTGCGGGCTTTTAGACATTAAGACGTTTTTCCAATGTGGGTACATTGCCAGCGCTCTATTTGATAAATCCCAATATCTGAAGAGGTGTTGGGTCGATTTTGCTTCCAGGTTATATTTCCGGTTGTCTTGGAGGTAGTGATAAAGACCCCTACTGTTAGAGATAACTAAATTATTTTTAAATTTTTTAAATAGAGTATTACAGGGATGATTTTGTCTTCTTGATGCAAGAACATCTTGGTGATGTCTAATTTATGTATTTGTGGAATTTGTAAACCCCTTATTGATAGATAGACAGATATAAACAGATTGAGATAGATAGATAGATAGATAGATAGATAGATAGATAGATAGATAGATAATAGCTGGCCATTCATATTCTAGAATACCTGTCTACTAGGGCGGCTAACTCAGGCACATTTCTGTTTGTTCAACACCCACAGAGCCAACCTGCGGTTTATGGGGAACAGACCTTAGTTACAGTTTCAGAGAGCGTGTTATCTGAACAAGGCCAGCACACACAAACCCTCGATCACGAGGACTTGTGACTTCGTGCTAGCATAGACGGCCCAATTTCACTCACAAGAATTGGGTCAACTCGTGGTATGGTTTTCAGGGACTTTCCAAAGGTACCACACGCAGGGATCGCCCCACCTCCAGACCGATAACATCAAGAAGTCTACTTGACAAATCAACCGTGGTAAGAAAGCGAACGTTCTAACTACTCGACCACGAGATAGATAGATAGATAGATAGATAGATAGATAGATAGATAGATAGATAGATAGATAGATACATACATACATACATACATACATACATACATGCATACATACATACATATTCTTCTACTCCAAGCCTATGATTATTTTGGTTTTTGAAGTGGGGAAAACATATGTTTCACTTCTTTTGAAAATATAAAAATATTGAAATAACAGAAACAAAAATGATCATCTTTTTTTTACCTCTTATTGTGACCTTCACAACCATTTGTGTCATTTTTATTTGTAAAAAAATGTCGATAGATAAACTAGCGAACGATATACAAACGTGCAGGTTAGCTTAAAGGTTAAAAATACAGAAAACAGAATCCATAAATCAACCTTGAATTTCGCTTGAAGCTGATTATTTTCATTACATACTACTCTCCTTGAAAGAGGCTATAAGTTCATTTATCCTTGCTCCATTCTATCGCCAGATATCATAATAAAAAATGCCTGGGTATTGTCATTCCACATGACAACTGACAAAGAAGGTTAGTGAAAAATCTGAACAGGTTTACTTTAACTACTCACTCTGCCTGAGTAGTTAAAGCAATCAAGGTAATCAATAAAGTAATAAAGGTTGACAATGGATGTAAAAGCTTTTTTGGTGAATCTGTTATATCCATGGTCAACCTTGACAGGAACCTATAATCTCAATCTATCTATCTCTCTCTCTCTCACACACACACACACACACACACACACACTGTGTGTGTGTTTATATATAACTAACCTTCCTCTTGTCTATATTTTCATAATTACCCACACGACTATATCATTATTTTTTCATACATTATTATTATATAATTATCATAATATTTTCACATTATGTTATTATTTATTATATGTAAATATTATTTTATTTATTAATGACATTTTCATATTAATCATATTATGATTATTTATGATTATTTATTATGATATCTTAATGATTCTATGATTTGTGATTAAGCAAAGTAATTTGAATTATTGTATTTTGTCTTATAATTATGACATTTTTTTCTTTTTCAGGTAAGTTGATTTTCCTGTATTTCGAAACAAAGAAACAAGGAGTCAGTGAGTAGATCAAACATTTCAAGCAAACGATTTCCGTTTTAAACATTTCGATTTTATTCACTACGGAAATCCTACCTTTGTTTTGTCTTAATCTATAAACATCATATTAAATTTTTCCCATTATATTAAACTTTTTACGTATTCAGTTGTATATGTACACGATAGAATACTTCTTTTAATTATCAATCCTACATATACACAATGTGCATCATATATATTGTATTTACCCTAAGTATTTGAACAGACATTTTGTTTCTGATCCTTTACTTTTGATATTAAAAAAGAGGACATGAGGCAAGGAAATTAGCGAAGAAATCAAAGCATTTAATCAAGATTTCTTGTTATAAGTGCTACATTTGTGGATCTTCTTTTTCATAAAATTAAACTATTGAATAGAAAAAAGTTTCTATTTATCTATTTGATTTAGGTGTTTGTTAAATTTCTCACTTTCTTTCAATTGCACTCTGTCATACGATTTTTTTTTTTTTTTTTTTTTTTTTGATGATAACGAAATATCGAATTGTAACCTGGATTAGGTGATCAGTTTAAAAAGAAAATCCCAGAGAATTTTAGGCTTTTTCACTCACTAAGACACATTCTAGTGTTGATGGGTCCTCCCCTTTTTACAAAAATGGACTCACCCAGTATATACATATACTACTGCTATGTGAAGACCAGAGAGCCGGACCGAAGAGACGAGAGCAACATAGGGCGAAGGTAACAGACAGACAGAACGAACGTAGACAGCAAGAGTCACAGTGAGCGAGCACATAGACTCAGTAAGATACTTCAATACCAAAGACTGTATAGATATTCTGCTACTAACCCGTATTCCTGGAACTACTAACCTGCATTACTAGTTTGTCTTATTACATTAATACATTATTTTCCTATATTCATTCTTGGCGTTTGTTATTTATTGGTACCGGATTTCATCCCGGAATCCACAACATCTAGTTTATGTATTTTTATGGTCATTTGCACAGTTCTCAAAAGATCACCATCTCATCCTGTCATACACAATTTATACTGTTACTGTTCCATTTTATTATATAATTAACAAATTCATATCTACCTCGATATGACCTATATTACGATTTTATTGTACTGTGTATATTTTAGCCATAATTTAATTGCTTGTTCTCGTGCTTCACAGGTACTTAGCGAATAAAGATGTGTTTTCTCTCTTCAGATGTTTTTTTTCTCAATCATGTGAAAGTCGTCTCATTTACAATTTTTTCTATTTACAAAATGAAATGTGCGTAAGGTAATTGTTATTCTATTCGCCAAAAACATTTCTTAAAAAAAAAAGTGTGAAGCGCTCTTGAAGAGACAGATGAACTTATGGATTCCATCATTTCAACTTCAGCTCTAATGTCATTTAAAACGTCATCTCTTTGTATCAAAGGCGAATTTGTTAGGCCTAGAAAATTTAACACTAAAGCTGAACATATATTGCCGTTGCTTACTTTGTATCCGTGGTTTGTTATCAAAGGACAAGTTGTCAGATAATGTAGGTGTTTGCTTATCAACGGTCTTTTGTCACAGGACAAGTTGACTGATAATGTAGTTGTTTACTTCATGTTATTGGTCTGTTATTGGAGGACAAGATGACTGATAATGTAGTTATTTACTTCTTAACATTGCTATTGGAGGACAAGCTGACATAATATACATGTTTACTTTTCATATTTATTCTGTTATCAAAAGAAAATTTAACTGACGCCGTAGATTGTTCTCTTTTACTCTTCGTCTCTTATCAAAGGACAAGATCACAAAATATTCGATCACAGTTCTTCTTTCTTTTTATGTGCCATGTTCGTTCAGGATGTAGGCGATCATGGCTCTCCACCTCCTTCTATTCCTTACATCTTTCAACAAGTTCCTCACCCAGACAACGTTCTGTCATCCACCTGCTCAAGCCCGCCAGGTATGTTACGCGTTGCTTTCCCTTGTCTCTCTTTCCCTCTATTCGACACGTGAATATCAGATTCTCCAGGACCTCCTTCCTCATTATGTGTCCCAGAAACTTCAGCTGCCTTTTCCTGATGTTAAGGATAAGACTTCTCTTTATTTGCATCCTCTCTAAGACCTCATCGTTTCTCACACACCCGGTCCATTATATTCTTATTATCCTTCTGTAGAACCACATCTCCATCGCCTGGAGTCTCTTCATCTTTGAGAAAACAGCATGCACACGCATAAGGAATGAGTTCAGTGAATATACAAAAATAGAAAGGGGTGTAAGGCAAGGATGTGTCTTCTCACCCGACATGCTCATCCTATACAGCGAGGCAATTCTGAGAGAATTGGAAACCCTGACAGGATTTAGCATTGGCGGCCACAATCTTAACAACATAAGATACGCAGATGACACAATACTGATAAGCAGACACAGAAAAGAAATTACAAAATCTCCTACAGAAGGTAGCGACGGAGAGTGTGAAGAAAGGACTAAGCATAAAATACAAGAAGACAAAATGTATGGTCATCAGTAAGATGAAGAGACCGAAATGCGATTTGCAGGTTGGGGACACAAGAATCTAGACGCGAAAATATCTGGGAAGCGTCTTGACAGAGGACGATAAGTGCGACACTGAGATCCGTAGACGTATTGGATGGTCAAGGACATTCCAAAAGCTGGGCAGAGTATTGTGAGACAGAAGGATTTCTTTGATAACAAAGTAAAGAATACTGAGCAGTTACGTGAAATCTGTCCTTCTTTACGGCAGAGAATTACTGAATACCTCAGCTTCGGCAATTTTATGCCTTTCTTCATATGCTTCTATTCCCCTAATGACAAGTCCACAACGCATGTATAAAATCATTTTTATCTGCAACTGAGACGTATGACATCGGCGTTCATTTTTTGTTAACAGAACCCGTGTAAATTACAGAGATTTAATAATATTTGTTTAATGCTACACTCTGTACTTTTCAATTCATGACAATTTTCAAATAGTTATAAGAAAAACGACATAGTCTCTCTTAAAAGTGCTGAAATGTCCTCAACAGTTCGTTAGGTTATGAAACATGATTTAACCACTTCATTACAAAAAACTCGCATTAATAAAGATGCTCCTCTCCAGTCTCTGTCTTTGTCGCATTCTCATTTTGTTTTTCTACATATCTATCTGTCTGCCTATCTATCTATATCTATCTATCTCATTCTGTCCATATCTATCTATCTATCTACCTACCTAATTCTGCTCATATCTGTCTATCTCTCTATCTATGTCATTCTTCGCATATCTATCTATCTATTTCATTCTGCCCATATGTATCTATTTATCTATCTATCAATCTATTTATGTGTTTTAAATATTAAGAGTTTTCAATGTAAAACTACAACACTCACTAAACCGTCAAATGCATCCCCGCTGGCCATGATATTCTTCTTAGTGGGGTTACACGACTGGATAGCCTTCTCCAGTTGTAAAGCCACCTCGCCACGTTCCATTGAATGACTTTGATGGTTGGAGTTCATATATATCAGAAAACGATTGTATTTAATCACTTCCTTCAATTCCGTCTGTTCAATCCATTTTTTGTCCAATGTTTAGCGATAATGTATGAAAGTAAGAGTAACAATATCGACTGGTGTTTCTTGGTATTTGTTCTGCTTTCTACCAAAGAGATTTACTTTTTCTTCACCTTCGACTACTTCGTCAAGTCGGTGTCTTGAATGAACGAGGACGGTGGCAAAAGGTGGTCGGATTTCCTTTACTCTGCGACTTCCGAGTTAGAGTTCAAATGACAGAACCAAATGATAGAGGGTCCCTTGGCACGCAGCTAATGAATGTTTGAGTTCCCAAGCGAGACTTATCATATGAGACTTTCCGGCAAAAGACATAAATTTCATGAACTCTTCCGATTGTGGATTTATTTATTTATTTATTCATTTATACCAAAGCAATGTGTATCAGAATCAATAACCGAAAAGTATTATCAGGCGGCATTTCATTTTATAGCAAAAATCAATCAAATAAACTTTATCTAGTGTCTCTATTCAAAGGAAAATATAGAGGGGCGATGTGTAAATTGTTGGCATTTTATATTTTTACTTTCGCGAATGCGCGTTGTTTTTTGTTGTTTTATTTCGTCGACTGCGCAATATAGTAGGGTTAGCTGGACACCGTCTGTGAGAAAAAGAGCACGATGACGCAATTCGACCTGCCAGAAATTTGGAAATGGCATACTGTACTGCTTGACAGTCGCACCGGAAACTCCAATGCTAACATTTCAATCTACGGACAGTCAGAGGATTCAAAAAGAGTTGGATGAGTCTAATGGTGATTACGAAGGTCGGAAAACTCACTCTGATCGTTCTGATAGGAAAAGAACTCCCGAATCGTTGATGAGAACTCGGACTTAACACGGAGACTTACATCAAATGCCTTGAAGAGGTAGTGTTGACCTAAGTCAAGAGGGTGGCTGCTAAAAGACACTATGTTTGGCAACAGGACTCTGCACCATGCCACACAAGCAGGAGAACCCAGTTATGACTGTCACATAATTTCTGCGACCACATCACCTCTTACATCTATCCATCTAATTCCCTAGACTGCAACCCTCTTGATTATGTGTGAGGCGCAGTTGAACCGGAGGCCAACAAAACTCCTTGTAACACCAAAGATGAACTGAATGCAAGGATTATGGCAGCATTCAACGACTTAAACAAAGAGACCGCCCAGAAGAGTTGCAGGAGATTCCGAATTCGTCTGGAGGCCGTAGTTGAAGCCAATGGTGATTTTATGGAATAAATTTACTCTTTACTATTTCAAGATATTTTTGTGTAATTTTGGTAAATATATCTGTTAAAATGAAATGTCAGTGTTATTTTTATTTTTTGCGTAATTTATCCATCGCACCCTTTATAGAATAATCATTAATAACTTCTGACATTAGCAATATTTTTTAAATTTCATAAAGAATTATGTTTGTTCATTAAAAGATAAAACTTATGAAACTATAACAAAATAGTTATTAAGCATGGACATTGCTGCGGATATTATCAATGATTAAAGAGATATTTTTAGTGATAAGAGATAGTGTAGTAATATTATTTGATAGTAGACACAGATAAGAATGACAATACAAATAATTACGTACATTTGACAATATATTTTATTGCCTAAGCAAACTAAATAGAAAGAAGAGATATCCTTTTTCGTATGTGTAAATTTCCCATGAAAGACAAGTTCTTTGTAGGTGAGGTAGTATTATGTGATATGCTTGTGGTTATTCAACTCAAATGAGGGTTTATTGACTGATGTGTTATTTGCAGCTTTTCAACCCTATGCAGGATATTTAAAGCCAGAAAATATTTTTACATTGTAAATTTTTTTTCCTTTTTTTTAGATAATAATGGGTTAGGGATATAAGCATTACTAATTAACCGATAGTTGACTGAGAGAAGAGCGAGATTCATACATTTCCCAAAAGTATTTGTGTGAAGCGAATATAACGAACCTAATTGGAATTGGAACGGCTCTCCAATTAACACTTCCGAGCCATTATCCATTACACCACCCGCACATCCAAGCTTTCCATTCAAGTTTACAGCACCTTCCCATCTAGACACTGATCGTACGGGAACCGGTTTTTCAACTTGATATGGCCGTAAGCCCCTGAAATTAGTGGGTTTATAGGTTGTGCCCTATTAGGTTTAATGTGATATATGGTTCTTTGAAGACCAAAAGGTTCTTCTAGCGGGAAACAAGTCATATCATCTTGTGTCTATAAACGACAAAAGACCATGAGATTTTTGTGACTTTAACTTTTATACTTCTTTTGGCAACATCTGCTTGCGGCCGTTAGCAGTTGTTTCTAAGTGGGGTACTTACACAACTTTGAAGGAAAAGTCCTCTATTTTGGCCATGCCGAAAAACTATATAACCGATCTGTGTTTTATAAAAAGATTGAGCATTAATTTTGCATACAATCAATGTTGTATAAAATGGAAGAGCATCTTCATTATATTAAACAGTAAAAAGAATAGCTGTTTCCCTCCCTGTTTTTGTTTGCACTTACCAACGTGTGCCACATTACTTTCATTAATACTTAAAGACAAGTGGGTGGTCGATAATTTCATAAGGCCTCTGAACTAAAAAGAATATTACATGGCTATTATTCATCTGAAAGCATATTATGCAATTAATTGTTATATGGATTCGTGAATAAGTGTCAATTTTATTATACCTTTCACCAGAAAGAACAAAATTATCATATCCATTTACTTTGTATAAAACTACAATATAATTCCATTAAGACGAACTAAACTAGGTGATCGTATCATATTTGAAATTTGTAAATTGCTTAGTCTGTATGCACCATGGTTGTCAATGGGGGGGGTGTTTATAATGAAGAATGATGGATTGAAAATTAAGAAAAATGGAGAATTACACGGAATTCATGATGGATAATTTCTGACAAGATGATGGAAAGTAACAAAAAGAAAGTGATAATTTGTGTTGAATTATTTATACTCGCACTTGAGTGCATTCGTCGTTTTGAAGAAACCCAGATAGATAGATAGATAGATAGATAGATAGATAGATAGATCACATTGATATCAACACACAGTTTCAAGCCTCAATCCGATCTTCAGAACAAATGCTACAACTTCTTTAACGGGCTATATATATAGGTCTCTGAGGTTCATACGAATTGCGAAAAGAAAAAAATCGGCTCTTCCAAGTTTTTTTGTTTAGGACTAATATTTAAATTTATGATCATGACCTTTAGAATGTTACACACACACACACACATGCACACACACACACGCGCGCGCACACACACACACACACACACACATATATATATATATATATATATATATATATATATATATATATATATTAATTCAAATAACCAGGTTAGCAGTGACTGGCCACTACTATTATTTTCATGTGCTTTCACACAATCATCAGGTAGCCAGTGACTTGTAATAAGGTGAATACCCTATATACCACTGGGAGAGTTCAATTTGAGAAGCAAACGAAACCCACACGGTTGGCGGGAGCGTAAATCATCCAGCCAAGATCTAAAATGACAAAGCAACAACAAAAAATTCCTACCTGGAAAGACTTACCAGTATAGCAAAAAAAAAAGTGCTCAAATAAAGTGAAACTCGTTTCACGGTACAAGAGCTGAAGCCTTAAACTAAAAAAGTGCTCAACAGCACCGGACAACAAAATTCACTTAAGAACATCTAATCTAGGGCTACTGGCATAAAAGTTCTCCATGCCACAAGAAAGAGCTTTTGAATATATATATATATATATATAATAAAGGAAAATGTCCCTACAGACGAACAAAGTTATAAATGTTTGTCAATTTTGTACAAACCAATGTGTTTTTCACATGCAATCATACTTTTTACAAGGAAAAATTTCGACCTATCTGTGGTATTCCATCAAAGGTATTTTAACTTGTTTTTCTTTTTTTGGGGGAGGGGTGAGAATTCTTAGAATGCGATTAATTTCAAAATAACTTACCTAAAAATACTAATTTCATCATATGAATGACTAAATAAAAAATATATCCTCAGAAAGCAAAATTACTCGATCTCATAGACAATGAACACGCACATACATATACGCGCGTGCGCACACACGGTCGCACAATCTAAGATCCCTCTAAAAGTAATGCTTGTTGTTATATTATTTTAGTCTTCGGCGTCAAACGCTTATGTTGGTGGTATATCAGAAGAATGTGAACCTTCCCACTCTAACTCGTCCTTTTTTTTTCTCTGTTACAGATAAAAAATTGGCAAAATGGTGTCTAATATAAAAGTGCGTACGAAGCAATGGTGGGTCTTTAAATTTCTCAATCCTGAAGAAATTGCAGCCATTGATATTAATTGACGTTTGATGAACGTTTGCATAAAGAGTGAATAGCAGGAAGTTAGTCGGTAGGAAATGCATTTCCTCAGTAGTAACATCGGTGTGTGTGAAACAAGCCACATTCTAAGTGTCTCTGTACAACAGGTAATCCACGAAATGAAGCGCGCCTCAACTGGCGCAGTGGTAATTTATACGTGGAAAAATAGTGTTTTTTTTCAATTGAAAACGTGCTTTTTTCGAATAGGGTTGCTGTGCACTTCGTAATTCTTGTAGTTTAGGCAGAAATAAATAAGCGTCATGATTTCCGGGGTGTCTCCCGGTGTATATCCCCCCCCAAAAAAAAAAAATATATATATATATATATATATATATATATATATATATATATATTACGATTATAGGTGCAGTTTAATTTATAATTACATGAATCATTCATACAAAAAACAAATATAGAGGTTAATGATTTAAATAGCGAGAATACATTAGTATATTAGTGTATCTTATTGAAATTGTTTTGCGAAGATATATTCTCGCCATTTAAATCATTAAATTTATATTTGTTTTTTTTATGAATGATTCATGTAATTATATATATATGTGTGTGTGTGCTTGTGTGTAATTTATATATATATTCTTTATATATTATATATGCGTGGTACTTATTGGAAAGTGCTCAATATCAGTGATAGAGATAACATATTTAGTTGCATTGATGTGAGTTTGTGACTCTAGGTTTCAGGCGCTTTTTGATCGTCAGACAACTCCAGGGTAACAAATTAACAACAAACTAACTAAATATATATATATATATATATATATATATATATATATATATATATATATATATATATATATATATATATATATATATTAGTTTAGTTGCGGTGATATGTATAGGCATATCTTTATAAAAAAAATAAACTTTTACTTTAATATACAAAGATATCAATGTTTACCAAATATTTCCTGAATCAAAACCGTTAACTTTGACCTTAATTTAAATAAAATGACAGGCACCATATTTTTTTTAGTAAAGACGTCAGTTAATTAACAATTTTATTGTTTGTCTGTTGTAAATGATCGATAAACGTGTTTGCGCCAAGAAAACGATTACAGGTTGCAAGAGGGTAATAGATTTTCAAAATAAACTCCATTTACATCTTCTTATAATTATACTTGTCCCTCCCTTAGTTAGCACGACCGTTACATCCTACCAAAACTCATAAATAATGGACTACTCCGTTTTGATCGCGTGGAAAAAAGGAAAAGTCTTATCAGACACACTACTTGGTTTCAGTGAGAAAAAAGAAAGTAAGAAATGTTTAACGTGTACTGTCAATACCTCATAAATAATAGACTATTCCTCATAACTATTAGACTATTTGTTTACATGGAAAGACAGAAAAGACATATCAAAGACGCTACATGGTTTCCGGACGAGAAACAAAGTAAGAAAGAAAGAACATTCTAATGTCTGTTTCAGTAAAATGGAAAAGTTGTCAATTTCAAATCTTTTGATTTGTACTCCCTTACTTCTTAAAATAACGACCAGAATTTATATCTATGATTTTTATTGCAATATTTTGTTAAATTTGTTGTGCTCAAATATTTAACGTTGCGATAGAATTCTACGGATAATTTATTGTCGTAGAACTCGCCATGGGCTTATTCACAATCATTAAGAATTAAGATTCATGAGAAAACTCAAACAAGAAAACCGTGAGATTTTTAAGGGTCTTTTTAGTTGCTTAATAATATCAAAAACTATATATGTACATAAATATTGAAAACTATCCTAATATGCACATAAATATTGAAAACTATCCTAATATGAACATAGATATTGTAAACTATCCTAATATGCACATAAATATTGAAAACTATCCTAATATGAACATAGATATTGTAAACTATCCTAATATGCACATAAATATTGAAAACTATCCTAATATGCACATAAATATTAAAAACTATCCTAATATGCACATAAATCAAAAACTAACCTAATATGCGCATGAATATTGAAAATTATCCCAGTATGCGCATAAATAGCGACTTATCCATTTGTGAATGTAAATACTTTTCACCGTTATCCCTATTTTCATTAACTTTCTATTATAAAAGTATTCTTCTTTGATCATTTGATCTTGTTACTTTAATTCATATACTTAACAAAATTAGTATCTGTAAAAACCCAGAGTTATCTGTAGTTAAATATTGACAAGAAGAATATATATTCTGCCTTTATCAGACGCTTAACGTTGGGCATTATTTATTCCCATTGATATAGATTGAAATTATTTCGATTACAATATAATCATTAATTCATTGGTTAGCAATGTACGTGTCATAACAGATTCCGTGAATTTTTGTGAAGATGAAACGTACTGAAAGCACTCAACAGAGATATATAGATACGTCAAATATATTTATTTATATAGAGAGATAAATGCCGTCAGTCATTTGCACTGTTTAGAATGTACTGAGGGAAAACTGATTTTCCGGTAAAAAGAAGAAATATGAGCACGCGGTTCTCTCACCTTTTTGTCGTTCTCTATTATTTTTATCATTTGACAAAATCATATGACAAATAAATACTAAAAATAAAACAAAGTAAAAAATCTCTGACTGCAAACATCTTAAAAATCACGAACTTGAACTTTTACATTACGGAAAGAAAAACTGTTTGTCAAGAAAAAGAAAAGAAAAAAAATGATTTAAAATCTTTACAGTATTTCTTTCTAGGCAATCAAGCATACATTTGTCAAATTCTAAATTATAGCTGTTGTATGATTCTGGGCATTTCTTTGTTTTAGCTAGATATGGATGTAAATTATAGTGAATTTTATTACGGCGACATCTCTCGTTATTTTCACGTCTTTTTTTAAGCCTGCAAGAGATTTATCTTGCTTAAAGAATACTTGATGTCGGATAAAGTGCAAAATAAGCAAGATACAACTCGCTTACTTTCAATGTTCTCTGGTTGAAGCTGTTATCATCTTTAGCGAAATTATAAACATTTGCTTTATTAGCTAATCATTAAATATAAACATGGTTTATTTTCATCAAAGCTGGCGAGAAAGAATCATAAACATCTGTAAAAGTACTCAATATACGAAATTTACAATATTATTATTTCTCTGACTTTTTACTATGTTCTAACACTCATATTTGTATCTACATTAGGTACAGAAATTTAAGCAAGCCAGGGAAAGTGCGACACAGGTAGATAGGAATAGTAAAAGATGCCTTTTAGAAACTAAGAAAAGTATTACGAAATAGAAAGTTGTCCTAAGAAACAAAAAGGAGTGCTGAACTGCTATGCAATATCTAATCTTCTATGTAGCAGTGAATGTTGACAATCTCCTCAATAGTGAAGAAGAGACTTGAAGCGACAGAGATTTATCTTTATCGACAAAAGTTTAGAATAATTCAGAGAGAGCATGTGAGTAAAAAAGAACGTTATCAGGAAAATAGGAACTTCAAGAAAATGTATAATTGCAGTCACTGCTGAAAATTCTGCCATGCCTGATGAGGAAAGAAAGCCTAGTTAAATTAACACTCACGGGGCATAATGAATGCAAGAGAAGTAAATAGAAACAGGGAGAAATTAACTTAACGAGGGAGAATGATTGGACAGCAAAACAAGGACAAAAAGGATACTTAGTGCCACAAAAACAGAAAGTTGTGGAGAAGCATACCAAAAATCTGTATCTATGCGACGAAAAAAAAAACGCTAAACTTCATATAATGATAGTTTCGAAAGATCTTCAAACAACTGGTCATTCCTAGAATTAAAATATTGTCACCAGGTATCGACAGTGCAAAGGTGCTAACAAAAAGTTAGAGACACTACAGGCATATACAACTCATATACAAAATAGTAAAGGCACGGTGGATCGTGGCTCGGATTGAGGAATTCGAGACCCGAGTTCGAATTCCAGCCGAGCTCGTTACATTCACTTACGTGCAAATAGTCTTGAAGAAGGCATAAATCTATCTCTTCTCTCTTCAGCTATACGTCAATAGCAGGACAAATGGGTTTGGGTTCTATAGCCTTAGGTAGAAGGACGATTCTGAATTTAAAACTTCTATGGTCTAAATAGCTTCACGAAATCGCAATTGGCCAAGTGTGGTGAGTTCATCCCTAAAGACATGGACAATTAGGGAGGAATTCCTCCAAGTTGTGAGAAGGCCCTAGACCAGGATCTGTTCGAATGAGTTTTCATCCCTGCTACCATAAGATAAAATTTAAAATACTTTGGCATCACTAAACTGGAGAGTTATCGTCTTTCGGTAATAATAATGCTGTGTTTTGGAATACTTTTTGCAGAGTCGAAGTGTCTGAGATTTTTCGAATGTCTGAAAATACTCTGATTGCGCAGTCGCCGAGATCTTTGACAAACGCATGATGTTCAAAACCTCTAACTACGGATTAAATAGCCTCACCGACCCGCAATTAGCCAAGCATGATGCGTATATCTGAAGACATGGTCAATCAAGGAGGGCTTTATCAAACAGGAGCGAGAAATCCTGGATTTGGATACAAAATACATTCGCCGTATCATATATAGATTAGTAAAATTGGAATTGGCAGATGTGTTCAAATTCAACTCACAGTTGCTCTCAGTGTTATCTTAAAAATACTTAAATCTACTCACCGCTTAACTACCAGGCACATTTAATAGATATTTATGACACTGACAACACTAACCTTTCCAATATTTGGGTCAACTGATCTTTTATGGTCCATGTCCCTTCAGCATAAGGGCGATTACGGTTGTCCATATTTTCCGATCCTTTTGCCCCCAATGTTCTGTGAGTGTCAAATTCTCCTCTTACGTCTTAATCTGTCCCAAACACACACACACACTCATATATATATATATATATATATATATATATATATATATATGAAGAAATATAGCCTTAAGATGTGCTATATTTATGGGATAAAGTGCTCAATATCAGAGATAGAGCGTGTGTAAATATAAAAGTGAACATAGAAGCCAACACTTAGAGGCGACAGTCTATTTCATGCTAGATGCAATCGTCAGGCCATATACATACACATATATATATATATATATATATATATGATCTTAAGTACAAGTGCCATTTTCATACGAATTTTTCTTGAAACTTTTTCATAATTTGCATTTTAGTTTTAGGCACCTTGACGTTGTTTAATGGCTAGTAAACTTGTCTCGCTAGATCAATTACGACTGAATAGTGAATTCGATACTCACTGAGTGCCCCATGCTACCTGCTTTGTGCTTGATCATAGATATATCCCTCCCACGTTAAGATGGTACGCAGAAAATAGTAAGCGAGTATATAGATCTAAAATTTTCACCCAGAAAAGAAAAGAAAAAGAAAAATTCACTTTAAATTTTAAATATTAATGTAGATACCTAGAGATGAATAACCGCTTATTACCTTTATTGCTGAATGATCGTCTCCCTGTATGCTCATCTGCTAGGACGGTAAACTGATCTCTCTTGCGGGCGCCTGCTCAGATACACCCAACAGAGCCAACCTGCAACTATACCGCGTTTAGTTGGACCTTAGTTACAGTTTCTGGGGGATAATTACTTGAGATTAGAACAACCATGGACGTTTTTCTTTTTTAATCAATTCACCCGAAGCAAGGTGATAATGCCGCTAAGACGGAAGGGCTAGTGGAAGTGAAATTGAAAGAAAAGACCTTTAGAAAGAGACGGAAACCCAAAATTAAACAGGAAACAAGGGATAAACCTCTACTCCTGTTCCAAAGACCTGAGAGAAGTTTGAACCGGGCAACAGGGGAACCTCTCTACTCCTATTTATGCAATTTCACTTTTCGGGCATTTTTCAATGTTGCTGCACTTTAAGGTGGTAATATTATCAAGAATTCACCTACTTGACACCCCGCTCATACCGAAATTCGAACCCTGTTCTTATCATAGGAACGATAACCCTATAACCACTTGGTCATTTTTGTGATATGTAGACATGCACTATGATTCTAATAAATATATGAAAATAGACTGAGGCTAAAATAACAGTGTTTACTTTTAAGAAAAGTCGTTTTATTTCCTTTTGTTAAAAGTATCTCTGTCATTTTTATACACATGCTATCAGCGTTATTAAGGCTAACATTATTAATGTGAATTTTTTTCCTTGTTTCTAATCTTCTGACGTTAACTCGTTTAGGATTATTTCCCCTTAGGTATTTTTCTTTTCTTTCTAATCAAATTAGATTTCTGTCGCAGTCTTTTGCTGATTTGGCTGACAGATCAAATATGCCCTTTGGGATTTTTTTTATTTTCAGAAAACGAAGATAAGTTACTTATATTCGATTATAATTCTGGAACTTTCTCTTTTTCTCTTTCCTATATTCTCACCTGATTACGGTTCAAATGTTCATTGTCCATTACAGACGATATAATTTCATATATATATATATATATATATATATATATATATATATATATATATATATATATATATATATATATATATATATATATATATATATAACATACTGTATAGCTGCATAAACATACGATGTATCTAGATAAAAAGTCATTGCTTTAATTGAGAAGCACTTCCATAACAAATCTCTGTTTTGTCATTTACACAGATTTTGGAAACTGGGTCGGGTTGAATATATATATATATATATATATATATATATATATATATATATATATATATATATATATATTAAAATAATATGAAAGAACAGTAAGATTTATAATCCGTTGTCCTTAGCAATTATTCTTAAAAAATTGTGCTTGATGCAAACAGTAGAGCATAATATTATAATTATTTTCTTTTTTAAAAATATGATTCCAGAAATTTCTATGCATTCAAAACTGCTAGGAATAATTTTCTAAGAAATTTACTTAATTTATAAGCGCAGACAATCTTCCTATTTTAAGTTGTTAAGGTTAAGGAAAATTCAATCTATTTTGATTAGTGGTGGTTGGGTTTTAATTTCCCTACACGACTTATGTATAAAATATACGTTGCTGACAAAGTCAAGTTAAGTTTTAGGGTGGAGGTGCCTGAGCATATGCATAGAATCTTTTTGTCATTGAAAACCCAGACGATACGCGGAATAGCGGATGTCTAATGCCGTGATAGAATCATATTTTAAAAAAAGAAAATAATTATAATATATATATATATATATATATATAGGTGGGTACATAAGTAAGTTCTGAATATTGATGGCATATATCGTATATTTTATACAGAAAAATTGTAAACTAAAATACAGTTAATAAGTTCGTATCAGACAATAAATTTTATTGAAAAGGTTGTTCTAATAACTTGGGCCGATTTTAAATGTGAATTAAGTTTAAGCGTCTAATGATTTTTTTTTCTTTTTCCTTCAGATTTAACAACTTAACTCTTTGGCATTTTCAACCATGGAAAGATTAACAATCAAACAACGTGTTAAAGTTTCAAGAGTGCAATTGGAAAAATTGTTCGTAAATTCAAATAAAATGGGTCGTTGGCAGATGTCAAAACACTACTGCTTGCTCGTTTACGCAGTTCAGCTGAAAACATTGCTGCAGTGAACGAGAATGTATCCGAAAATCCAGACCCCTTTATTCATCACTGCGCTCAGGAATTGAACCTCTCCACAGCAACGTTACATCGTTTCCAATTGCACTCTCTGTGAGTCGATTATGTTGAGCCAAAAAATCGCGAAGTCCGCGAAATGCATTTCTGTTTGAACGTCCATTTTTGTAATAGGCTTCGATAACTTTAAGACGTTGTTTGATTGTTAAAAAATCATTAGACGCTTAAACTTAATTCACATTTAAAATTGGTCCAAATTATTGAAAAACCCTTTATATGTATGTATGTTTATATGTTTTAGGAATGCATATATGCAAACAAATAATATATACATATATATATATATATGTGTGTGTGTGAGTGTATGTGTGTGTGCACAGACGCAAACAGACACATATATATACAGGGTGTATCAAAAGTACTTTTACAATCTTTGAGGGCGGGTTCCTTACGTCAGAACATGGACAAAAGTTCACATAAACATATGTCCGAAAATTCTTCGTTTTTTAGTTAAGTTTAAAATTTACGGTAAACGCTATTAAATGCACAATCAAAGATACAGCCAAAAAATTCTTTTACAAACCTTGGGATGGATTCCTGACACCAAAAATGTCCGCATAAACATATGTCCTAAAGGTCATTGTTGTACCTTAACACAGCAACTCATAACAAATGTTCAAAATTTCGCCCGCTTGCTTCTACACACGCAAACACCCAGCCGATCATCGACTGGCGGACCCTTTCAAATACTCACACACAGTGTCAAATGATTTTGCAGACACCCATGACATGTTGATGAAGCGTCTCTATATTATTAATGTCTGCTGCATAAACCAATTGTTTTTGGTAGCCCCACATATAAAATTCCAAAGAATTGAAGTCAGGGAACGTGCAAGCCATAGAACCGGTTCTCACCTGCCTCTTCATCTTTCATAGTAGATGTCAGACAATGCTCCACAAACAATGTGGCTAAAATATGCTGGAGCCTCATCATGCATGAACCACATATGTCTTCATATTAGCAGGGGTACGTCCTCTAGCAGGTCTGGAAGTGTGTTCGAAATAAAGTCCCTGTAGACAGCTCCTGTAAGACGTGCTGGGAAGAGTATATGAACCTACCAGACAGTCAACTACCATTTCAGCTCACACATTAATCGTAAACTAATGCTTTATGTCATGCCTGTATTGTTCCATGGGGATTCCGATCCGCCCACAAATGTTGGTTATGTAAATTTACTATTTCATCACTTCGAAATGTTTCCTCACACGTAGACAAGGTGGAAGAGACAAACAACGGATCAGCAATTTGGGCAATAAATCATAGGCAAAACTCTGTCGCGGTAAGTGATCAGAGGAAGAAAGACCATGTACACAGTGCAAATGACACGGATACAGGAGCTGTTTTGAAGTACCCTTTAGGCAGTATTATGAGATGTACGACATGCTAGGGCCACTTGGCGTGTGCTGATACCTGAATCATCTCTGACAGCCTGTAGCAAAGCGACGATAAACAGCAGTAATGGTTAGATGACTTTGGTCTGGAAACGAAATCAGATACAGCCGTGTAGCCTCACGTCCATTATCATTCACGCAGTCGTACGTAAAAATCATATCTGCCTGCTCACGATATGAATATCCTGCTACTGTTAATAGTTTTTTTTTTATTGTTGGGATTAGAGTCCATTAGTCTTATAAAAACATCGGAGAATTCCAGTAAGATATCTTTAATCATTTCTAAGATACAACAGTTCAAAGTTTAATCTAACAATTGGAAAATTTTGCTGTTGCACGATTTAGACAATTTTGCTGTTACACACACTCTCTCTCTCTCTCTCTCTCTCTCTCTCTATATATATATATATATATATATATATATATATATATATATATATATATATATATATATATATATATGTATGTATATATATATATATATATATATACTAAAAATAAATACACATTTATTTCTAGTTTTCTCACTTTACATCAAGCGCTTTTTTCATTACCAACAGCACTCACTTCAACCTATAGATATAACATAACTTAAACTATATTTTATCACACACACACATATATATATATATATGTGTGTGTGTGTGTGTGTGTGTGTGTATGTATGTATACATTGTTTTAAATTTGCTACATTTATAGAGTAAGAGAGTTGGTAAGCGATGATCGATTGAGAGCATATATTAAAATTGTGAACATACAAATAAGCAAGCGGTGATTATTTTTTTATATACATACGTTTATCTGATTAATTGTAATTCATATATATATGTGCGTGTGTGTGAGAGAGAGAGGGGGGAGAAAGAGAGAGCGTGAGTGTGCGGATGTGTTTGTGTGTTTCACGTTTTTGCACATTCATTTATTTATTCCATTGTCGCAAGCCTGAAACGTTCACAAAAATAGTTTCATTTGCAAACATTGTGAAATGAGCAGATGTCAATAAATCGCTGACGTCACCAGTGTCAACCCAGTTGTGTGTATAATATAAACAAAACCGAATCCGGTAAACAGGACGACGAAGGATGCGTGAGAATGTCAAGTAGAGAAAAAGGAATGAGACTAGAGAAAATCTCAATCGAGCAAAAACATTGACACTTCGTTCAGCCAATAAACATGTCCTATCTGTAACAAATCTTGACTCTATTTCAAGTCACATGCTCGCCTTTTGCCCATATTGTCTCTGCTTTTCTGTCACCTTTTAACTGTGACAAATACATTTCTGCTTTTAAGCTGTTTCTAACAGTATATTTCGCTATGAAAAATCTCTTACATCTATTGTCAAATTTAAAAGGCTTTCTTCTTCTTCTATGTACCATGTTCCTTCAAGACATGGCCAATCATGGCTCCCCCCAATTTCCTATTCTTTATAGCTCTTATTAAATTTTGTCTTTTCCATATCTCTCCTAATCCCTGTTCTGCAAATATTTGCACAAGTGTGTTAAATAGAATTTGTGCTGCTTTCCACCGTCCCTCTGCCATTCGATATGACGTATGAATGTCAAATCTTCTAACCCCTTTTTCGGTATTATGTGCCCTAGAAATTTTAACTATCACATTCTGATGTTACATGTGAGTGTGCTTTTTGTTGCTATTTTCTCTAAAACTTTGTTGTTGCTCACATGCTCATTTCATTGCACTCTCAGCATCCTTCTGTAAAACCACATTTCAAGTCTCTTCTTCATTTGTGTAGAGATTGTTCAGCATTCATTACCATATAGTAAGACCAATATTACGTAAGAATTTAGTACTCTTTTCTTTGTTTCTAACAAGATTTTCTTGTTTCTTAATACTTTTCTTAGCTTTTGGAAGGCATCATTCACTAATCCAATGCGCCTTCGGATTTCAGGGTTACACATTCTGTTCTCCGATAAATCACTTCCCATATATTTAAATTCATGTACTTGTTTGATTTTGGTATCACTAATTTCTAATTCGCATGTTATTTTTGCTACATTCTATCTTATTACAATTGATTCTTAGTCCTTTCCTTTCGCTTTCCTTGACTACCTTCTGGAGTTCTTGTATTTCCCTTTCAGTGTTTGCTGTCAACACTGCTGTGTCATCTGCATATCTAATGCCGCCAACAGTAAATCCTGACAGGACATCTAATACTCTCGGAATCGCAAAATTATCTAATACAAATAATCAAACAATTGATTATGTAAAAAATTAAATTAAACAGTGTGTGTGTAAAAAAAAAGAAGAGGAGAATAATTTGAGATTAAAAAGTAAAAAGATGTTCTAACTAATAGAATCACAAAATTTGGGTATATATTTATAGGGTTTGTCGGTCTGAACTCCCGCAAAATAAAGACAATAAAAGCAGGATCTGGTGATGCCTTTTTATAGGTTCTTGAATTGACGGATAAACAACTAGCGAGATATCCTGGCAAAAAGAAGTTTCTCCTTCCAAAATTATACAGTGAGAATTATTTCGCTTGGTAGCGAACATATGGGCCTGAAAGTTGCTAAGATAGGAGAGTTTCTTTAACTCACTACACCCTCTTTGTCACTGACAAGTAGTCAGCAAAATTTCCCCTGTTATGAAACAATAACAGTAGCCAATATATTCTATATGCGTTGTGTTATTTATTACTACAAGAAAATATTTTTCCTGGTGAAAAAACGACTGATTTGACTTTCAGTAAAAAGACAGTGCAAATTTGGTGTACTGGTCAGCCGTGGAGACTAACGCAGTAACAACGGGCACGACCAACTACAAAACGATCATAGTTTCCCAAACACCGGCTCGAGCCACATATGAGGACATGATTATGACACGTAATTTTTAGATTAGATTACGTCAAGCAATAACGTCCTTAAGAAAGAAATTTAAAATAAACTGGCGTCAAAAATTTCGAAGACCAAATTTAAAGTAATTTGGTACCAAAAATTTACTTTTTTTTAATATAACTTTTTTTAAACAATATATGATATCTGTCAATAAATCCAGTTGAGGTCTTTTCATGTCAATTCATCCCAAACAAGGCGATACTGCCACTAACAAGCAAGGGGCTGCTGGAAGTGAAATAGAATGAAAACGCTTTAAAAGGAGCCGGAAACCCAATCCTAAACAGTGAACAACGGATAAAACCTCTACTCCATTACAAAAGACCGTGGAGTAATGTGAACCGGACGATTCGTGAACTTTTCTCTTCTTATTGGTTTTAATTTATCTGAAATTAGACAGCCCAGTAAATTAAAACGTTGGTTTGGGAATTTAGTGGCAAATAATTGTGAGTTCAAATTACTGGGATTAGGAGTTAGCAATTTGCACACAATGAAATCAGTGCGAGCAATAACTGTGCAATATTTTAAAAAAGTATAAAACGAAGTATCCCTCGACAGGGACAACAGAACAAGAACTATATACACTCCTAAATTAAATAAAGAATTCAGTTAGAAATTTCTCGTAGGTTAACCGGGTCAACGGGCACCTGAAGAAGACCAGATGACAGAACGTGATAACAGCAACATAGATGCGAACATTAGTCTGAATGTAAATAAAGTTAACTCCAAATCCAAGAAATTCAAACAGGAATGATCAAAGAACTTGTCTTTTTTTAATAAAATATATTAGGTCGGTGCAAAAATTATGTCGTATTTTTTAACGTCAAAAAACGACATTATTTTTGCACCAACCTAATAATAATTATTTCGTGTTCTATAACAAAATAAGCGAAGGCCGTATATGTACTGATATTTTATGTTATATGACTACATCGAATCAATAGTTGCATCTACTGCAAGGAAATTTAGGTCAATGTGTCTTGCCAATAGATTTTTCTCGCCTGAATCCATCTTGCACATTTAAAAATCTACCTTTTGCCCGTACAAGAATACTGTTGCCATATCTGGTTTGGGGCTCATGCTATACATCTTGAGATTTGTTATCAAAATCCAAAGTAATGTAATCAAACCTGACCAAGCATTTCGACTTCAGTCATTTTCTCACAGACGTGGCGTGGCTTCCTTTTGTCTTTTCTACAAATATTTTCATGGTAACTGCACTGACAAGCTTTTTTTCCACTGGTGCCCCGATTAAATGAATTTAAGCGTGCTACTAGATTGGCATCTAGATCCAACCCTTTACTGCTGAAATAGGTAAATGCAACCGACACTTCTACTCCAGCAGTCTATTTTCTCATACTTCTCCCTGTAGAATTCCCATCCGTTTACTTACGTCCTTGATGACTACAATATTCAAAGATTTAAATTCAATATCAATCGCCATCTTCTGTCTTCTTGAATTCCGTTCATCTCTCCTTTCCTCAACCCTCCCTATTCCCAGTCTTCTCTGTCTCTTTAACTCCCTGTAACCACTTGCGTACTAGTGGCATTCCCGCCTTACTTAGGTTGAAATATATATATATATATATACCGGCCTGAACGTCCGATAAATTTTCATAGAAAATATGCGTCCTCGAACCTGTATGGAACCGTCATATAGCCTGACGTGCTATACCAGTTTAGCTACAGAGGAGCGTCTGGATAGCAAGGTCGATTTTACTGCTTTTAAACTAGAATTTTCTATGATTTTCCTCAAACGTTCATATCTGCTCGAAGTGTATCTAAACGTAAACAAATGACGTCACACACTACGAATTCCGACATTATTTTTAATATATTTTATTGTTATACGTTATTTATATAGATACAAATATTTCAGTTAATACTGTTTATTATAAACAGAGCATTTACTTAAATATTTGTGTCTAAATAACGTATAACAATAATATATATTTTAAAAATTGGTCGGATCTTGTCTATTTACTAATGTGTACCGTCATATATATATATATATATATATATATATATATATTCTACACATTGGATATTTAGATTTTCTTTTTTACCACTCTGACACAGAGAATGTTTTAGTTATATATTTGAAGCCTTTTAAATTTCTTTTAGGTAAAAATAACAAGTCATAACATTTTAGAGTAACACAGCAAGTTCGGTAAATTAATTTATGCAATGCAGGTGATAAGACTGGTTTATCATTTTATGCATAAACTTCTTGGTTAATTACTTGCCAAAGGTTTGTCAGGATTTTGCTTTGAAGAACAAGTGTGATTAAAAGAAAACCCTTAATTGGTACGCTAAAAAAAATAAACTGTGTTATTTCTTTGACGTCATAATTATTTAAGTGTTTTATTCAGTGGTGCGTGGGAAGGTTTTCACGGCTATCCACAATGATTCAACTTCATTTCCTTGTCTTAATCAGATTTTCTTCCGGTCACGTGATATTCGTTGAGAGCGTTGATTGGAAAATAGGCTTGTGAAGGATTTTCACCTGTTGCTTCTCTAAGTCGACGACCATCAAGTGATCGTCGTTAGCTGTTTCATTTATGCAAAGATGTCTAAGTCAAAAGTCGACTGGTTCCAATCAGTCGGCATTTCATTTTCCCCGCTTTTATATATTTACTCATTTTTTCATTTGAATTTTAATCTTATTTAATTTTGCTTCAAGCTGATAGGCTTTCAAAGATGACAGATACCACCTCAATGTGAAAAACCTGAATTGAATTCATTCAGCGTCATCCAGTGAAAAATTACGTGAGAAATAAACCAAGAATTGTTAAACTTTTGAGTTCTGATAATATATATATATATATGTGTGTGTGTGTGTGTGTGTGTGTGTAGATTAATAGGCTGGTTTGAGAAATAAAAAACCGACAAAATTATAACGATATTGGCAATAAGATTGATGATATTTATTATATATTAGCCTTTTGACTAAATTGATGCACGAAGAGAAAGATTTTAAAGTCGGAATTTTCGGACACGGTTGTGTCCTTTTTCAACGAGACGAGGCTTAAACAAAGAAGTGGGGATTACCCTTCCGAGGAATGGTGGTAGTTGTGGCTAGAGGGCTCAGTGTGGATATTATAATCTCTGAGTAAAACCAACTCTCTGTTTAGTCCCTCAATGTGTGATTTTATTTTTAATATATATATATATATATATATATATATATATATATATATATATATATATATACATATATATATATATATAACGTGAAGTGTATCCATTGATATACAGATAGATACAGAGAGAGAGAGAGAGAGAAAGTCAATGGCAACTATAGATAGAAAATTAAAATCGCTTAAAAAGATCGAATGAAAGTTGCACCAAGAAACTTGTTGTGACCGGAATTTTAAACGGTTTTAATTGTCGGTCTATAATTAACTTTAAAGTGACTCTATCTCCGGTATTGAGCACTACTTTTAAAAACTATGCAAGTTGTTTTTACTACATTTGGTCATTTGTTTCCAAAATGTTAATCATATGTGTGTGTGTGTGTGTGTTGGACAGTTTTTTGTCTTTATTTTCTCTCGAAACTAAAGCCACTATACGAAGCTTAGAACGGCTCATGATCAAATATATTAGACATTCGTTGTCTGTTATATTTAACGATATATGTCTGAATAATGATCTGCTGCCCCAATAGACTAAATGTATATATACGTGCGTGTGTGTGTTTGTGTTGTACCTGTGTGTGTGTTTGCGTGTGCAATAACGATAAGTAATTTTTTTAATATCTCAAGAACAATTTTAGGGAAAAGATGTATGGCAAAATGGGAAAAGTTGTCGTGTAATGTGTTTACTTTTACGTATACGCCGATGCTACTGCACATGCGCAAGAACGAAAGAGATGCGTTGAGAATTTTAAATTTCAAATATTTTTTTTAATATGTGTTGGCAGATCTTCTATTAAAAGTGATGGAAACATAAACAAAAATAAAAAGAATCCAAATGAAATCTACAAAATGATATACGCCAAACATATAATAAACTATATCTGGTGACAAAGCCTCTGATTGGCTGATTTTGAGGGGCCTGGAACCACCACTTAATTACTGTTGTTCCAAAGTCCACCCTGACCCGGGGTGGTAGCACCTGTTGATCCCAATTATGGGCAAATAGTTAACCGCTAGACAAGGGTCAAAATTCTATGTATACATTTTTATATTAAAAATACGAGCAACAAATTTTCATAGTTAAAAAAATTACCAGTAATACATTGTTGAAAAAGAAAATATTAACAGTAGTACATTTTTTGTAAAATAAATTACTAACTCTAACAATAAAAATTAAATTTCAGCATTAAATGACCCATAGTTGATATACTGCTAAACAAACAATCATCTACCATGTTTTCTCTTGTGAAAGCAGAATAACATCATATTTGCATTATTTCAAAGCTCCCAAGAAAATTAAATTTCAACATTAAATGACCGATAAAGAGTTGATATGCTGTTAAACAAACAAAACAAACAAAAATATATTATTAAAAACATTATTTTAAATTTAAAACGCTCAGCGTCTCTCTTTCGCTCGTGCGCATGTGTAGTGGCATTAACGTAAAAATAAATTTAGTCCGATGAAGTCCTAAAAGACGAAACGTGTCACACGGATTTTTTCCAATTTTCCATACTTCATTTCCCTAAGATAGATAGATAGATAGATAGATAGATAGATAGATAGATAGATAGAAAAACGGACATATCAAAAGAAAATAGGTAAATAGACACCTAACACATTTGGAAAATACGGATAATCAGAAAACTAGTTTTGGGTAAAATTGTTTATTTAATGAATGCAGCCATTAATACTTAGTTGAGGCTCACTTAGCGTTCCTGAGCGCTTTCAATCTGTCAGACATTGAAGTGACAACCTCTGCAATCGTTGATGGGGAATTTCTGCCCTAGTTGAATGCAGAAGTTGAAGTAATTCATAACGGGAACGGGCTTCACTCGTTTCTTACTCAGTGATCCCTCTAATAAGGCCTGGGCAATGGGTAGAACATGAACTTGTGGCGGGGTCATGTTCGAGTAATGGATATCGGCTCAGATTGAGGAATCGGAGAGCCGAGTTCGAATTCCAGTCAAATCCATTATATTCACTTACGTGCTAGTATCCTTGGATACCCCTATGAATCCTCTTCTTCTCCCCCACCAGCTATGGGTAAATAGCAGGACAGACCAAGTTCTTTAGCCTTGGATGGCAACTGATCTACTCCAGGTACACCAGTTGTCACCCAAGATTAAAGAAGCCTCCTACTGCGGCAAAAAATCTGCCACGCCAGTGATGTATCGAATGATACATGATCGCCTAAGCGTGTATCACGCATGGCACATAACTGAGAACTTGAACTCCATTTTGCATCAGCCATGTTCAGGTTATTTTTCTGCATCGCAGGGAGCGAGATGTTACATGAAATATGTGGTAATCTTGAGCATCTAATGAATAGAAAAAGATAAAAAGTCTTTCTTGAAGGATCGAAGTATATTTTGCAGCGTTAATATTGGCAATGCATTCTACTGCAGTCGAGCGACCTGCGCTCCAAATCGCTTCCCAGATCATCGCCGGAAAACAATCGTATTTGACAGTTGCAGGCGTTTCTTGCAAAAACTCCTGACTGGGCTTTCCCCAAACCCAAATACGTCCAGAATGATAGGCAAAGGATGATTCATTCGATAAGATTTCACCATACCACAAGTCCACTCTTCTTGGACAGAACATACTATTAGCCTGTTGCTTTCTTTACTTAATATTGACCAAGATGAGGAAAGGTTTGCGTCGAGAAGCGTGCCCCTGATATCAAAAAGCTGTTCTGTGATTGACATCATTTGTAGTGATGTCTGAATTTTTCTCTCTTGAGTTACTTCCCACAGATCACTGAACAGCTTAGACATCTGTTTGAGGATTCATGTCGCCCAGAAACTGATGATACATGCAGTAATGACTACTATTCAAATATAGTAAGAGAGGTATAGTGGGGTTTGTTTTTGTTTTGTTTTTTTTTTTGCAATTCTACACTGCTAGGTCTCCCTTATGACTGACCAATAATTCTACTCCTTAACAAAATCGACAATTCTACTGACCCTTTGATTCTATGTATTATTATGTAAGGTAATTTTGAAAAGAAACAATAGAAATTAGATACTTTAGGGCATTTGTGCCTCATGAGATCGAAAAGTGAAAATCTGAGTGTTGTTTACTTTTGACATCTCTCCCTCTCTCTCTCTCTCTCTCTCTCTCTCTCTCTCTCTCTCTCTCTCTCTCTCTCTCTACATATATATATAAATGGACATTGTATTCAATACACAGAGGTGACAGTCTGTTTCTTGCGCATTGGTTTTTGCTTGGCTATTTATATATATACAGGTCAGTGATACATTTTTGGTAGCCTATTGTATTGCATTGTGGGCAGTCTATGTTATTATTCTAACGGTTATTTTGGTGGGCTGTAACAGTTGTGTTTCGAATTATTCTAGGGACTATTGAGTCGGAATAATTGTGGATCCGAATGCAGTTTTTTGGCTATTTATAGTGTTATTAGTTAACTTTATTATTTATTATTTTATTTTTGGTTAATAATTTTATGTTTTCTTATGTTTATCTGTACGTACGTGCTTTGTTAATTTGTTTATAATTTACTCAGTTTATTAACTTATTTATTTGTTTGGATTAATTTATTTTACTTGTTTTTCTAAATTTATTTTATTTCATTTATTTATTTCCGTTTGTTCCTATTCGTTTTTAGTTTTCGATTTTTAAGTAACGTGGTAAAAATTTGTTTTCGCGTCTGCATTTTGATATGAGTTCTAATCGTTTATTTAGTAGTTTGTTTTGATCTGGGACCAAATGTATTTCAATTTATAACATAATTTAGTGTCTAAATTTTCACTGTAAAATTGTAAAATTATGTACTTAATCATCAAAGGTATATTCTGACCACATAAATATTTATTTTATTAGTGCAGCACATTTTTATCGGGAGTGTGAGTAGATAGATGGTTAAATGGTTAGCGATAACGGAAACTAGAATCATGCCTACGTAAGTCATACTAGTTGGGTGGATTTACCAGAACTTTCCAACTCTACTACTACAATTTTTCAAGAATCATCATTGCAATGTGTAGTCTGGATGGATCTTTCTCAAGTTTGGTTGTTTTTAGTTGATTTTCATTAACCACATTTTGTAACAGCGCTTAGTAGATATTTAGTCTTTTTTTAATCGAATAGTTCCCAATTAGTAATACCTCACACATCCCAAAAACAAAAATAAAATCATATATTTACTGATTTAACTCTATTCTTGATTTGGATATAGCGGTGATCCTATTGTCTGTCAAACTCCATTTTTATCACAATCAATGAACTGGCTAGCTCTATTACTATGCTACAGTAACAGAGCTAAAGTACTCAAAGTGAAGCTGCTTGGTGCATATTGACCATAACCTCTGTCCCACATACAGGTTAAGTTATAACGTTCTCGATCACTTCCGTTGCTTATAGCAGTGCTTGGGTGGAAATTGTGTCGTCTCGCCATACTACACCACAATCAATAACCATGACTCGTGCAGCTGTCTTTAGCAAAATACAACATTCCCTAGGTCCGACAACCATCATATTCTCCAGATCTCTCCTCTTGCCACTTTTTCTCTTTCCAAAAATCAAATCCCATTTGAAAGTAACAAGATTTCAAGACATAAAAGAAACCCAAGCAAGACAGCTCCTCACTATCCGACAAAAAAGATTTATTTGAAAGCTTCCATCAATTGAAACGCCGCTGAATAAAGTGAGTGACTTCAGAAAGAAACTACTTCGAAGGAGATAAATTTTGAGTTGATATGTGTTGTAGTTATCTTTTTATCGTAACAGTCCCGATACTTATTGATCAGCCGTCGTATGTGTACGTTTCAGAGAAATCAAAGACGTGCACTGATCCAAAAGTGGGTTTTCGACTGTCATCATCCAAAGCTTAATTTCAGAGTTGATTGACAGATCATAGACCAACGAGTCGGAACTGTGGTGCCAGTGCAGCTGCAATATTACTCGGATTATCTGTGGATAAGCTTCAATCACAGAGTGCAATTTGTTCTAATCCAAGACCAGTGGTTGTCAACCTGATGCTTTCCTCACGGCTTTGAATTCAGTGCACTGAAACATGCTGCTCTGTTGATGGAGCCTAGAATTTATCCCACAAATTATGGGTTAAACCCGACGAATGCTTGCCTATAGAGACAAGTATAAATCCGATGAATAGTTTCAATTATAAATATCCGACCAATGTTTAGCTATTGACTAAAGTATAAATTCAATCAACGTTTACCGATAAACTCAAATATAAATCAGACGGACCTTTGACTATAGACACAAGAATAAATCCGTCTATGGTCTGCCTGTAGACTCCAGTATAAGTCCGACGAATAGATATTTGCCCGGCTGTACACTCACAATCGACAGCGAATCTCGCATCATACAGTATCCGAGAGTAACTGACGGAATATTGGAGTTAATCAAATGTTATGTATTAAAGAATCAAGCACCATTTTTTCATTTAATCGGCACCTTCACTTCATTACACTTCTTTCGCGAGTTCTATATATCGCCCACTGTTGGGGATTAAGGGAAGTGCAGCTAAAACGAAAACGACCCTTCACAGTTCTTTTTCTAATGGCTAATGAAAGTCGCCTGGAGTGTGAAACTGACAGTCACCATACAGTCTTGATTTCTGTGTTCATACTGTCTATATCTACAAATTTTCTATCTCTAATCTTCTATTATAAATATAGCAATTTTATATATACATACATATATATATGTGTGTGTGTGTGTGTGTGTGTATTTGTGTGTGTGTTTAATGTGAATAAAATTTGTCACTTAGCCGACTGATGTCACCTCCAGCATCCCGACTCCAGAGTTTCGTAGACGAACCTGTTCATCCACTCTTCGGTGGGTATCAGCAATAGGGTGTCCCCACATTTATTTTTCCACTTATTTCTTCCGACTTTGAAAGTTTATAAGTTCACAACTAAACAACAAGTGAAAATTGTACAACGTTAATTTGAAAATCAACATTCAATTATGTTGACGCAGAAGCTATACTAATGTGAATGCAAAATGATTAAGCCGTCCTCTGAATCAATAATTCGCCGTTTCCAGCAAACAAGCTTTTTACCTCACTTACGAAGATCTAGGAGATCACGTTCAGTTCGTACAGAAGAAAATATTAAACTTGAATTGAACAGCAGAGATGAACGGGGAACGTCTATTCGAAGACGCTCTTTACAGCTGAATGTCTCTCAAACATCATTGCATTATGAGGCAAGATTTACATCAATATCTTTTAAAAAATCTAGTTGATACAGGAAATAAAACCAATAGATTATGAGCAATGGCTTAACTTAGCTCAACGAATTCAAGAGCTAACGAATGAAGAGGAAAATTTTATTCTTCATCTGAAGCCTGTGAAAACGAGGCCCAAAATGGTGACCGCTTACCATGTGTTATTTCCATTGAATAAAAATCCCATTTAAAGCTACGTTAATAATATTATCTACTTAAGAAGTAATGTCACTTTTAAACACCATCAATGATTTTGAAATACCCTGTATATGTATACACTTAGATGCTGCGATGGATAAAATTACGCAAATGGAAATAACACTGACATCTCATTTTAAAATATCATGAAATACTAAAGAAGACATTTATTCAATAAAATCGCCGTTAGCCTCCATACAACTTCGGAATCTCCTGCATCTCTTCTGGGCGGTTTCTTTGTTTAAGTTAGTGAATGCTGCCATATTTGCCTTCAGTTCATCTTTAGTGTTAAAAGGAATTTTGTTGGTCTATACTAATTAGTATTATAATAGCGGTTCGAGGATTCATTTAATTCATTAAAATCATATTAATATTTTTATTTTCATAATTTTTATTATAACAGATAGCTTGGATATCGAGGAGCCGTTTGACTGGCCACCAGGTTCGCCGGATCAATCAACGATGCCACAGGTTTTTACACCCTTCTCAATTCCCTTCATTGCAGTTTACTATGGATGCGGAGAGCTATCCGTTCCTGGATGTTTTAGTTGAACGTAAGAATGGTTTATTCATCACCAGCATTTACCGTAAACCTACGTTCACTGGTTTATATACAAATTGGAATTCCTTTGTTCCTAAGTCCCGTAAGATTAAACTGATTTCTACCCTGGTCTGTCGTGCGTTGATGATTTGTTGCCCCATGTACCCTTGATCAGGAACTGGAGAAAATCCGTAGTATTTTCATTGATAATGGTTTTCCCATTAATATCTTTAGACCCACTATTGAGCGGAAAATTAAGCTTTCAAAGAACCAGTGGTTTTAGGTCCTTCTTTGTATTCTTTATATCTAAAACTACCAAGGTCTGGGTAGAAATAGTCATGTCTCGCCGACGTGTATTACATCAAGTTTGTCGACTGTGAAGTTATATATTATTTTTGAGACCCGTTCGGTGTTCTCCCCTTTCGTTAAGGATGATCGTTAATTTTATATCTCTCTTAAGTTCCTTATTCGACTTAAGAGAGATATAAAATTAACCCCTCCCTATACTTTATATTGTCTGGTTAACTACCACTCTCAACCCCCTCTATTAAATTACAAAAATTACACTACCCACCAATTTCTAATCCCATTTTTTTTCTCAATTCGTTGTTGGAAGATTTACCTGATGATCCTGAATCCTTAAAAAAGGATTTAGGTGAAATAAATTATCGTAATGGTACATTAAAGTGATTTGTTTTTCATTACATATTAGCTCTGTCCTAACATTGAGCTCTCAGGATTTCATCCTCTTTGGATTTACCAATTCGGTTTACCAAGTTCCTTATAACTTAAATATATATATATATATATATATATATATATATATATATATAATTTTATATACGGGGATCATATCATTCATATACAGGTTCGGGGTTGATGTATCTTATTTATATTGTTTGCGACGAAGTATTCTCGCCATTTAAATCATTAACCTCTATATTTGTTTTTTGTATGAATGATTCATGAATATATATATATATATATATATGTATATATGTATATATATATATTCGTACCTGGAACATAAAAGAATATACATTCGCGCCCGAAACGTAAACAAAGTAATATTAATTCCTTTAATCCAACCATATTTCTCATTACTATAAATGTTACTCTAGTGGTTACATGCCACGTCTAAAAATTCTTTTACAAACTTTTGGGGCGGGTTCCTCACACCAAAAGAAGGACAAAAGTCCATATAAATATATGTTTTCGCTTTTGAGTTATTAAGTTTTAAGACAGTTTACGGTAGATGGTGCTGTGTTGCCATGTAGACCAGGTTACATTTGTCATTCGTGTACATTTGTCGATAGTCTGCCTTCAACGTTTAACGTGTGTAGTAGCGAATTACCTGAGAAGTGTTACGTTTAACATTAGCAGGATATTCATATCTTGAGCAGACAGATATAATTTTTACATACTGCTGCGCGAATGATAATGGACGCTAGGCTGCACAGCCCTATCAGATTGCGTTTCCAGACCGAAGGCAGGCGAGTAATCCAGCCTTTGCTGCTATTTATCGTCGCGTTGCTGATTTTGGATCCGTAGCAGCACAAACTATGGATCGAAGAAGATTGAGATCCGCTCGTACGCCTGACCACGAAGAACAAATTCTACGCGCTGTCGATGATGATCCAGTTATCAGCACAAGTCAAGTGGCCTTAGACGGTCGTATATCTCATAGTACCGCATGTGGGGGTACTTCAAGAGCAGCTCCTTTATCCGTATTATTTGCAGTGTCTTTTCGCACCACGATCAATTACTACGGGAAAACTTCTGCCGGTGGTTAATTGCACAAACTGCTGATATATATATATGTATATATATATATATATATATATATATATATATATATATATATATATATATATATATTCATACACGTTTCATTAAATAATATAGACAGGTGTTGTCTATTTATTTTATGTAATTTTTTTTCGTAACTTCTGATAAGTTTAATAACATTATCGTTGAAAGAAGAAAAAAATTCACAGTAGTGATCCATATTTTTTTAATACAATCTAAGCTTTCGGCTTACTTAAGCCATTAGCGAAGATGTCAATTACAACATATTAAACAATATACGAATAATGGCTTAAGTAAGCCGAAAGCTTAGATTGTATTAAAAAAATATGGATCACTACTGTGAATTTCTTTCTTCTTTCAACGATAATGTTATTAAACTTATCAGAAGTTACGAAAAAAATGTACATAAAATAAATAGACAACACTTGTCTATATTATTTAATGAAACGTGTATGAATGAAAAGATGCTGCCTAAATACACAATATATATATATATATATATATATATATATATATATATATATATATATAGATAGATAGATAGATAGATAGATAGATAGATAGATATATCGGGGTTGCTGATGCATAATCGAGTTATTCTTTTGTTCCTTTTAAGTTTAATTATTTCAATAAATTTTGGATGTTTTCAAATACAGTTAAATAATAGTCAAATAATATTTTCAAATCATCAAATAATTACTTATTTTCAAATATAGCCAAATTATTTCTCTACATTTTACTTTATTTCTCGCCGCTGTTTTTTCCAAAAGGAATTAGGGATAATTTTCGTTTATTCGGCTATTTTATAATCTGTCTTGTTTTAACAATCTATTTAATATGATATTGCATTATTATGCATCACTATTTCCACCAAATTTGTTTTTTACTCGCCTAGTGGGCGTTATTTCTCCGTCATTAAGCATTTCAAAAAGTTTTATCATCACTTATTTCAATCGCTATATCTGATTCATCGCACAATCTGCATACATTCGTGCATACATTTACATATGAATAAATTATTCGATCTGCGGAAAGAAGAAATCGATTTAAAATAAGAAAACAGAATGTGTATGAGTTGGTTGGGAAGGCAAATCTTGATGCAGTGTTCAAGAAATAACGTGATGGAAGTTGAAAAGTTAAGTGAAAGACTTTTTCTGTTCGCTGACATCCGGATTTTCACTTCCGCTTTCTGCTTTAGTCACTGTCACGGGCGTTCCTGAAATGTTTTGGCTGACAATTTAAGTCTTTACATTTCGTTCCACCACAATAGCAACGGCAAGGGAAATAGCAAAAATAGTAATATTATACGAGGGCTTGCAAACGGCATATATAGAGGGATATGAATAGATAAAAAGAAGGAAAGAAACTGAAACATACTGAAATAAAAGTATATATAGATAGAAACAGACTGAGATAGATAGATAGATAGATAGATAGATAGATAGATAGATAGATAGATAGATAAAATACATTGATGGATAAGAACAGAATGAGATAGAAAGAGACATATACAGACAAAGATATGAAGAGACTGAGAAAGAAAGAAAGAAAGAAAGAAAGAAAGAAAGAAAGAAAGAAAGAAATACATTGATAGATAGGAACAGACTGAGATAGATAGATAGATAGATAGATAGATAGATAGATAGATAGATAGATAGATAGATAGATAGATAGATAGATAGATAAAATACATTGATGGATAAGAACAGAATGAGATAGAAAGAAACATATACAGACAAAGATATGAAGAGACTGAGAAAGAAAGAAAGAAAGAAAGAAAGAAAGAAAGAAAGAAAGAAAGAAAGAAAGAAATAAAGAAATACATTGATAGATAGGAACAGACTGAGATAGATAGATAGATAGATAGATAGATAGATAGATAGATAGATAGATAGATAAAATACATTGATGGATAAGAACAGAATGAGATAGAAAGAAACATATACAGACAAAGATATGAAGAGACTGAGAAAGAAAGAAAGAAAGAAAGAAAGAAAGAAAGAAAGAAAGAAAGAAAGAAAGAAATACATTGATAGATAGGAACAGACTGAGATAGATAGATAGATAGATAGATAGATAGATAGATAGATAGATAGATAGATAGATAGATAAAATACATTGATGGATAAGAACAGAATGAGATAGAAAGAGACATATACAGACAAAGATATGAAGAGACTGAGAAAGAAAGAAAGAAAGAAAGAAAGAAAGAAAGAAAGAAATACATTGATAGATAGGAACAGACTGAGATAGATAGATAGATAGATAGATAGATAGATAGATAGATAGATAGATAGATAGATAGATAGATAGATAGATAGATAGATAGATAGATAGATAAAATACATTGATGGATAAGAACAGAATGAGATAGAAAGAAACATATACAGACAAAGATATGAAGAGACTGAGAAAGAAAGAAAGAAAGAAAGAAAGAAAGAAAGAAAGAAAGAAATACATTGATAGATAGGAACAGACTGAGATAGATAGATAGATAGATAGATAGATAGATAGATAGATAGATAGGAATGATGTATAGAATGTAATATACAAATATTTACTAAACCAACATATTTCAGTATCTGTCTATATTTCTGAGATGAGGTATTATGTACATTATTTACATTATTCGGACTATTGTCCTCATATTTGTCGCCATATTTATTACAATGTTTCAGCCATTGTACGCTCCGACCTTCTTCAGGTGGTTGGAATGTCGAACTTAACCCTTTATTTCGCTCACTGGGGTAGACTGTTCTAGTTCCACGTGACATGTTTAATGGATGTCAGTTATCAGTTATCTCCTGTTAATTCCCTTCTCCAAGTTCTCCACTGCCTTAACCGGGTACTGAA
Organism: Acanthosepion lycidas; assembly: GCA_963932145.1. Lineage (NCBI taxonomy): Eukaryota > Metazoa > Mollusca > Cephalopoda > Sepiida > Sepiidae > Acanthosepion > Acanthosepion lycidas. The sequence goes on along the minus strand of OZ010594.1, from coordinate 70,475,956 downwards.
CTCACACCAACGCCTTTATCCACTGTGCCATGTGTCCTCAAGGATTTCAGGGAGCACTTGTAGAATAATTAAAATCTAGTGCGCACTATAAATTTTAATAACGAAATATTAATCATTAAATTTGAAAATAGGAGAATAGTAACGTCTACTGAAATAAGCATTTATTTTTAAGACATTAGATTATATCTTGAAGCTATGCACTTTTCATTTAAACGGGATTCTGAAGAACTTGCCATTTTGTTTTTAAGCGGTTTTATTGAATTAACTCCCTTGAGGAAGTTAAAAGGGTAAGGATTATTCACTCCTTCTTAAAGATTACGGATATATACCGTCCAGTTCAAATATCAAATGACAAAGACTTGACAAGCTTTGTGCTTGGTGTCTCTAGCGTTTTAAAATTAAAGATTTTTTTTTTAAATATAAAAATAATTCAGAAACTACTCTTCTGTTAACTTGGGTTGAACCTGGCTACCTTTCAAGGCGCATTAGTGCACACGGGCTCACCAGTTGAAATATAGAAATATAGTGATATAGTGTACCAATCCTGATGGTGACTACATGGAAAAGTAGCATTGTTGTGCTGATAACATATTCACACTGTTTTATTTGTATAGTAATAAGCATGTTAGATTAATAAATGTTTTAAATTTGCTTTTTGAACACCCTTTGCAGATATATATATATATATTTATATATATATATATATATATATATATATATATATAGATAGATAGATAGATAGATAGATAGATTCAGACAGCTTGCGATTCACTGCCGAGGCTCTCTTACTGCCTGTCTGCCCATCTCTACATCACATCAGACTGCTTATCACTAGGCTTATTCTACCTGGGATTCTGCCTGTATGCAGCGTTATAATATAATAGTCTACGACCGGAATACTCTACCTTCCGTCCGAGTGGCACTTGATTTGGAAAGTGTTATATTTATTCTTATAATTAAATTCCTTTTCCCTACTTCTGAATCAACTTCACAATAAATGGCTTGTGAGACCACTTTGCTTAGCATTGCATAAAATTTATAGATTATTAGAGATAAATTTACCACTTGGATATCGTATATCTTAAATACTTCGCCTAATAGAAATTTAAGATCATAGAGCGACAATTTCTAGGGAAGAAACTTGATAGTCAAACTTCATATTTCCGCTTGTAGTTTGTTTTGAACAATGAGCGCTGTTTCTTCATGCAAAAACATTACCATTGAACCCACCATGCACTCCAAATGAATGTAAAGAGACGAAACTCTTTTCTCCATAGTGAATAAATAGATGTGCAAATATATGTATCAACCTGAAAGTTCATGAATGAAGATGGATATATTGTGACAAGTGGTCCTGCGCTCTCCTTAATGCATATGATGGCTTTAGCTTTGCATGCCAAATGAACTCAGCTTTTCAGGCTCTCACTGTTTGCTTACGGGAACTTAGAAAATTTTATATGCATTGCTTTGTGCATCTGGTACCAAGGATGTCTTGAACGAAACTAGGAGGGAGATTGTGCGTTGTTCGGGGATTAGTGGCCTTCGTCATCTTCCACCAAATTCCAGGCCTTCCTAAAAATCAATAAACCTTGAAGATTCGTTTTAAGTGGAACTTATAAGATCAGTACTTTACTGTTAAGTATTGTTGCGTACGAATATATTGGCCAATGTAAACTAAAAGGGGCTGCTGAAAAGTTCCCGGGTCGTAAAAGAAGACATTCCAAAATAAATGATAATATTTTGTCATTTCTTCATATTTTCTAAAGTGGGAGAAACAGTGAACTTGCCAATCTGATCTCACTATTTTGCGTTAAAGGTAATTTAATACAATTGGATTTTCTCAGCGCCTTTTTTTTTAATTAGAGACTGAATTCACAGCAGAAAAACATTCATCTTTTTTAATGAAAACACTCAAAACTGTTGCAACCATCTAAAATATTTATTTTATTTATATCTAATTCGTTTCTTTCTGCTTAAATGTACAGAATTTTAAACTAAGACTATGTAATCGAGTTAACTTCGTCACCTAAAATGATTGTACTAATCCTATAACTTAATTCACCTAAAATACTGTTCTCGTTTGTAACTTTTTACTGTACTCATTTTATACTTAATTCTAGCAAAAAATACTGCATCCGTTTTTAATTTAATTTCTATCGTATCCTTTAATGAAATGAGACACACTGATTTTTATCAAATGTCTCGATTACTTCAACACCGTGTCACTTTATAATATGTAATCAAAACTCATTATATTTGCTATACAAGGACTGTACTTTCAAATCCATTGTCATCTGCAATAAATTATGATACGAATATGTGTTCATGATAAAACAACTATTTTGATAAACGCGGAAGGAAGTCAATAATTTACACTAAATGAAAATCTGATAAAAAAAAAACGTACGATATACATGATATTATCAGTATCAAAATTACTTCAAACGAAAGAAAATGGTTATGCTGTATAAGAAAAAAATCTTCAATGAATTTTCAGTACTGTATTCTATGTAGAGGGTCTCTTCTGTATCTCGTCCACTTTAGGTTTTCTTATTTCCTTTATGGCTTTTTTTATAAATTCTGCGGCTAATTTTAATTTAAAAAAAATAAATGACTGTATAGTTATTGGCTGATAAAGTGTGTATGAATTTATGAATTTTGTATCATTTTTATCTTCCAAAACTGTTCTTTTTGCTTAGAATCACTTTTTCTTTTCCGACGGAATTAAGTAAATTAAATTTGCAAGAAAGGATGCGTTTCAAAAAAAGTCTTAAATTGCGATAAAACCGAAAAGTGAAAAACAACCACCAGGGTATAAATCATTGAAGTACATATTTATTCTGGTATCATGTAGCAATGATGCAGGTCATATAATAAAGTCGTGTTTCGTCTACAGAGCGAAATCATTAGGTCTTCTAAAAGACAAAAAACAACAATTATCTGAGCGTGTTTTGACAACAGTTACAAAGCATGGATAACGGCAGTTTTGTTTATGCAATGGTTCAAACAAAGCTTCACTCCCAAAAGATAAAAATTATTTGGAAGAGGAAAAATTAGAATTAACTGTTTTTTAAATAATAAACAATACTACCAGTTATCCTGAATCTGCTATGAAATTTAAAAAAAAAACAAAAATAACGTCGAAATTTTATTTTTACTTCCTAACACGTATCAGCACATTCACTATTTCATTATTTGGCGTTTCAGGTCCACATACGCCCCCTCTAACCACGGCGCTATAAGGAATATTCAGCACCTACCATTTGTTAAAACAGAAAACTATACAGCAGACCATAATTGTCTTCTTGGCCTCAATCTATAATAATGCTATTGAATTAAACTGTATCATTTTTCGAAAATCATTAATCACGTTAATTTATTAAACAAATCAGAAAAATTAATTTTTCCTTTTTTTTATAAAACTTTGATATAAATCTTATATGCGGAAAATGTCTCAAATAAGTAAAAGTGAAAGGCAAAAAAATATAATTATGCGTTTAAAACCAAAACAAAAATTGTGCACAGTAAGATAATATATCTAAAAAGATGTTCGTTTTATGAAAGGATCAAATAAAAAATACAGAATTAGAAATTTTATAAATTATAAATGATTATAATATATATATTATAAATTATTATTTATTAATAATTACATATAAATATGATTTATCCTTTCCCTCAACCTTTGTTATTAGGTTGGTGCAAAAATAATGACGTAGTAATGTCGTTTTTTGACGTTAAAAAATACGTCAAAAAACGACATTTTTACGTCATTATTTTTGCACCAACCTAATATTTAGGTTGCCGTCTGGTATTTGACCGTGTTAGGGAAACAACTGATGCAGATATTAATCTTGGCATTATGCAATTCTGCAAAACTTTTACTATTGCAGCAGTAATAGCATTCGTCAAAGCTGCAATGAACGAACTGAAATCAGAAACTGTATATGTCTTCCTGAAGAATGTGTTGAGAGACGTTGTTATTGATTTTAACCCATTAACTGCCAAATATATTTAATGCGCATTTTTGGCCCAGACTTAGGAGTTAAAACAACATACAATATTAAAATTTTCTCCAAATAGCTGGTACTTTGAAACTTTATAGAAACTAGAATATCAAATATATATGTGTATAAAACAGCAAAACATAATATTGATTAGAAATAATTAAAAAATACTTTTCAAAATAGTCATTATTTTTCTACTCGTGAAATGTAAAATTACGACAAAGTCTCTTCTATGATTAGTTACGGCTAATAATAAAAACTTTAAAAGCTAAGTGTTGTAAAATATACCTCTACAAATGCAATGTATGTGAGCAATTCAATGTAAATACAAGGAATAACATGCAGTGAGTTTAATTTTAACAGATCTCCAAATGGGACTCATGGCAAGTAATGCGTTAAAGCTTCTCCGACACTAAAAATAACTGGTTCAGTAAAAGAAATTTTTTAGTGAAGGACATAGCGAGATACTTGGTGAAAAGGTAGAAACACAAATTGAAGTCCACCTGGAAATGTTTTAAGAAAAGGAATTATTTGAAGATCTTGTTATGTCAAAGATAAAGAAACTGAAGTAGAAACCAATAATATAGACATTATAGAAATATGCCAATGTCTTTAGAATGAATCAAGATACAAAGAAAACATTATGGAATAAATACTAATCACGGATTGAACACAGTATTAAAGAAACCCGTTTGATGACCGGAACATTAGAACTTCTATAGGAATTTTATGACGAGTTGAAAGGAAAGAAAATTCTAATCACAATGTTTTTCCAAAAATGTTTCACCAAAAACAACTTCAGCCACCGAAGACCCCCCCCCCAACCATACACATCTTTTTAATTTTTAATTAGCTGTCTTCAATTATGGTGTAATGAGTGATTTACTGCTGATTAAAGTAAACATTGATTTTCTTTTACGTTCTAATTCTACGCTATAATTGAAGAAAATTTGCTTGTTTTGTTAGACAAAAATGTTGTATTTTTTCTTTCTAGTAAAAACAAAAAACTGCTAAAAACTTTTTAAAATTTTAATTACGCTTTTAAAATAAGCTGTCGATTTTCTGTGCAAAGTTTTGGACATGCCTAAATGGTACGTTTCTAACCGCGGATTTTAATATCCGCGAAGATTCTAAAAACTTATCTACTGGGAATAACGACGCATATATATCTATATATATATTTTACAGTAATGTTCGTCCTGTACAAGACCCGGTGGCCACTCGAGCTAGAGTGTTACGGTAAAGAATAATTTATATAGATAAGCGGGAAAGATAACGGTTAACTCTAGACTTGAACAGGTTAAGATTGTAGTGCTCGGAGATTCTCGCCAATATATATATATATATATATATATATATATATATATATATATATATATATATATATATATATATATATATATATATATATATATATCCCAGTCGAATACATTAGATTTACTTACGTGCTAATACCTTTGGGAAAGGTATTAATCCTCCTTTTCTCCCTCCAGCTATGGCTAAATAGCAGGACAGACTGGGTTCTATAGCCTTGGATGGCAACTGGTCTAGGAGAAGGACAACTCTGAATTAAAAAAATGCGCAGGGTCGTTTGTGGACCTTGTGGCACGTAGTGCACCAGGTCCCTGTATTCGGTCCTTCAAAAAGTGTGGTTGGTTCTGCACAATGCCTTAACCACTATAAGGAAAATCATATGTGCTGGAGTCTGGGCTCTCGGTTCCTAGGAACTTAGCTGCTTGACCTTCATACGTCGAAGACGACGGGAGTGTCCACCATTTATATAACTTCACATGCACATACATAGATAAATATGTTGATATATGCATACATACGTGTTTATGTGTAGTGTATACCTCCGAAATATGGGTTGCATATTTAATATCAATGCATTAAATTGGCTGATAGAAGCCCGCCATATTCATTTATGCAAAAACGGTCTTTAACGAGTAGGATTTAGAAACTAAATTGCGTAAAAGGCGATTATTTAAACTATTGATTCTCTTATCTGCATTCCGTTCAGTAGATTTATTCTTTTCATTTTTCTTTTGTTTTATTCTTAATTCTTATTTATTGTTCTTCGTGATTGCAATAAAACATTTCGTTTCTTATTCATATTTCGGTATTATTCGATGTTAGCAGGATAAGTGAGAAGGAAAGGAAATACAGAGAAAAGTCAATGTTCAAATAACATTCCCGCCAATATCCCAGAATCACATTTTTTTTTTCACCATTGACAATAGCAACAAGACAGACAGAATTAGATCGAAGCTTGATTGTAATTTCCCGACTATTCTTTACGTTGATTTTTTTCTTCCCTATTTTATACTTTGAGATTGTTGTTTGGTTTTTATACTTTTTTTCAGTAATTTTCTGCCTTTTCTTGAGGGTGTAGATTATTTGATCATTCATGTTTTTTGGATTAGCTTCTTTTGTCTTTCATGTTTTTATATTCAATCTTCTTCTTGTGTCAACTTTTTCTGGCCATTTTTTTTAATTTTTTAGTAAACTATATTCATTTTGGCTTTTTAATTTAATTTTTGTTATTTTTTTATTTAACTTTTTTTATCTACTTTGACTTTATTTATTTTTTATCTTATATTTTTTGTTTCAGTTTTTTTGGGGGGTTAGGCTGAGGTTTTATTTTTTAACTTATAACTTTTATTCTTTCGGTTTTTATTTCAGTTTTTTGTTTCAGTTTTTTGGGGTTAGGCTGAGGTTTTATTTTTTAACTTATAACTTTTATTCTTTCGGTTTTTATTTCAGTTTTTTGTTTCAGTTTTTTGGGGGGTTAGGCTGAGGTTTTATTTTTTAACTTATAACTTTTATTCTTTCGGTTTTTATTTCAGTTTTTTGTTTCAGTTTTTTGGGGGGTTAGGCTGAGGTTTTATTTTTTAACTTATAACTTTTATTCTTTCGGTTTTTATTTCAGTTTTTTGTTTCAGTTTTTTGGGGGGGTTAGGCTGAGGTTTTATTTTTTAACTTATAACTTTTATTCTTTCGTTTTTTATTTCAGTTTTTTGTTTCAGTTTTTTGGGGTTAGGCTGAGGTTTTATTTTTTAACTTATAACTTTTATTCTTTCGGTTTTTATTTCAGTTTTTTGTTTCAGTTTTTTGGGGTTAGGCTGAGGTTTTATTTTTTAACTTATAACTTTTATTCTTTCGGTTTTTATTTCAGTTTTTTGTTTCAGTTTTTTGGGGGGTTAGGCTGAGGTTTTATTTTTTAACTTATAACTTTTATTCTTTCGGTTTTTATTTCAGTTTTTTGTTTCAGTTTTTTGGGGGGTTAGGCTGAGGTTTTATTTTTTAACTTATAACTTTTATTCTTTCGGTTTTTATTTCAGTTTTTTGTTTCAGTTTTTTGGGGGGTTAGGCTGAGGTTTTATTTTTTAACTTATAACTTTTATTCTTTCGGTTTTTATTTCAGTTTTTTGTTTCAGTTTTATAGTTTTTCTTTATTTTTAATGTTTCACTTTTTGTCCACATGTTTTATCATTTTTTCTTTACTTATATTTTTTTCTTTGTTTTATTTTCTATATCGTTCATATTATTATATTTATTCATTTGAAATTTCGGTCATTCATGGGCCGGTTGTGTGACCTTTATATAAACTGAGAGCTAAACAGAGAGAAACATATGGCGCAAGCGTGAATAGAGACACTTCCGCGGGGTTATATTCAATCGTCAGCGAGATGTCATTATGTACTATGTTACCGTTGCCTTTACAATTGATAGGCGAGACAATTCTCCACCTCGTTCGACAAAGCTTTCTGGAAAAAACATAGCAACCCAAATCTGTCAGTCCCCATCTCTCGATAATCCAGATTTAGCTCCCTAAATCTTCTGGATTTTCTCAAAGATAAAATCGCCGTTGAAACACAGATTAAAGAAATCGTGAAAAGATCCTTAAAAAGAACGACTATCCTGAAAGAAGATTTTAAGACTTAAGCTCCATTGCCCTTTGTAGGCTATATTCATTAATAATAAATCGCTAGATATATCATACTTTATAAAAAAAAATAAAAGGTATTTACACTATGTAGATATTGCAGGTTTTATGAAAATACGTATGCATTCGCTTCTCGGGTAGTGGAACTAGTAATCTGCTAATCAAAAACTTCAGCATTCGAAATCGTGAATTTTAGCTACGTACGAAAACACACTGCAGTTTTTACTAACATAGTTTTAATATCTTTTAAATTATTTAGTTGAACATTTCATTTGGTTTAATATATTTAGGCCCCACCTTTTATATATTCTTGTAAAAAAATTATATATATATATATATATATATATATATATATCAGTTAGATCAGGACTACAGGAATGTAGAACGCCCATGAATTAGATACAAAGACAAGCTAAAGAGCAACTTCTCAGCTGTCAATATACCTTATAACGCCCTTGAGAGCTTAGCATTAGAGCAGGTAGAGTGGAGAGTAACGTGTTTTAGTGGACTCAGCTTTATTCAATTTGCTAGTATGAATCGTCTTCAAGAAGTGAGAGCAAGATCTAAAGGGTCAGCCAATTTAACAGTGACCTCATCCCATAATCCTCACTCTTGCTCCATATGTGGCCTCCTTTACAAATCACTTGCGGGTCTTAAGTGTTACTTAAGATTATCGCACAAAATTCATAACTGAATCAGTTGGTTAAGATGTCAGATTCTCATACGTCGAAATCGACCAGAGAGTCCATTATATATATATATATATATATATATATATATATATATATATATATATCACGGATGTATTATTAGGTTCCCTGTAAAAACGCAGTATTTTGGTGCATGTTCGAACTGAATGAGGGGATGAGTTCTTATGGTCCTTGCGTCAATTGTTAAAATGGATCGAACTCGTTAGGGACAAGGTAGTTACTGATAACCAACTTATGTCACTCTCCTTGCGGTCTTATGCCAAAAGCATTGTATTTTGTCTAATAAGCCCCTAGTGTTTTTACATTCAAACACATAACTATCTCAATCGCTACACAAAACCACGTAAACAGAGGTAAATAGATACAAGCAAAAACTGATATTATAAATATAGTATTTTATCTTCCTTTTGCATGCACTTGATGTTTTCTTTGGCATGTGTCTATTACTGGCATTCTTATAAACGATGCCCTGTCCCACTCATTTATGTATCTCGTTAACACTCATGCGGCCTACAAGACACAAAACCTATTTCCGTGGCACCATTTTTCTTTGATATTTTAATTTGTTATTAATTCATTCATTGTACTCTTCGTCAAGGGCCAGTATCAATTGATACAATTTTCTTTATCTTCAATAGTAGCTCAATGTTCACAGAAAACAAAGGCCTAAGATTGGCTATCAGTTGTCTGCTTCAATGAAATAACTATTTGGAAAATGAACAAGGCTCTGTGTACGGTGGTGTATTTATTCCATTGGTGTAATTAATTTATCGTGCTTCTGCTATTCCATTTTCTAACAGTTGCATGAGCACTAAGCCAAGTGTGGATTGACAAGTGTCGTTAATTTCGTCATCTTACTTATCTTTCAGAAAGTGATAAGAATTCAGTCATATAATTCCAGGCTACGCAGGCGTATTCCATGTTCTAATACAAATAATAGGTCAGTGGTGAGAGTATCGTACTGAAAACGTGTTCTAGGTATGACAATGAACTATATCTGGCTGCAACGCCCTTGATCGGAAAGTTTTGAGGGGCGTGGAACCAACTGTTAATTTCTTTCGTTCCCATGTCAACCCTGACTGGAGATAGTAGCACCTGTTAGAGTCCTAGCTGTGGGCAAATAGTTAACCCTCAAACTGGTGTCAAAACACTATAAAAGTTCAATACATTTTTATGGTAAAAATACCAGCAATACATTTTTGAAAAAAAAATATTACCAGCAGTATATTTTTTTTTTTAAAATACCAGCAATACATTTTGCTCTCCACAAAAACTCTTTACAAAAATACGTCAATGAAATCTGATATCCCACAAACTGATTTCTTACAAAGTGTACATATTCTATTCATACGAACCTATCCTAAACATCTTGCTGGTATTAGATAACCCATTGAGGTTGATATGCCGTAAACCCAGATAAACCAAACCAAACCGTACTGAAAACCATCCTATCTGCTGATCTGAGTAGATATTTCTGTTCGAGCCAAACCTTATTTTTGTGTCTCTTGTCATGCGTCGCCATTTGTCGAATAACTGGTTTTTGATTTTGTGTAAAAGACAAAAATGACGTCTGAGATCAACCTCCCTCTTTTCTTGATAGTGTAGGACATTCTCTAATGTCTCAAGCCAATATCGAAATGCGACGAATCTTTTACAAAGCGCCCTCTTGTGTACGATATTACTCAAGTGATACAGATAAGTGCGCTTATAAAATATGCGCCATTTTCTGTATCCCTGAACGTAGAGCATTACATGAGTAGAAGGCAAATAAATAAATAAATCCGTACGTCTCGTATGAAGTTTGAAATTGCGATATATATATATATATATATATATATATATATATATATATATATATATATAAATTAGATGAGTGAAATCCTATTTTGAGAAATAGCAGGTGTTCCATTCATGAAAAGATTTCGTCATTAAATCAACCTATGTCGTCGTCGATCAAAATAGTTTTCATGTATCACAAGAAAGAATAATTAAAAAAAAAACTCTTCGACACAAGGAAAATAAAATAAAAGACACAATGTAAAGTGGTTTGTCGTTGGGTTTTCTATATGGTTGATATATGTTTTCTTAAGCTGAATGTGACCTGTATGAAATCTACTTCAATTTGATTAGTTTTATGTCTATTTTGAACATATATATATATATATATATATATATATATATATATATATATATATATATATATATATATATATATATAATGAACACTGAAGTCAACACTCAGAGGCAACAGGCTGTTTCATGCTGGACGCAATCGTCAGGCCGCCTGAAACAGCCTGTCACCTCTTAGTGTTGACTTCAATGTTCACTTTCATATTTATAGTTACATACGCTCTATCTCTGATATTGAGCACTTTATCCCATAAATATAGCACACCCTAAACCTCTTTCTTCATATATATATATATATATATATATATATATATATATATATATTAAAATAATTGTCGGACTTTGTTCATTTCATTTATGCTCAAATACGCTTGGAACTAGTATGAATCAATCTCCTATATCTTCAGCTATGGGTTAAAAAGTAGGGCACACTGAGCTCTCTAGTCCTGGTTGCCAACCAGTTTAGGGTACGGACAACTCCGAATTCAAAACCATAACTGTACATGTTTCCCAAACCTCAGCAGTGATGACGAGAAAAAGCAAATAAATATATCTATCTATCTATCTATCTATCTATCTATCTATCTATCTATATATATATATATATATATATGGGGGGTGATAGATGCTCATTCACATGACCACTTTCTTAAATTTTACGTTGCTTGGCTCTTTCAAGTAAGTACTTGTAAGCCAGGGGGATTATACTGATACAACATGAATACCACTCTCTGCACATCAGCTGTCATAATTCAGAGACAAGAGTAGAAACCCAATCTATCTGACGATTCAACCCATAGCTTGGGGGAGAATGGATGGATTTATAATTTTCCAGAGAGTATTTGTGCAAAAGTGAATGTGACAAACTCGATTTCTCGTTCCAAGTCACCTTCTTTTTCACTACCTACAAACACACACACACAGAGTAGTTTAACGTCGCCTGAAGAGACACATTTATGGTGTCGAATATAATTGTAATTGTGTAGCGATTTTTAGCATGTTTTAATATCCTAAATTAAATAATATTTAGCTCTACTATATTTAAATTAAATGTTACATACAATGGAATCATTTTACCTATATATATATATATATATATAAGTACAACATTGGTACACATGGAATAAAATTCTAATAAGTGTTCAATACCGAGTAAACCTAATAATATTTATTCAAATTTATAACATATGCATCTTATATCATAACTACAAAAGTTGCAATTTTGTTTCGACATTTCTGGTGTATATATATATATATATATATATATATATATATATATATATATATATATATATATATATATATATATAGCGAGAGAGAGAGAGAAAGAGAGATATGAAAGGATGGATCAGTTAGTTCCTAGCCTAACACAGTTATGAGCTGAACTCTTATTTGAAATTTTTTTATGTTTGATCTAGGTAAGTAAAGAAGAAGCGTTATTTTAAATATCTTACGATGAAACACCGATTCTCGTAAGATCACCGAAGTTAAGCTACGTTGAGTTTGGTCAGTACCTCGATGTGTGACCACTTGGGAATAACAGATCCTGCAAGGTTGGTATTGACGGTTGTGTAATGGATAACTACTCGGAATTGGAAATCATAGAACCGAATTCGAATTCCAATCGAGTTCGTTACATTCACCTACTCAAAATAGCCTTGGAAAAATGTATAAATCCACGTCTTCTCCCCCAGCTATTGGTTAATTAGTAGGAGGTATCAGTAAATAACTATTATCTGCGAAAAAAGTTTTACAATCTAAAAATATTTCCTGGCTTTAAAATAACCTACAAAGGGTTGCTAAGTTGTAAAAAACAAATCAATCTTTGTTCGTTTAAGTATATTGACAAGAATTTGTTTTTTTTGTTTTTTTTGTTTAACACCTCTACGTATTATTTAATTCCGAAATTTAAATATTTTGAACACAATTTTATAGCTTTAACTAAATATTTTGAACGCAATTGTAGGCCTTCAGCTACAGACAAAATGTATTGCGCGAGTGCGTATGTGTCTGTGAGAGAGAGAAAGAGAGAGAGAGTGATATAGTTGACTATTCACATTATGTGTTGTTGGTTTTTTATATAAAAATGTATAGCTGGTATTTTTACCATAAAAATGCATTTTTATACTTTCATAGCGTTTTTGTTTGCCCAGAGCTGCGACCCTAACAGGTACTACCACGCCGGGTCAGGATGGAGTGGGAAATAACAACAATTAAGAGGTAGTTCCACGCAGTTCAAAACCTCCAATCTCCCAATCAGAGGCCTTGCTCCCGGATGTAGTTTATCGTTATAGCCAGGACTTGCATTGACAAGAAAGGTAGTAAAATGCATAAAATGAAAGTTTATTTCATCATTAGGCTCCGAACTTATTGATGTACCTACTTACACCCACCACTATGCTGAAAAAGATAATAAATCAACGTTTCTGTCCATTTTACTCTCGAGTGATGAATTTATCACTGCCGGTGTTCCATCATACATTCAGCTGTAGTCATTTTTTCTCATCGAGAATACTGTAGATTTTATTATAGATATTTTTATAAAACATTTTGGAAAACAAAATAAACATTTTTACAAGTGCGTATCAAAGGACGCAGAGCTTTCCGCGTAGGAATCTCTTTCATCACTCTGCCAGTACAAGATCAAGATAAGACGCCATTTTTTCAGACCTAAAACAGATCAATGCTAACGCATGCTTTCTTTTATAACTATTCAGTAAAAAATCTATCAAATATTTTTTCTTTCTTTTTTTATTTTATATAATGCAAGGTTATAATGCACTAGTAAGCAAGTAGAGATAGATCATTTCGTTGGAAAGCATTTTCCTTCGCTTCTGAATATATGTGAAAAACTTCAGGGACAATTAAACACCGAGATGAGTTTCTGAAAAATAAGCCAAAGACATTTTTCTTTGTATAGCAGTGAATCTCTAAGCGTCAAACTTTTCTCCACATCTTTAATGCTATTAGACTCCTCTGTGAAGAGTAGGACCACAGCCCCACTGCGCTAGGTGCTGCTGTGGTTTTGTATTGTGTTGGTTTTTACGATATGACGTTGTCCATGAGGTTTTATGTAGAGTTTTCCTTCTATACTGGTTGGCAATTACTACTTAATCTATAGCTTTGGGGAAAATAGATGGATTCATACCTTTGCGATAGTACTTGTCCGTCCTGGGTATGACGATAAACTACATCCGCGTCCAGGGTATGACGATAAACTACATCCAACAGCAAGGCCTCTGATCAGGAGGTTTTGAGGAGCGTAGAACCACCTCTTAATTGCTGGTGTTCCCAGGTCGACCCTGACCCGGGATGGTAGCACTTGCTACTTTCCCAACTATGGGCAAATAGTTAACCCCTAAACCGGGGTCAAAACACTATGAAAGTGTAAAAATAGATTTTAATACTAGAAATACTTTTTTGTAAAAACTATTACCAGCAATACATTTTTGAAAAAAATATTACCAGCTATACATTTTTTGAAAAAAATATTACCAGCAATAGATTTTTGAAGAGAAAAAATATTAACAGCCATACATTTGTGGAAAAAAAATATTACCACCAATAAAAAAAAAAAATTGCCGGTATTAAATAACCCGATTAAGTTGATATGCCGTAAAACACAACAAATCAAAACAATCAAGGGTATTTGTGCGAAAGTAAACGCAACGATCTCGGCCTGAATTTGAACATACCAATTCCACTTTCCACTCTGATAATCACTACGCTACAAGCACATCCGGTCCCTTTTCTAAAGATTCATAAAATATTCACAAGATTTTTCCCCCAATTTTTTGTTGTTTTTGTTTCTTTTTTTTCTGCAACAACTCTACAAAAATATTGTTGACTCCTGAAAAAAACAGCAAACAGACCAGAGTTCTGTCCGCTCTTCGCCGTATATCTAAAGTTATGCAAGGTATACTCGATATTCCAGTACATATCTTTAGCGAAACATAAACAGGCGACCTAACGTAATGTTATGTGCCATGCGAAATTCTTTTACCGATCTATTGAGAGTATTAATATGACAGATTTCAATCTGACGTATTAAAAAGACACGCATTTTTTGTGACATTAGATGCCAGCTACAACTCCTTGAATTAAACATTAAAATATCGAAGGCAATGCCTTCGGAGTCACCCTGAAAACTTTTTACCCCCCACCTCGTATATATATATATATATATATATATGTGTGTGTGTGTGTGTGTGTGTGTGTGTGTGTAAAAATATATAGAAAATAGGAAAGAACTGATTAGGTAAATAATCCAAAGTTCTTTAGTATTTTTGTTATTATTTTTAAAAAAATATGCTCGATACAAAAGTAGAGCATAAATATAATTATTTATTTAAAAATATGATTCCAACACGCTACATAAGAGTTCTCATGTTTCAAAACAAGAGCCGAAAACTTCAATATAATTATTTGAATTAAATTGAATTAAAGTAAGCTCTGTTCCATCTTCAAGCGAAATTTTTTGGGAATAACTTATTTCTGAAATTTACGTGTTTTAATAGCAGATTCATTATTGAAATCAAAATTTCCATGGTAACGGCCAGCGCGATTGTTCATATAAAGAGGGGGCGCAGGGTGTTAATAATTTGTATCAGTATAGAGTTACATTCATAGGTGTCAAGTCAGGGTAAGGTTGGGTGTCTAAATTTAAAACGGAAGATAATTTTCGTCTAGTCTGGTTTACTTGTCTATGGAGATTTATTTATTTTTTTTATTTTATTTTTTCTGAAAATATATATAAAAAAATAAGTAAAATAAAAAAAACTGCCGTAACATTTGTTTTTTGACGACTTCATAAAGGGTTATCTTTTTTGTAGGGTATTTAAGCTATTTATTAGGACTATGGATTTAAAAAAAAAATTATGCTAATTATTCAATGCAAAGATTTGATGATGACAACCGTTAACTCATGTCTATTGTTTAATAGATTTTTATTATTTAGAAACTTAATAATGTGTAGTTTCTCATGTAGGCATAAAGGGCATGGGTCATCCCAAGTTTTACAAGTTCTAGTTTTGTTTATAACTTTCCATTTTACTTTTGGTGTTTTATTCATTTCCTTCAAATGCCAAAAATATTTAGATAGAGATAGCGTGTATCAAAAATACTTTTACAAATTTTAGGTGCTGGTTTTCCGCACCAAAACAAAGACAAAAGTCCATATAATCATATCTCCGCAAATCCTTCTGTACTGTGCCGCCATTAGGACTAAGTTATATTTGTCATTCGTTCCCTTTTGTGACTAGTCTGACTTCAAGGTTTAACGTGTTTACTAGTGTGCTAACTTAGAAGTGTTTCGTTTAACAATGATAGTATATTCGTGAGCAGGCAGATATGATTTTTACATAGGGCCGCGCGTATGGTAATGGACGCGAGGCTGCACGGCTGTATCAGATTGCGTTTCCAGGCCGAAAGCAGCCGAGTCATCCAACCTTTGCTGCTATTTATCGTCGCGTTGCTGAGACAGGATCCGTGGCACCACAAACTATGCATCAAGGAAGACCGAGACCTTCTCGTACGCCTGATCCAGAAGAACACATTCTACATGGCCTTTTCATATGGACATTTTACTTTGTTTTGGTGTCACGAAACCGCACCCAAAATTTGTAAAAGTATTTTTTTATATATATCACATTTCCACCGCCGTAATGTAGCTTCCCTGTGCCTTTTCTATAAATACTTTCATGATAATTGTTCTGGTGAACTTTCCTCTATGGTACCTAGACTTTATGAATTTAAGCGCAGTACTATATTGACAAAAAGATCTCTTCAATTTGGAGTTGGATTGGCTTGATGCAACCGGAAGTTCTATGCTAATAGATTATTCTCTCGCACATCTAACTTGTGGATCTCACTTTGAGCTCCATACTTTCCAGCCAACTTTGATCTTCAAAAGGTTAAACGCAATATTAATCGTTATCTACTGTCTTCTTGATTCCTCTGTTTTTATTGTCCTCGCCTCTTAATGATGTTTCTCTTTTTTTTTTCTTATTCTGTCACACTCAGTAACCCCTTTGTGTGTTGTTGCTTTAGTGCCTTGCTTGGTTTGAAATATATTTAATTTACACACACACATTGTCTTCTGATGACAACTGGAATAAGTCTAATAGTGTAAATTTTAAGATAGAATAATTAATACAACTTTCCACTTTCCTGTGAATATGTTTGTATATTTGTGTGCGCGTGCGTGTTTGTGCGTGCGTGCGTGTGTAAGTGAGTGTATGTGAGTGTGTGCAAGTGTGTATGCAAGCGTGTGTGCGTGTGTCTCTGTGTGTGTGTGCGCGCGCGCGTGCGATAAGGTTATAGTTATGTTACTTTGAATAGTTTTCGTTTTCTACACTATCAACACATGATGGACATAGAGATTTCCCATGTCCGTTGTGATGTGATGACGAGGAACAACAGAAAAAACAGACAGACAGTTTTGAAAAATCACATTTCGAGTTATAATCAACTCTCGATACATTTGAATATAAAACCAACCATTAGCAAAGATAAAGTGATGCCTTTCCTTTGCTTTGCAGTTCAGTGTCGTTACTGTTCATCCCGACGTTTCAGTTACTTCTACCCAACAATTCCTGCAAATAAGTTTCTCACTATTTTTTTAATGATGTTCACTCTGTAAAAGATCCGAAGGCCACTCGATATAGAGGGTTACAAAATAAAAGGCACAGCTTATACACCCTTATGAACATAACCTTTTTAAATACACCCTTGTGCAAATTAATTGAAACAAACGCTTTAGTTTCCTTTCTTTCACCATACAGTCAGATTTAGACCCAGTGGAGTGACAGGGTGTAATCGATTTCTATTTTTTCCTCAGATTAGGTCATTTGAGTGGTGTTCAGTAATATGAATCTATTTTCGGGGTGTATGATGACATTTCTTTGGCCTTGAAAAATATTATGTCATTCGTGATTGCATCAGATTTTTATCACGCCCAGACACTATTGTTTCAACTGTCGATTAGTTGTCCTACGGCTATTGTCTGCGATGGACGTTACTCAAGGAAGCGTACGAAAATTGTAACGCTGCACGAACACACTAGCAAGCCTTATCAGTGAGCAAATCAAAGTACTATAGACTGGCTGGGAAACTCTCCTGTTTTAAATCCAATCAAAAAATCTGTTCTCACTCTACAAAGAACGACTTCGTGGAATGGACATACAAAGTACTAACATGTGCACTGGATCATGCTTCATTGGAAAAATACGAAAAAAAAAGTAAATAATTATTCGTTTTGTTTCAATTAATTTACACAAGGGTGTATGCGGAAGATAACCGTTAACCCTTGACTTGAAGAGGTTAAGATTGTAGTAATCGGGAAAAATCCTCTTGGGAGTTCGTTCCACATGATTTCGGGAGAATAAGCTGCTCGAGTGGAACTTACATCTCATCAATGGTATACAGAAGAAATAATGGTGGTTCGCTACAATGCGTGTGGCATGGAGTGAAGCCGTGACGGTTAGAACTGGTGGAAAAAAAAGAGTGTAGTTCATCTGATCACTCTCCATGGAAATATCGATAGAGTAGCGAAAAACTTGTGAAATCTCGTCTGTGAGAAAGTGGATACAGGTTGGAAAATAATTCATCATTCACAAGGACGCGGAAACGCTCTTGGACTCTATCGAGAGCGGAAAGCGAAGACGAGGCAGCTCCTGCCCATATGTGGCAGCCATACTAATCTGGCTTTTGTAAAGATAGAGGATAGCAGGAAGTGTGAGGTACTTGCAGGAGCGGTACAGGGAACCGACCATTTTTCCAGCATCTGTTTATTGCTGATTTGACCAAATACCAGATATAGAGTATTTTTTTTTTTTTTTTTGTTATTTTTATAGCATTTTGATTTAAATCAGATGTAAATTCTGCAAGTATTTTGAGAACTCAAAGCAGTAAATTTAAACCTTTGTCTAGTCGTAAATACTTTTGAGAATTTGCAAACCAAAAAATACATTTAATTATAAATAGAATCTCTTTGGGAAATAAAATTCCATTCAATCCATTTTCTAATACAAAATACGACTATTTAAAACGGAGATGTTTAAAATTTTGTTCTGATTCTTTCTCAAACAGAGTAACAGGAAAGAAATACAAAATATAGTCTCCCGCTCGCATCCGAACATAGGGATCGTCATCCTCTCTCCTTATTCCCTTTCTCCCCACTAGTGGCGGTGGTGGAGATAGCTGTGAAGGCCCAGCCTATTCCGGGAGAGCCGTTAGCAAGAGTCACAGAGGGTGATGTGTGCGGCTCGGTGATTTGGACCCTCCTGACAGCACAGGCCTCAGATACTCTCTTCATGTTGACAGTTGGACTCGAAAGTCTCGGCCCTCCTCGGATGGCCCTACGCCAGGAAGGCCGATTTACAGCAACGGTTAGCCGTTTTATTTGAATTTGTAATGTAATTTATTCAGACAGGTTCATCATTAATATGTATATGCATGTTTGGTTATTATTCATATCCAATAAAAACGTATTGTTTTGCCTTAGAATAAAAGAACAGAAGGAACAAAACAGAGTAAATTAAGAATATCATGGACGGATCATGTGAGAGACGAGGAAGTTTTAAGGAAAATGGAAATTAAAAGAACTTTTGCACGAAGAATGAGAAAGGGAGTTAAAGTTTCTGGGACGCGTGTTGAGGAAAGATGATTTGGAGAATTTGACAGTCAGGGGATATTTAAGGCAAGAGAGGCAGAGGAAAACAGCAAAACAGCGAATAACGTAACAAACTTTTGTCAGTAGATTGCAAAACGGGGGGAGTATTAAGAGGACAAATAGTGTTTAGAACTACAAAGGATAGAAAGTTGTGAACAACAATGATCGCCATCATCCTGAATAGACACGACACATAAATGAACAAATATTTAATTATATATATATATATATATATATATATATATATATATATATAATAATTAAACAACAAATTTTATACGGTCCTACGTATGACGATAAACTACATCCGCGTCCTGTGTAAGACGATAAACTACATCCAACAGCCAAGCCTCTGATCAGGAGGTTTTGAGGAGCGTAGAACCACTTGTTAATTGCTGACGTTCCCAGGTCCACCCTGACCCGGGATGGAAGCACCTGTTAAGGTCCCAGTTATGGTTAAATAGTTAACCCCCAAACTTGGGTCAAAACACTATGAAAGTGTAAAAATAGGTATTAATACCAGAAATACTTTGTAAAAAGTTATTACCAGCAATAACTTTTTAAAGAAAAGTTATTACCAGCAATACATTTTTGAAAAAAAAATATTACCAGCAATACATTTTTGAAAAAAAATTACCAGCTACACATTTTTGAAAAAAATATACATATTACCAGCAATAAAAATCTTGTCGGCATTAAATAACCCATTGAGGTTGATATACCGTAAAACAAACCAGACCATATATATTCTTATACATGATTACAAAAGGATATTATTGAAAATAAACAAACACAATATATAAAATTGAATTTGGAAATCAACGTCCAGATGCGACAGTCTGTCTCATGCTAAAGGCAATTGTCAGGAGAAGACGATTTCGTTTTACATGAAACAGACAATCGCCTCCAGGCGTTGATATCTATGTTCACTTTTAATTTTGCATACGCTTTATCACTAATATTGAAAACTTTAACCCTTAAGTATATCATACCATAAAATTATATTTTATCATATATTCAGTATTTCTAAATTGACACAAACGCATACACACACACACACACACACACATATATATATATATATATATATATATATATATATATATATATATATATATATATTATGCTTCGTCCCTCACCAGGAATAACCTTTTGGAAGGTAAGTTTCTTAAGGAAAGCAGTCTTTGTAATTATTCTGCTCAATATCAAGAAGTAGAGAATTAATAGCACTGAATAACATTAAATGTACACCTTGTCGCACCTTTGGAAAGTGTCTGGAAGCCATAGCACGGGCTGACCTAAACTTTGTGTGTGAAATTGGGTAGATAATGGAACTGTTCAAATACCTTCGGTTTTTGCGCTAGCACGAAGTAAAAAGTCATCGTGACCGAGAGTTTAAGGATTGCTTTGTATAAATTGTTGATCATACCAGCATTTGCCTTCTCTTCCAGACTATGATCCACTCGTCTCTTTGTGTACTAAACAAACATAAATTTGACCGAGTAGGTGTCTACAAAAGACATTGGCTAACCGACGTGTAACTGGCGATTATTTTATATATGTGTGATTTTATACGCATAATAAAATTACATATCGATAATTTCCATTTTGCTTTTATAAACTAATATTTCAATGCAGGCGTTAAATAGTCTTTAATAATCGATAATTGCAATTTGTTGTATTTCGTATCCGACGTTTCATATTTAACTTAAATGCGTTCAGTATCCATTTGTATTTTCTACAAATATAAACTGTAGTCTATGATAGTAATTAAATATGCGCACGTGTGTATGCGCTTGTATGTGTGTCTAATCGCGCGTACGCGTTTTGCTTACACAAAAATATGTTGTTTTTTTTTTGTTGTTTTTTTTTTTTGTTTTTTTTTTGTTCTTGTATAATTCCGTGAGTACATGTTTGGATACGTTTCCTTACAATTATGCGCAGAAACGATTATATGCATTCAAACAAATATTTTATGTACGCACGCGTCTGTAAAAGCGCCTGGATGCCTACGTTTCCTTCTCGGCAATGTATCACTCTTTCTCCTCCTTTCTTTTCAACTTAGTTTGTGTGGCCATTTTGAGTGCTTTTGTGCGCATGCGTTGCGGCAGAAGAGATAACAATTGTTGTTTGGGCTGCTGATCAAAAGAGATTTATGTAGGAGAATTTTGTAGTTTATCTTTTGCTTTAAGGAATCAAAAATCGAATGTGGCACAAAGTCAGGTGGGAAAGCAAATAAACAAAGATTTTGAGAATTTTTCCGATGATTTCCGAATAATCATATTGGCCTGAAGATTCCAAAAGTGAATTCCCCATCTCCAATTTATTACGATAAACACTTAGAACACATAAATTCTTCAATATTATCAAAATAAAGAATGAAATCAAAATAGTTCGATGTTTATTGTTATTTTTAGTTTATCTTACTACAATGATAAAATGGTTTTGAATTTTCCTTCGCTATAACAATTTTTATCGACTTCCAATATTAGAAAATGGAGAATTAATTAACACCGTTGTTATATATTTTATCTATCTTATGATTATTTTATTCTTATTCCTTTTACTTTTCTTATGTTTTGTCTTGTTACATTTTACGACTAGTCTTATCATAGAATTCAAATAACAAAAATTACCTGAGCAAAATGAACTCGCAGTATACAAGGTTTATTCATTCATTGAATTTTTCCTTACTAGACAGATATAGACAGTTTGATAAAAAGGCAGATATGGCATAGTTTCAAATATGTGAATATGCTAACTGGGGAATAGGATGATAATAGTGCTCCAGGATTGAAACACCGGTTCCCAGAACGATCACTAAAGTTAAGCAACGTCGAGCCTGGTTAGTACCTAGATGGGTGACCGCTTAGTTGCTGTAAGTGTGGGTGTGATGTAATGGCTCGGAATTGTTAATCGGAAAGACGAGTTACAATTCCAGTTGGGTTTGTTATATTCACTAACGCACAAATATCCTTGGGAAAGGTAAGAATCCACTTCTTATCCCCCTCATCTATGGGTTAATTAGTAAGATTTGTATCACTAAACTATTATCTCCAATAAAAAGAATTTTTACATCCTAAAAATATTTTCTGGATTCAAATAACCTGCAATTAGTTGATAAGCCGTAGAAAACGAATCAATCAATCAGTGTTTTAATAGAGAAAGTCATGTTACCATTAGATATCACCGTTTGAAATTATAGCTTTTAAAGCCATTTGAAAAACTAAATAGCCGCGTGTAACAAATATGCAACTATCTCAGATACTAAGCAATCTCATACGAAGCTAGATAGACAGACCGATATATAGAAACTGACAGAGAAATACAGATAGATAGATAGATAGATAGATAGATAGATTCTATTGCTAGGTCAGCTTCTAAGAAAGTCGGTCCACTGAGTCGTGCGAGACGATTTTTCTCTCCGGAATCTATTTTACAAATGTATAAGTCTACCATTCGTCCATGCTTAGAATATTGCTGCCACATATTGTCCGTTGCCCCTGCTATTCACCCTGAGTACGTGAATGTATTGACAGCTGGGATGTGGAAAATTGCACTAGCTTTACATGTTTAATGAACATCGCCTAAAAAGTCAAAATTGTCAAGCACCGATTGCCTTGAATATTGACTGCAATCTTTTTTCAAATATAGACTTCATTTTGAATTATGAAGTGACTTGCTATCATTTCCATTCCCCAATTAGTGTTAAATTTTTTTTCATTTACGTTCCTCTATTTCAAAACAATCTTATCGTTGTGTCGTAAGTCTTTTCCTAATTCCGGTAGGATAATATAAATTTTTTAATCTTACTTTATATAGAGAATAGGAGACTACAGTATTTACATTATTCTGACTATTGTCCTCATCTTTGTCGCTATATATATTACAACGTTTCGGCCGTTGTAGGCTCCGGCCTTCTTCAGGATGTCGAACTGAACCCTTTATTTCGCTCACTGAGGTAGACTGTTCTAGTTCCACGTGACGTTTAATGGATGTCAGTTATCAGTTATCTCCTGTTAATTCCCCTCTCAAGGACACAGTGGATAAAGGCGCTGGTTTAATCCAGTGACAGGACCCAAGGAGTGTGAGTTCAATACCCGGTTAAGGCAGTGGAGAACTTGGAGAAGGGAATTAACAGGAGATAACTGATAACTTACATCCATTAAACATGGCACGTGGAACTAGAACAGTCTACCCCAGTGAGCGAAATAAAGGGTTCAGTTCGACATTCCAACCACCTGAAGAAGGCCGGAGCGTACAACGGCCGAAATGTTGTAATAAATATGGCGACAAAGATGAGGACAATAGTCCGAATAATGTAAATAGTGTACATAATACCTCATGTCAGAAATATAGACAGATACTAATAGGAGACTAATATTAAGATCTGGTCATGAGTTTCACAGTGTTTTTATTCATAAATATTTCCAACTCGTAAACGTTTTCATGTGACAGCTTCTACACGACGTAAATATAAATCATTTCTGTCAAAATGGATATTTGATTTGGAATTAACATCAGGACAGTGATAATTCACAGCTAATAAAGAAAAAATGAATCCGTGGAAAGACATAATCGTCTACTACCTGATATAAACAAAATCAAAATAACTACAGTCAAGCGGACTGAGCCGAAAAGTTCAATCGGGAAAATTTGTAAAAAAAACCTAGTCAAAGGGTTCCACTTAATCCTAAAATGTAGTCAAGAGAATCAAAAGTAAAGGTTTTAGGAAAATAAAATGTTTATTCAATATTGTTTTATTTATGTTAATACATGCAGAATACAAATACAAGAAAATTTTAATAATTTTATAATAAAAATGAAAAACTTATTCAAAACTAACTAACAAACCATAACAAAATTAAAAATTATCCTTAAAAATGAAAAAAGCTATTAAGCATTTTATATTTTTAAGGATATTTTTAACACAACAACGAACTGAGGATATCTCTTATGAACCGAAAGAGATTATACCATCAAAGAAACGTTATTTAAATCTTCCTAGCATCTACGTAATATTTTTCTTCTCTTTTTTTTTTTAGATTTTACATTTATTTCTAAAGTGATGTACCATCACCTTGGGTCCCACTGGGAAATTTCCCGTTATCTGCGCCACTGGGCACAACTATCTTTGACTATGAAGAGAATAAAAATATGTTAAACAAATAAATGTCTGGTGAGAAAGATTTTCCCTCTACAACCTGAGGAACTATACATGATATAAGGAAAGTCTTTGATAATGACTGATGACAGTACTGATTGTCAAGTAGACGGTACCGCCTAAAATCCAAAAAGGACGAGTAACAATTGATGAAATTGTGAACTGCATTTCCAAAACGAAGATGCAAGCCAGCAATATTAAGTCCGATGTCAGAAAACTGTATAATCGATGCCAAGATACCTCATATCGTGCTGCGTGGTTAATTAAGTGCAATTAACCTTGTCCTAGTGTGTAAATAATGCCAATTGATAATCAATATATATATATATATATATATATATATACATATATATACTATGGAAATTTTGTTGAAATAAGATTCTTTTATTTTGAGGACGTCAGTTCATCGGCGAAAAGTAAAAATAGAAATTCTTGCATATATATATATATATATATATATATATATATATATATATATATATATATATATACTAGCAGCATGGGCCGGCGTTGCCCGTGTTTGATTAAAAAATCATACGACTCATACAGCAATCGCTATCACTTGACTTAAAATATTTTTGCCCTTCCTTGACTTTAAAGGAGTGCCCTCTGTCGTGCTGATGTTGCTACATGCCTTACTTCTTGCCTATCTCACACTGCGAATTTTTCTAAGCTCAATACTGAACATTAAATCTGTTACGAAAAAAGAACTAAACAAAATGAACACAAAACGATCAGCTTTAAAAAAGGACTCGTAACTGAAAAAACCGAATGAAAAAAGAATGTTAACAACAAATACTTTTTCACACCCAACCCAGTTCTGCAGAATCAGAATCAACGTTGATTTTAACCAAGCGAATGAGCCAATTGGAGGAAAGTGCCATGCAGATTTAAATTTTTCCCACTTGTGACGAATGCATCTATCGATTTTTTTACATGCTATCATGCTAGTTAACATTCGTGTCAGTCATCTATTGGCTCTCACGCTGGCCAATAGAATCTTCCTGCCTATTTTGGTAGCCAGCTATAGGCTCTCACTTTGGCTAATAGAAAATTGCCGCAAACTACATGAAAACTGCCGTAGAAGCATGAAAAATCGATTATTTCCACTATCGATGGGAGTTGGGAAATGCAATGTCGATCTTGGCCTTCCGCTAACTTGGAGCATGTGCATGTAAATTTTGGTGCAAATCCGTCGAAAATTGCGGACGTGCATTCGTTACACACACACACATACACACATACTGCCTTTTATTGATAGATATATATATATAAAAGAAATTGTAAAACTTCTATTTTGACGATGAAAATGTGAAGTATATATATATATATATATATATATATATATATATATATATATATATATATATATATGTGTGTGTGTGTGAAAAGTGTGTGTATATAAATATAAATAAATATATATATATATGTATAATTATTTATATATTATATGCGCGGTACTTATTAGAAAGCGCTCAATATCAGAGATAGAGCTAACATATATGGTTGGATAGATGTGAGCTTGTGACCCTGGGTTTCACGCTTTAGCGATCGTCAGACAAACCCTGACGATCGCTAAAGCGTGAAACCCAGGGTCACAAGCTCACATCTATCCAACCATATATATATATATATATATATATATATATATATATACTTCTAATTTTCAACGTCAAAAGAGAAGTTTTACAATATACATATTACAATTTACAAGATATATATATAAAAGAAATTGTAAAACTATTTTGGCGTTGAAAATTAGAAGTATGTGTATATATATATATATATATATATATATATATATATATATATATATATATACTTCTAATTTTCAACGTCAAAATAGAAGTTTTATCATTTCTTTTATATATATATTACTGAATATTAGGACTGTAACAGGTGCTGCCATCCCGAGTCAGAGTAGTCCTGGAAACACCAGCAATTAAGAGGTGGTTCCACGCTCCCCAAAACCACCGGATCAGAGGCCTTGCTGTTGGATATCGTTTATCGTCTTACCCAGGACGCGGATGTAGTTTATTGTCATACCCAGGACTCGGATGTAGTTTATTGGCTTACCCAGGACGGTGTCCGGCAGGTGTAGTACAGAACGCCCAACACTTGTGATTTTATGACGTACTAGCCTAAGAGTAATTCGTCATAAAGTACTAACATGAATGTCTCACAAACCATTACTACCATTACTATAGTGCGTTCAATTTTTACTGACTTCCGTCTACCTTGTCACTGTAATTTCTGGTTCTAAATAAAAGTGGTGAAGTCGTAATAAATGGAGAGGTTGGAAAAATCAGAGAATGAAATAAACAGAGTAGGAGGTAAATAAACAGGGGAAAATGAGAAAATTTAGCAAACGGGGTCTAGTCAATAAATGGTGTCGTTAAGAGATGGTTAAAAACAAGTCTTTCAAACAATAAGACCTCAAAGAAATAAAACTAAATTATAAAATCCATCAATGTCTAAATATAATACTTTGACAAAATCGAAAACATTTCCATAAAGTTTTTGCCAATAAATGTCAATCAATGACAAATAGATTATATATATATATATATATATATATATATATATATATATATATATATATATATATATATTAGGTTGGTGCAAAAATAATGTCGTTTTCTCACATAGTAACATATGTGAGAAAACGACATTATTTTTGCACCAACCTTATATATATATATATATATATATATATATATATATATATATATATATATATATATATGCAAATACGTCCGAAATAATACTTAAAATTCATTAATGAAATCGAAAATATTTCGCTAATGGAAGTTTGTAATGCAATGGCCTACCACCAAAGTAGATTTCAAAAAAAAAATTTTCCTGCAAACTATTGATTTGACTTTTAAGAGTAAAAAAAAAAAAAATAAGTGCTGGGCTCTCTAGTAAGCTTCTAGGGGTTGGACAAAATCCCAAAATTAACAAAGGGACGCTTATTTGACACACTGTGGTTTGGAAAATATTTACCCCGAATCAGCTACTGTTTAATTTTATTTTTTTAATATTGTAATTTATTTTTTCGTTACTGTAATTACCTACTATTATTTTTATCTTTTTTGTTTGTAACTTGCTGTCTTGTTGAATCTATTAAACCATGTTAGTCCGTGTACGTTTGTCTGTCTCTCAGTTTGGGTGGGCTGAGAAGTTTATAGGCTGACTATGAAGGAAATATTAGGTTGATGCAAAAATAATGACGTTTTCTAACATATGTTACTATGTGAGAAAACGTCGTTATTTTTGCACCAACCTAATACAACTGTGAAACCTTGCATGCGTTTATTTCAACTCTTCTTATTAATAACTGACTTGTTCTTTCTAAATAAGCTGACATGTGACTGTTCAAAGTAGTCTGTTCATCCTGTCTGTCAAAAAAAAGTCATCACCAACAAATATGACGTCATCATCACTGCGATAATGGTTCCCAGCCAAATGTTTGTTTATGTCGGAAAATATATGAGAGTCAATTCAGGAGAATAGGGAAAGTGATCAACTATTCCAAAGTCCCATACATCCTTCAATAAAACCAAGGGCTTTGTCTCTTTGTCTCAATTTTAAAGTGATGAAACCAACACTCATCCTGGGTCAGGAAATGTTCAAAGGATCTGCCTCAAAAATGTCATATTTTCCCGTGATGTAACAAGTGCGCTTTTGATCAGGTATCAGAAGACATGGCACCTACCGAGTAGAAACCTTAGTCATGCCAAATTCCTTTCTCATCTCTCTCTCTCACAGTATATGCTAATAGCATTGGCTATTTGATTTATAGTCAATCTTCTGTTATCTATCATTCTGTGGTGAACACAACCAATGTTTTCTTTGGTGATAGCTATTGCAGGACGTGCAGACCTTGAGTCATTTTCAAGACTCTCTCTTCCATTCCTAAATTCAGTAGCTCCCTTTTACACTGTTGATAAAGCTGGAGCATCATTCCTTAATCTGGCAACCATTTTCAGCATGAATGTTCTTGGCGGCTAAACTCTTTTTCTCGGGTACTTGATAACACCACGATGCCAAATTTTGCCCATTTTCAACAGAAGTCACTACTACTTACTTTTGCACTCTTCTTCAGTTTAACTGGAAATAAATAACACAGTTATTAACAAGAAGAGCTGAAATTAATATATGCAAGATTTCAAAGCTCTAGCATCACGGCTTCATAGTCATCCTATGAAGTTTTAAACACACCCTCGTATTTCATCTATTTTGATCTATTAATAAAAGTAAAAAGAGTTTGATGATCTCGGTGTCGATTGCAATAAAGAAGTTATTATTGATCAAGAAATAACCGACGATGATCTAGTTTTTGACTGAAAGGAAGTTGATAAACCTATAACAGAACTTGCTTTCTTATGATTGAAAGCGTCAATTTATTCGGACGTAGAATGAAGAGGAAAAAATATCGGACAATTGTTTAAGTCGAACAAGACACAAACTCTCCGAATCTATCTTGAACAACAGACAAGAATTTATTTTCACAAATTGACTGTAAATTTAAGATTTCTTGTTTCAATTCATCTGACCATTTCCAACAACGCGAAATGGTCGAAAAGTAGGGACAAATGGATTCCCAACGAATATTCCCTGGGAATGGGTACTGCTCCTATGAAATGCTTACTGGTTGCCTTATACGTTTTATGATCAAATCTACATCAGCATGATACGTACGTTCTTGACCACGTTATTAATGACACGACGTATCTACCTTTAACTACATCATATAACTGAACAGGATAAACGTGTTCTCCATCACACCAGCCTTTATTTACTTGTGAGATAGGTAACCATTTTGGAGGTATAAATAGGTCTAAAAAAGTTATTAGGTTGGTGCAAAAATAATGACGTAATAATGTCGTTTTTTGACGTTAAAAATCCGTCAAAAAAACGACGTTATTACGTCATTATTTTTGCACCAACCTAATACATCATCGGCAGATCAACATTACTGAGTCTACATGCCCAATCTTCTTCAGTTGCGCATATTTGTGGCTTCATGTTACGGCATGTGCTGGATATGTGTATATATGCTAACCCGTATTCGTTTACACTTAAAAAAAAATATGAAAAATAATATCAGCTTGTCACGTAAGTCATTTGCTACGTTTATTGATGTTAGATTTGTTTTTATAGCTTGAAGCCAAAGCTCTTGCTTTTATTTTTCCAGGAATGCACGACCATCTTCAGATTTTTCTGTTCAATGTTCGTTCTTTCCTAATTACTTTGAACAGATTGAAATTAAGAACAAGAGCCATTAAACCATGTGTTTATCTTAAACCAAGTTAACTCTTGTGTTTTTTTTAATCATTTTACAACTGTCTCAGCATATACTAATATAACTGTTTTTATACGCTGAAAATGGCTAGATGATTAAAGTGGTTTTTTGTTAAGCCAGTCATAGTGAGGAATTTTCTCACTAGGCGTTCTATGAAGGTGGCTATAAGATAAAGTAACTAAACTGATATAATAATACAACTGCAAATCCTAACAAGTTCGGCAGAAAGTATTAGGTTGGTGCAAAAATAATGTCGTTTTCTCACATATGTAATATGTGACAAAACGACATTATTTTTGTACCAACCTAATATGATAACGTTAAAGTAAGCTTTTGGGATGTTGCACTGCTGAAAGAGACAATTCACAGGCAAAGATTAACAGTTTTGAACTTAAATGAATATTTTTTTGTATAATTTTAGATGTTCATGGTTCTTATTTTTAAGCAAATTTACCGCAGATTAGAGCAAGTTTTTAAAAAATCTGCTGTATTAAAAATACACGATCGAATATTGAGAATAGAAATTTTTATATTTTAAATTTTCTTTCTCTAATATTAGACACGACTGTAGTTCAGGTATGAAGGTGGCTTATGACTAGATGTGGTACAAGGCTGAAAGTATGGAGCACCCAGTGAGGATCGAACTCACTATTCAATCATAATTTATCTAGTGAGATAATCTCGTTAATCATTACATCACGTCAAAGTGCCCCAAATTATTTTCTAAGGTTCAGATGTGGTACAAAGCCGAAAATGCGGAGCACCCACTGAGCATAGAACTCACTACTCACTCGTAATTGATATAGTGAGGCTAGTTTGCTAACCATAACACCAGGTCGAAGTGCCCAAAACGATATTCT
This sequence comes from Acanthosepion lycidas, assembly GCA_963932145.1. Lineage (NCBI taxonomy): Eukaryota > Metazoa > Mollusca > Cephalopoda > Sepiida > Sepiidae > Acanthosepion > Acanthosepion lycidas. The sequence goes on along the minus strand of OZ010594.1, from coordinate 70,445,160 downwards.
AAGCGTAGCTTAGGTGTGGTATAAGGCCGAAAGTGTGGGGCACCCGGTGAGGATCGAACTTAATCGTAACTGATATAGTGAGACTAGCTTGCTAATCATTACACCATGTTGCAGTAGCCATTTACGATGGTTATGCTGGAAATGGGAATTAATAAGCCTCGTTCTGAGTTAAATTTTTACACGAAATCAACTTGGGTATCCTTAATTTAATGCGTACACTTCATTGCTTATGAATATCATCGTTCAAATTATTTTTTCCAAATCTAAGGTTTTTCGTAAACAAGTGATTGCTTTTTTTGTTTTCATTTATCTATTCGTTTGTTTATTGAGCTGAACATCGATTAGGCAAATTTTTTTTTATTTGTGTCCTCAATTCGCATATTTTCCACTCCAGTGAATTAGTTAAAAATCACGTAACACTGAAAATCCCTAATTATCACCTGAGGTTCCTAAATAAGACAAAAAAGATGACGAATAAGCAAAATAACAAACACCTAAATCAATTAGACATTTTAGTAGCGTTTCCACGTTTTCTTTTATCTATTTCCTTTTATTACTAGGTTACAACGTATTTTTCTACCTTATTTTTCTACTTTCTTTAAGAAATGCAATTATTTTATTATTATTAATAATAATATATCTTTTAATTTGTATTTCTATGGTAGTTTTTCTTTTCCTATTTACCCTTCGTGTTTATTTCACATCTCAGGAAACACTGCTGCAAGCCTTTTCCCAGATTTTAGATGATATAAAAAATATTTCCTCCGGCAAGTAACAACTTTATAAAGAGATAGGGACGAGGGAAAATGGTAGCAGTCATAATGGTTAGTAGTCGATCATCGTGGTGGTAGTGGTAGTCGCTTCACCTACAAGAAAAGACATCTTCCCTAACCTACATATTGACTACTATGACAGTGTAGAATACTAGAAATTGTTTTCAAAAAGTTGATGCTCAGAGTTAAAACAGAAGTGTCAGCTTTTAAAAAAAATAATGAAACAACTAAAGAGAGTTGAATTTGAAAGGCGATTGGTGTTTTGTTTTTGTTTCTTTGTTTTGTTTTGTTTGTTTTTTTTTTGGGGGGGGGTTGTTTTGTTTTATTTTTTGCAACAGTTGCACGTGAACGGAAAATAGGTTGATTGATTTTTGGATTACGTTACCAAGACAGAGTTATATATATATATATATATATATATATATATATATATATATATATATATATATATACACGCATAAACACGCACGCGTAAGTAAAGACAAGAGGAAATATTTTCTTTACAGACGCGTTTCGTCCACTGATGGACATATCTTGATAAACACCTTCAGTGGGGAAACTTTTCCTTTTGTCTTTATTCATATTGATATATTTTATTTCTAACTGAATTTTTACACACGCACGCACACACACACACATATACACATGAACATACATACAAAGACACACACACATATATATATATATATATATATATATATATATATATATATATATATATATATATATATATATATATATATATGTATTTATTTATTCTAGTCGCCTGAAGATCGAGAGAGCGTGAAACTTAAGTAACGACTCGAGCTATCCTTCGTCGAATGTTTTTCTTTTTGTTTTGTTTTTTTTTTGTTTTTTTTGCACTAGCTTTGATTGTCTAGCCGTTAATTTAATGCGTAGGCAGATGTTTGCTTTTTTCTTTTTTCTTTCCTTGTTTGCAATATGAGCACTGGTAAAAATGGTTGCTGAAGACATTAGGTTTATAATACCCAGAAATTTATACCCAGATGTCCTCAAGGCACAGTGGATAAAGGCGTTGGTTAGATCCAGTCACAGGACCCAAAAAGTGTGGGTTCAATACCCGGTTTAGGCAGTGGAGAACTTTCAAAGGGAAATTAACAGGAGATAACTGATAACTGACATCCATTAAACATGGCACGTGGAACTAGAACAGTCTACCCCAGTGATCGAAATAAAGGGTTCAGTTCGACACTCCAACCACCTGAAGAAGGCCGAAACGTTGTAATAAATATGGCGACACAGATGAGGACAATAGTCCGAATAATGTAAATAATTTAAATGTAACAGATAATCGTCTGATATAACCCTTTTTACCTTCCAACAGCATGGCTGATGCTAACCCCCACGAGTGTGACACATTCTTAGATTAGTGCTCTCCACTGACATGAAGTGGAAAGATTATATTGAATCAATTGCTAGGTTCGGAAGCAGTTGTGGAAAGCAATATTTATTTTATAAAGATACAAAAATGTGGCACAAGGCCAAAAGGAGGGATAGGAGAAGGATGGTCTTCTTCTGTCTTATAATTACATCTAGTTAGCCAGAATTACTGACCCAAACATACCACATTATTCCATACACTAAAACAACATATTCTTACTTGCCATTCTTACTACATCTCTCATAGGTCCGCTGCTAGGAAAGTTGATTCCCTGTGTCGTGCTAAACAATTTTTCTCGCCAGAATCTATCTTACATATTTATAAGTCTACCATTCGTCTTTGATTTGAATATTGTCGCTAAATATGCTACTCCTGCTATATATTTAGGGATTTTTAATAAATTTTAAAGAATCTACAATGCTATTAGTCCTGACATGGCATCTCAGCTTCAGTCACTTTTTCATCACCGTAACGAATACTCCCTATTCATTTTCTATAAATACTTTCAGGGTAATTGTTCTGATGAACCTTCCTCTATGATACCTAGACTTTATGAATTTAAGCGCAGTACTAGATTGGCGGCAAGGTCTCATCATTTTACAATTGAAACGGCTAGATGTAACCGTAAGTTTTATGTTAATATTTTATTCTGTCGTACTTCTCGCTTGTTGAACTTTCTTCGGGTTTCTTGCTTCCCAGTTAACTGTTAATTTCAAAAATTTAAACGCAATGTCAATCGTTATATTCTATTTTCATAATTCTTGTTTATTTTTATTGTTTTTTCTGCTTAAGAGTGTTTTCTCATATTCTCTAACACTTAGTAACCCCTTGCGACTTAGTGGTTTTATTGTGTTGCTTTGGATGGAATGATTAAAAAAAGATTTATGTGCAAGTTGCCAATTCTGGTGACGTCAATTCGATCGGCACTATTTTCTAGTTTTATTTTTATTTCTCTTTGCATTTCAACTATGAAGCATTTTTTTCTGAGAGCTTTTAGGGAGATCTTCGGCGTTAGAATTACAGATTTTTTTTCTGTCGTTCTAGACATTTTTCTCGCCAGAATCAATCTTATACATTTATAAGTTTACAATTCGTTCGTACATCGAATGTTGCTGCCATATCAGACCTTTTGCTTCTTCTATATATCTAGAGATTCAAGACAAAATCCAAAGAACTTGAAAGGATATTAGTCCTGAACTAGTCTTCACTCATTATCCCATCGCCCTGACTTTGCCTTCTCTGTAAATATTTTCATGATAATTGTTCTGATGAGCTTTTCACTTTGGGAAATTTTCAAATTATGGGGACTAGAAAGGACTTCATAGGGACTTTGATGTATTATGGTGGATGTAGTAAGAATATTAAGTAAGAATGTGTTGTTTTAGTGTATGGAATAATATTATATGTTTGGGTCGCTAATTCTGGCCAGCTAGATTCAATTATAAGACAGAAGACCAGCCTTCCACATGTATCCTTTTGGCCTTGTGCCACATTTCTGTATCTTTATAAAATAGATATTGCTTTCAACTCTGGCACCATGACTTCACAAATTACTACTAGATTGGCAGCTAGGTCTTATAATTTGACTGTTGACATTCCTAGTTGTAACTGTAAGTTCTGTACTAAGAGTTTCTTCTTCCGCACTTCTCACTTTTGAAACTCTCTTTCGGATTCCTGCTTTCCTGTAAACTACGACCTTCAAAAATTTAAATCCACTGCCAATCATCATCCTTCTGTCTCTTTGAATCCTACCGTTTTATTGATGTCATTGTTTATTTCACACTCAGTATGACCCCTTGATTTTTAGTGGCTTTATCGCTTTGTTTGCTGGTGAAATGATTTTAAAATATCACCAAATTCACAAGTGCGTTTATACTTGTTGGAAACCGTGGAATAATATTACAATATTAATCTAATTTGACAATTAATTAGAGAAAAAAGCACTCTACAAGTCTTTGCGTTGTTCACCTGCTGTTGTGCATCAAATATTTCCTTCAATCCCCCCCACACTCAACGACACGGTGTTCATTTGATACGACAGGCTTATTATTTTTCAAATAATTTTCTCTGCGCACGATTATTTTGTGCCACGTTTATCAACAAATTCTCGTTTAATTGAACGTTGGGAAAAGAGTAATTCTTTCAGAAATGGAGATATTTTGAAAAATCCTGGGCGTACATTTATATTTTGGTAATATTCGATAGCGGCACTCTCAAGAATTTTCCGTTTAAGTTACCTTCTCTAGTAATAAGTGTTGTATTCTATAAATCGGAGTTATGGTTGAATTTATTTATATATATATATATATATATATATATATATATATATATATATATATATATATATATATATATAAATGAATATTTTTAATACGACACTATTTTTAGTAGTTACATGTGTTTGAGTTGTTATCCTATTTTTCTTTAAATTGTGAAATTAAATATAATGGTAATATTACGTTATTTTACTTAAGCGGTAAAATTAATTATAGTAATAACATATATATATATATATATATATATATATATATATATATATATATATATATATATATATTCCTAAAAATACATAATTCTCAACGCCTGCAGTACTCCGAGTCGTACTGTCGGGTATTATGCATTTTTAGTATATACTTAATAACACTGTTATTTAGTATTGAGCACTTTTTTTTTTACACCTAAGAATATATGTATTTGTATTCTTACACGACATTTATTTATATTTATTCATCTGATTATCTATCTATCTCTCTCTCTATATCTCTCTCTCTCTCTCTCTCTCTATATATATATATATATATATATATATATATATATATATATATATATATATATATATATATGACCCCTCTCTCGTAGGTTGAGCAATTTGGAAGAAAGTGAATTTGTCGTCTGATACTAATTAACGCTAAAAGCTCTTCGCTATGAATTGAGTACTCCGGTAGCCGGTAATGCTTATATCTCGCATATAATGCGGTAAGATTTTCATGCACTGATAGCCTAAGAGTGAGAGTCTCCGACTGATGTCAGATCGGTCGTGTTTCGATCCCGGCTTGACGCAATCGCATGTCTAGCCACAGTGATGAGTTGTAATAGAGATAAACAGTCTGTCTGTCTATATATATATATATATATATATATATATATATATATGTTATAAGACATAACCACGTTATTCTACACATGTGCACATACACAACGTAAACCCCATCCACATACGCATACACCCGCGCACAAAGATGAAAACATCAACCTAACATCATTAAAAAGAGTATTTTTTAAGTAAATATAAAAATAACGAAAATGAGAGAATCGGTAGACATTTGCTAATCTCCTGACGAGTGGATTATAGAAAGATACATCTACAAAACTCTGGATTCGGTGTGCTGAATATAACATCAATAGTTGTATTAATCATATATATATATATATATATATATATATATATATATATATATATATATATATGTGTGTATGTGTGTGTGTGTGTGTGTGTGTGTGTGTGTGTGTCTGTGTGCGTGCGTATATATATATATATATATAACATTTGTTAATTTGGATTTAAAACACACATTTTTCATTCCTATAAAAGTTATTCATATAGACATGATCTCAGCTTTTTCTTTCTGTTCCCATCTAACCTTTTTTTTAAAATAAGAGTTTCCTCTGCGCCTGCGCATAAACAACCACTCTTCACTGTAAGCCAGTAATATACAAATCTGTCTGCAACCACAGGCTTTTTAAAAAATTACATTTTTTCTGCTTTTGCATACTAATATAGAAATATGACTCGTCGTGAATATTTTGGTAGGAGTCTTTACAAATTATACTTCTAGGCTTCCATAATCTCCAGACTCAACTGCTAGACGAGTTCCGTTGCCATGAAGATGTTAAAATGTTACAAACCATGTATTATCGCGTAGCTTCTGGATATTTTTTATTTTATTAACAGTTGGATTTTTTTCATAAATAATATTAGTTAGTTAACTTCGACAAAGACCAGAGTATTGTTATGTACTAAACGAAAATTAAGCTAGATATTAAATAATTCATTAAATTTCTAAATCTTCGGTTCCACTGTGAAAATATCATTTGTGGCTATCGCCTCGGCAGATAATTACGATAGATTATATTACTCGCGTGATGACTTACCCGCTATTTCCTGTAGCATAGCAATATTATGATCAAAATGTCTGGTTATTGGATAGAGTAAGGAGAGTTATACCTTTTACAAGGCACGCAACAAGAAGAGAGGACCTATATTTGAAATTGGTTCGACTGCTCAAAATCATTTAGAATCACATCGATAGTTCTTGCACTTAGCCAACTTAGACACAAGGCTTAATTGATGTCGCACTTAATGAGTATTTAAGCCCCTAACGACGATTTGCGAAAGAGGAATGTTAACAATACCTGCATGCCAGTATTTTTTTTCTTTGCTTTTTTGTATATATTTGTTGTTGTGTTTTTAAAGACTTTTTTTTTCCAAACCTTTGTTAGGGAGTTGGATACCCGCTAATTATGAAATTAATTGGGCATTTTCTTTCTTTTTGTTTTTCCATAGTTCCGACAATTACAATATATATAATAATATATATAGCGAATAAAATCAAGACTTATATTTTAGCAACTCAATGTTTAAACGTCCAAATGAAAAATAAATCACTTGTTATTATTTGAAATTATCTAATACGTTACTATAATAAATTACTTTAATACGTTACTATATGTTACTATATTACGTCACTATATACGTTACTACAATACGTAACTATAATACGCAACTGTAATACGTTACTATATACGTTAGTAAAAAACGTTACTATATATGTTACTATAATATGTTACTATAATACGTTACTATAAGTACTGCCTTTGGGCACCTCCAGGTGGTGTAATGGTTAGCAAGTTTGTCTCGCTAGAACAATTATGACTGAGTAGTGAGTTCAATCCTCACTAGGTGCCCCATATATTCGGCCTTGTGCCACATCTAAGCTACGCTTGGAAAATAAGTATTGCCTTTTATTTTTCAACGGATTACTTTGAAGCAGGCGAAAATAATTTAATGTACATATAGTTGCATATTACATATATATAGATAGAAAGATATATAGATATAAATGCATATTATATAGTCGCAGATAATATATTTACATATTATAAACACAGACACACAGACACACCGAGTGTGAATAGAGAAGTCAGAGCGAGTCACGCTAGGGTATTTGTTCATTACTACTACTGTAGCAGATCATTATATTGCAGTAAGTTCAACGCTCACTAAGTGTACTATATGTGTGGCTTTGTGCTAGACTAAATCAAGGAGATGCCTGTACATGCGTCATGTAATTGAGAGTACATCTTTGGTTATGGTAATATTAGCCATTTCCTTAAAGGAAACATTCGGCATAAATTGACCGAGTAGACAATGCTACTTTCGGCTGAAATTTATAAAATCAAAGAATTCAAAAAATTTTTCAAAAAATAGGTTTTTCAAGTCCAGTATCTTTCTTTCTGGCAATGATGGTGGTTTCCTTTCTAACCCTTTGTTTAAGGTAGTGTGGAAAGTCAACATCTTGATTATGTCATTATTTTCTCTTCGAGTTACATGTGACAGCCATTTTAATTGTTGCTGCGGTTGGTAGTCCTCAAGTGATGTAGTTTCTGTTATTTGATACAGTTCCTTTGTTTCTGATTCTGTAGAGCCAGTCTACAATTTTATTTTTGTATTTATTTTTAAATATACTGATTTTTTTCTCTTATGATATTAATCTTTCTCGGAGAAATGGCATACTGTATTAATGCATTTATCTGAGCGATGAGTTCAAAATAATGGAATAATTTTATAGTGTTTCCAATTCTAACATTCTAAGACTTTTACAATATAAGAAAATAATTTCAAGAGAATTAAACAAATCTGAGTTTGTCACAAAAATGGGTTTATTGATAAAATGCAAAAAGGTACATGAAAGAAAGAAAGAAAGAAAGAAAGAAAGAAAGAAAGAAAGAAAGAAAAAGGAAGAAAGAAAGATCACGAAAGGAGGAAAGTGAAAAAGAAAGTAATACCAGAACAAAGAAAGAAAGAAAGAAAGAAAGAAAATGAAAAAAGAAAGAAAATGAAAAAAGAAAGAAAACGAAGGAGGAAAGTGAAAAAGAAAGTAATACTAGAACAAAGAAAGAAAGAAAGATTACTGATATAATTATGTTTTTATTCGTGAATCGAATATGAATTAAACAAGTCCGTCACAAAAATGTATTTCTACACATGTAAAGAAGAAAGAAAACGAAGGAAGGAAAGTGATGAAGAAAGAAAGAACACGAGCTAAAAAAAAAAAAAAAAATCGAAGAAATAACACGACGGAAGAAAGAAAAGAAGAATAAACAAACACATAGGAGAAAAAGGAAGAAAGAAAGAAAGAAAGAAAGAAAGAAAGAAAGAAAGAGCCTGAAGAAAGGAAAACGATGAAGGAAGAAAGTACAAAATAAAAATAACTGGTATACATCTGCTTCTATTCAATAGTTGAATGAGCAATACTGTTGTTTCTTCAAGTAGAAGTAGAAATTATTAATGTGGAATAATTTAAACTTGTGGCCTTTCGCAGGCAAGTTCTCTTAAAATCTCGGCTATGTTCGAAAGAAGAAAAAAAAACGTCTTCAGTGCATTTGCGAACTCGGCTTACTCATCTCGCTATTGAATGCATTTTAAAACTCAAAGTGAAACTAATTACGATGTCTATTTATTCCAACCGTCAACTTTTTTTCTTTCGCGTCACCATTTCGATATCTATATATCTGAAACATTCCTAATTTCCTCTAAACTTTTCTGTGTTTCTGAAATCTCGTGTTCCAAAACCACTCCAACTTTCACATCTTTGAGTTTGTTCGAATCTTTAGATAAAAATAAATACGAGCCACAATTCTAGTATTTCTAAATAAACGGCTATGACTTTATAGAATATAAAAGATTGACAGTAAAACATGCAACTAGAATCGTCATGCTGCTTTTTATGTTGTGTTGTGTTGTTTTCTTGCAAGTGTTACTTGACCTCATCACAAGGTTAAAAAAAAAAAGAAGTTAACCCGAAGCTTGTCAGCAGCTAAATGAATGACCGCTTGGGAATACCAGGTGCTGCAAGCTTGGATGTGTGGGTGGTGTAATGGAATTTGGCTCGGAATTTTTAATGGGAGATCCGAGTTCCAATTCCCGTTGTGCTCGTTATATTCAATTACGCGCAAATAACCTCTTCTACCCCATAGCTATGGGTTAATTAGCAAGATATGTATCAATAAATCATTATTATCTCTAAACAAAATTCTTACTATCAAAAAATATTTTATGGCTTTAAATATCCTGCAAATGGTTGATAAGCTGTAAAAAATGAGTCAATCAATGAAAAAAATTCTAAACAAATATCGGGCTTTTTCGATTTGAACAAAATTAAAATCAAGCGTCAAAATTAAAATCAAGCATCAAATTTAAAATCAAGAATCAAAATTAAAACGAGTATCAAAATTAAAATCAAGCATCAAATTTAAAATCAAGCATCAAAATTAAAACCAAGTATCAAAATTAGAATCAAGAATCAAAATTAAAAGCAAGTATCAAAATTAGAATCAAGAATCCAAATTAAAAGCAAGTATCAAAATTAGAATCAAGAATCCAAATTAAAAGCAAGTATCAAAATTAGAATCAAGAATCAAAATTAAAAGCAAGTATCAAAATTAGAATCAAGAATCAAAATTAAAACCAAGTATCACAATTTGAGCTTGAAGAGTAATGTTCCTGCGAAATTTTGATGTTGGTCGAAAGGCAAGTCGATCCAACTTTTATTGATTTATGTGCCGTATCCCCTCAGGACGTAGGCAATCACGACTCTCCACAATTCCATGTCCTTTGTAGCTCTTAATAAGTTTTGTCTTTTTGTTATTTCTTCTAAATCCTGTTCAACTATCTATTTACTCAACGTAATCAAATATGTTATGCGTTGTTTTTTTCTGCCCTCAATCTCTCCTGTGAGTATCATATTTTCCAAGACCTCCTTCCTCATTATATGTCCCAGAAATTTCAACGATCTCTTCCTGATGTTAAGTATAAGTTTCCTTTTGGCTTCCATTTTCTCTAAAACTTTATTGTTCATGGAATCCTCAGCATCCTTCTGTAGAATCCCATTTCTGATATTTCAATTCTCTTCTTCATCTTTTGAAAAGATTGTCCAGCATTCACCCCTATATAGGAGGACAGACATCACGTAACAATTCAATATTCTTTTCTTTGTTCCTAACGAAGTTTTTCTGTCTCTTAATACTCTGCTTGACTTTTGCAAGGCATCTTTGGCTAACCGAATTCGTCTTCGGATTTCAGTGTCACACTTTCCGTTATTTATTGACTTTAGTTTATTTAAACATAAATACGATTAATTTTTGCCCTCTGGTAAATACAAAAGCTTTCTTCGCAGAGAAAAGTTCAACCAACCATCTTCTCAATCATTCGAACCTGCTCAACTCTACTTCGGACGAATAGATTTTATTGTAGCTCATATGAGAAAAAAAAGGTAGAACACACTAATCGATGTTTAAAGTCACAAGGTGCTTCAGCAGAAACTATTATGAAACACAAAACAGGAAAAGAAAGGTAAATTATATGCGCAATGAACACGTTTTCCCGGTGACGTCTGTCACTGTCCGTTAGATTTTACAGCCAATCGAACAAATTAATCCACTTCAGCAAATTATATGCTCGGGTGAACATGCAGTGTACGGTATGGTAGACGCTCAAATGGCGTGACAGTTTATGGTTTGCCATTTGAACCTTATGTGCGTGTTAGTAATCTACATTGTTCCAAATTATTTATTATATACAGTGAGGGGAAGCAAGTATTCGTACACTATGATTTTTTTTAATTAACGTAGTTATAACTTATGAAAAAATTTTAAATCCATCCATTTCTACACCATTGCATAATGCTGCAATATGCAAAAAACAATTAGAAAACTTTGTTATAAATGAAATCATGTATTGTTTATAAACTTTCGCTGCGAAAGAAGTATTCGTAGAAAATATGTCTTTAATATCAAAAGGCTTTGATTTCCTTTATTTACATAATTCTTTGTAAGATTTTGCTAGATTCTTTCAATTATCTTGTTACCGGAACAATTCAGCAATTCATTTCTTATATAAAGTAATCATACAAAATAATTATCATCATGGGGAAAGGCAAAGAACTATCAATTTCGCAAAAAGAATTGATCATAAAACATTGCAAAGAAGGCAAAAGCTATAGGAAAATAGCAGATATTCTGATTGTACCATTTATTACTATTAGTTCTGTTATTTTTAAGTATAAAAAGTGAAAATTGTTGAGAACGAATCGAGATCTGGCGCACCACGCAAGATTTCTCCCAGATCAATGAGAAGAATCCAGCGCAAAATTCAATAAAATCCAATAACAACTCGGAGAGAAATACAGGAAGAATTAAAAGCATCATGTTTTATTGTTACGAAGCGAACAATAAGCAATGAACTTCATAGAAGTCAACTAAGATCGCGTTCTCCAAGAAAAACTCCACTACTATTGAAGAAACATAGGGATGCCCGTTAAAAATTTGTTTGTGAACATAAGAATAAAGCTGAATTATTTTGGGAAAGTTTTTATGGACAGATGAAGCAGAAATTGAACTATTTGGGTGTAATTAATGGACTCACGTTTGGAGAAAAGACGACACAATCTTTGCACCGAATAACACAAACCCAACGGTGAAATTTGTGGTGGCAATATCATGGTTTGGGGATGTTTTTTCTGCTAATGGTACGGATAATTTAGAGATAATAGATGGTAGAATGAATTCAAAAATATACCAAGATGTTTTGGACTCTAATTTGTTTAGGTCAGCAGTAAATCTTGGGCTCCCAAATGCTTGGGTTTTGCAACAAGATAATGACGTTAAACAGACTTGAATCCAATAGAGAATTTGTGGCGTTTATTAAAAATTCAAGGTAATAAAAGAGCTCCAAAAATTGAAAATCGTTGATTAAAAGCTTCTATAAAGTATTAAATAGGTATTATAATTTTGTACGAATACTTTTTTCGCTTCCAAATTTTTAATTTCATTAATATAACAATTTTTTCTGATTTTTTTTTTTTTTTTTTGTCTGTTGCAGTATTATGCCATGGTATACAAATATTGTATGGATTATACAATTCTTTTATAAAATCTGTTAAATAAATAATTCATGATGTACGAATATTTATTTCCCCCGCCCACTGTATGTATGTTTGTAAATTCTGCGACTACTTATTTCTTTTTGGTGTCGTTTCCCTTCAGAACTTTAGTGATAATGGCTCTCCACAACTTCCTATCTTTTATAGCTTTAAGTAATGTTTACCTTTTAGCAATCCCCCAGTTCCAAGCTCATTTTCAGCATCTTTCTGTAGAACCACATCACTGTTACCTTAAGTCAGCTCTTTATTCGTGAGGAAATTATCCACTATTCTCTGCCATATACGAGGATTGATATTACATAGCAGTTTCGTACTATTCTTTTGTTTATGATGAAACAGTGCTAAAAGATAATGTTATTAAAAAAAACATCAAAACGAATACTGTTCTCATTTATTACTTCTTGTAGAAGAGAGTTTACTTAAAGTCTAAGAGTACTTAGGAGACTCTAGTTGAGAAGTTACCGGACGAAAATTCTTTGTGTTATACAACTGTAAAAAAATCAGTGAACGAAAACGTTTTATACAGTAGTTATTTCTTTTCTTTATCCTGATGACTATTAGTTCAGATCGTAATTCTCAATTTCTTCCACTATTATTTATCTTTCAATAAAGAAAAACAATAATAAAAAATGTTCTCATATATTTGATGATAATTTTATACTTTTATTGTTTCCTTATTTATTGGTTGGTTTCTAAATGAATAATAATAATGTAGTACATTCAGTGACGGTACTAGAGTTGCTGGAACCCTGGACATTTTTCATAAGGAGAAAAACTGAAAATGTAGAATAGCGTGTTTATTACAATATACAACTGAATACAAGCTAAAGAAAACATTCATTATCATATCAAAAACATTTTTATAGCCTTTAAATCTGCAAATCTTTCGTGGCACTTTCTACACCTAGCTTATTTACAAGATCTTTTTCTATTAACAAAATAGCCAAAGAATTCAATCTGTCTTGAGTCATGGACGACCGCAAGTGTATTTTTATACGCTTTACTTTTGGAAGATCATAAACACATAACATAGAGACTCAATGGCGCCTTCGGTCTTGATGTCACCCGGGCGACTGCCCTAGTAGCCGATTCTGGGTACATTTGATGACAAACTGTTTACCCCAACTTATATATTGTAAAATATATATTTGTATTTATGCATGTATGTTTCTATTTGCGTACCTCTGATGGTTGCTCCTTGTCGTGGTGGAGGAGCTTGCGTGATCCAATGATTCTGAGAGCGATGCCACCCAGAGTTCTAAATTCCTAGTATGGCCACTCTTGGCAGCAAGGTAAAAGACGAGGACCCAGACTAAGTGCGACCACCCCCCAAAACCAACGGTGGAACAAGCGGGTGACGATTGCAACAGACGTTTAGACCAGCAGATGAAGAGGGCTACGCATGACAGACAGGCTACAGAAGGCGCCACTCGAAATTATTAAAGATTTGGTGGCAGTTGTTGCAGTTTCATAATGTCTCATAATATTTCTGCATGTGCCGCAGAGCAAGGTCATGAAATCAAGTGCGTTAGTCGCTTCCTGGCACTTCCACCTCAAAAAAATTTACACCATCAACACTTTCTTCTACATTTCCTCAAATCTGATTTTCTTTCACCTCCATCTAACTCTTGCAAAGCCAAACCGTTGTAGTCAATTGATAACGGGAGCAGGCTTTTTGTAAAACTGGAAGCCCCTAGTTCTGAATCTGTACATTTTCTTTAGAAAAGGCATTAACTCATCTCCCTGCAACTATGATCCTCTTGATCCCCGTCATTCACTTTATCCTTTCCTCAGACACCCCTCTTTACTCTTGCTCTCACTTTCTGTAACCCCACTTGCGTGCTAGTGACACTCCTACCTTGCTTAGGCTAATATGCTTAAAATATTTTTTTTTCATAGCAGTTATTCTAATGACCTCTCCTCTTCGATACCTCAACCGTATGAATTCAACTATGCTACCAGATTGGCAGCTAGGTCGCATCATTTTACTGCTAAATTAGCTAGATGTAACTGTAAGCTATATTCTAATAGTTTTTCTCACACGTCTCATCGGTGGAACTATTTCCAGTTTCTTTCTTCCCTGCCACCTACAATATTCAAAAATTTTATAAACTGTATTAATCGCAATCTTATGTCCTCTTGAATACTGTTTTTCATTGTCCTTTCTCTTCACTAAAGTCTTTTCATTCTATTTCACTCCCAGTAATCCCTTGTGACTTAGTGGCATTATCGCCATCACTGAAGTCATCTCATTCTCTTTCCCGCCTAGTAAACCCATGTCTTAGTGGCATTATCGCCATCTTCTGTCTTCCTGAACCCTGTTCTTTTATTGTCCTTTCTCCTCACTGAAGTCATCTCATTCTCTTTCCCTCCCAGTAACCCTTTGTGTCTTAGTGGCATTATCGCCATCTTCTGTCTTCCTGAACCCTGTTCTTTTATTGTCCTTTCTCCTCACTGAAGTCATCTCATTCTCTTTCCCTCCTAGTAAACAATTGTGTCTTAGTGGCATTATCGCCATCTTCTGTCTTCCTGAACCCTGTTCTTTTATTGTCCTTTCTCCTCACTGAAGTCATCTCATTCTCTTTCCCTCCTAGTAAACCCATGTCTTAGTGGCATTATCGCCATCTTCTGTCTTCTTGAACCCTGTTCTTTTATTGTCCTTTCTCCTCACTGAAGTCATCTCATTCTCTTTCCCTCCTAGTAAACCCATGTCTTAGTGGCATTATCGCCATCTTCTGTCTTCTTGAACCCTGTTCTTTTATTGTCCTTTCTCCTCACTGAAGTCATCTCATTCTCTTTCCCTCCTAGTAAACCCATGTCTTAGTGGCATTATCGCCATCTTCTGTCTTCCTGAACCCTGTTCTTTTATTGTCCTTTCTCCTCACTGAAGTCATCTCATTCTCTTTCCCTCCTAGTAAACCCATGTCTTAGTGGCATTATCGCCATCTTCTGTCTTCCTGAACCCTGTTCTTTTATTGTCCTTTCTCCTCACTGAAGTCATCTCATTCTCTTTCCCTCCTAGTAAACCCATGTCTTAGTGGCATTATCGCCATCTTCTGTCTTCTTGAACCCTGTTCTTTTATTGTCCTTTCTCCTCACTGAAGTCATCTCATTCTCTTTCCCTCCTAGTAAACCCATGTCTTAGTGGCATTATCGCCATCTTCTGTCTTCTTGAACCCTGTTCTTTTATTGTCCTTTCTCCTCACTGAAGTCATCTCATTCTCTTTCCCTCCTAGTAAACCCATGTCTTAGTGGCATTATCGCCATCTTCTGTCTTCTTGAACCCTGTTCTTTTATTGTCCTTTCTCCTCACTGAAGTCATCTCATTCTCTTTCCCTCCTAGTAAACCCATGTCTTAGTGGCATTATCGCCATCTTCTGTCTTCCTGAACCCTGTTCTTTTATTGTCCTTTCTCCTCACTGAAGTCATCTCATTCTCTTTCCCTCCTAGTAAACCCATGTCTTAGTGGCATTATCGCCATCTTCTGTCTTCCTGAACCCTGTTCTTTTATTGTCCTTTCTCCTCACTGAAGTCATCTCATTCTCTTTCCCTCCTAGTAAACCCATGTCTTAGTGGCATTATCGCCATCTTCTGTCTTCTTGAACCCTGTTCTTTTATTGTCCTTTCTCCTCACTGAAGTCATCTCATTCTCTTTCCCTCCTAGTAAACCCATGTCTTAGTGGCATTATCGCCATCTTCTGTCTTCTTGAACCCTGTTCTTTTATTGTCCTTTCTCCTCACTGAAGTCATCTCATTCTCTTTCCCTCCTAGTAAACCCATGTCTTAGTGGCATTATCGCCATCTTCTGTCTTCTTGAACCCTGTTCTTTTATTGTCCTTTCTCCTCACTGAAGTCATCTCATTCTCTTTCCCTCCTAGTAAACCCATGTCTTAGTGGCATTATCGCCATCTTCTGTCTTCTTGAACCCTGTTCTTTTATTGTCCTTTCTCCTCACTGAAGTCATCTCATTCTCTTTCCCTCCTAGTAAACCCATGTCTTAGTGGCATTATCGCCATCTTCTGTCTTCTTGAACCCTGTTCTTTTATTGTCCTTTCTCCTCACTGAAGTCATCTCATTCTCTTTCCCTCCTAGTAAACCCATGTCTTAGTGGCATTATCGCCATCTTCTGTCTTCTTGAACCCTGTTCTTTTATTGTCCTTTCTCCTCACTGAAGTCATCTCATTCTCTTTCCCTCCTAGTAAACCCATGTCTTAGTGGCATTATCGCCATCTTCTGTCTTCTTGAACCCTGTTCTTTTATTGTCCTTTCTCCTCACTGAAGTCATCTCATTCTCTTTCCCTCCTAGTAAACCCATGTCTTAGTGGCATTATCGCCATCTTCTGTCTTCTTGAACCCTGTTCTTTTATTGTCCTTTCTCCTCACTGAAGTCATCTCATTCTCTTTCCCTCCTAGTAAACCCATGTCTTAGTGGCATTATCGCCATCTTCTGTCTTCTTGAACCCCGTTCTTTTATTGTCCTTTCTCCTCACTGAAGTCATCTCATTCTCTTTCCCTCCTAGTAAACCCATGTCTTAGTGGCATTATCGCCATCTTCTGTCTTCCTGAACCCTGTTCTTTTATTGTCCTTTCTCCTCACTGAAGTCATCTCATTCTCTTTCCCTCCTAGTAAACCCATGTCTTAGTGGCATTATCGCCATCTTCTGTCTTCTTGAACCCTGTTCTTTTATTGTCCTTTCTCCTCACTGAAGTCATCTCATTCTCTTTCCCTCCTAGTAAACCCATGTCTTAGTGGCATTATCGCCATCTTCTGTCTTCTTGAACCCTGTTCTTTTATTGTCCTTTCTCCTCACTGAAGTCATCTCATTCTCTTTCCCTCCTAGTAAACCCATGTCTTAGTGGCATTATCGCCATCTTCTGTCTTCTTGAACCCCGTTCTTTTATTGTCCTTTCTCCTCACTGAAGTCATCTCATTCTCTTTCACTCCTAATAAACCCTTGTGGCTTAGTGGTATTACCACCTTGCTTGGAGTGAAATGATTAAAAAAATAGCATGACAATTACCTTTTGTAAGGCAAACCGTCTAGGAAGATAAGCCTGTAACGAAAATCAGCCTAAAGAAGGACTGGCTCCGTCAAGTTATCTTGCCTTACACACACCCACAGCTGATAGCGCTGCCCCGTTGACTCTAATGTGTTATGGAACTTCCCAGGATCCTGATTGTGCTTTGTTCTTACTAAGCAATCAACTATTGATACATAAACGACGTACTTAAATCTGACTGCAAGTGTCCTAAAAGTAAATTATTTAAAAATATATATTTATCTACAAATTTGCCAGAGTATGAAATCGTTTCTGTAATATATGAACGTGTTTCCTGACGTACAGGGCGACACGGAAAGGGATGAGCCATAAGGTTTTATTTATAATACATGACCAGAGATCAATATTTGGCAAGTTGTCAAAGTGATCATTGCAGATGATTTATGACAGTTAACAGTAGAATCTGAATATAACTTGCTGGTCGCAATAGCAACAGTAGCAAAAACTTCATTATCATGATACTCGTTATCAGGACCAGAATTTGTTGACTATGAAAAACTGTACTGTTTTTCAATGGTGCTTTGGATCTAAAAATTCAATCATCAGGTTTGGGGTGATTTTTTTGTCGATAAGTGTTGTGTATAAAAAACGGCCGACTTTCTCTACACTGATAGTTGAACATAGACTCGTCCATTTACTCTGAGTAGGACGTTTACTCCTCGGACAATCAAGATCGTCCGATTCAGGTGGTTCGAGCTGACTTATCGAACTCTCTGCCTTCGGGCAGAGAGGGACTCAAATGAGGCTAAGCCTGACCCCGTGTATGCGAGGTATATGGTGAATTTTTGCCCAAGCCTACGGTCTCGGATTCGCCCCACATAAAAACGGCCTTGTGCCACATCCTGCCTTGTGGGGAGGCGAAGTAAATAACCTCAGAGGAACAGGGTCGCAAAGTAGGTCGTAAGACGTCGTGTTGAATCGTACACATTGCCACAATAATTACGGTATTCACTATTATTGTATTATTAATCTATGCCCTTCACATGATTAAACCTTTTTCTTCATTAATCTTTTATTCCATTGTTTTCCTTACAATATTATTAAGCAGAACTACGAGCATTATAACAATAAGGAGTTGAATACTCCCATCAGATGGATACTCCCACTAGAAGAGGCTCGTCCCAGGTGGTCGATCAATGTTTGCATATAGACTCGGGCAAAAAGTTGAATTGGTTTGTTTTTTACGGCTTATCAACACTTTGTGAGTTATTTCAAGTCGAAACATATTTTGAATTGTAATTCTTCTTTTTTGCGTTAACAATATTTTTAAGAACAATGGTATTTCCAGATACACGTCCTACTATTTATCCTATAGATTATATGAGGAGAGACTCAGGCTCAAAATCGATCACTTATATTCGACATTAAATAACCAAACAGATTATACTATTTACATTATTCGGAATATTGTCCTCATCTTTGTCGCCATATTTATTAAAACGTTTCGACCGTTTTACGCTTCGGCCTTCTTCAGGTGGTTGGAATGTCGAACTGAACCCTTTATTTCGCTCACTGGGGTAGACTGTTCTAGTTCCACGTGCCATGTCTAAGGCTTCAAGAACACCAGAAAGCTGTAACACGAGGGGAAGTGGAAAAATCATGCGTGGCTGACCACATATGGAGAGAAAATGGAGATCACCGCCCTCTATGGGATCAGGTTGAGATCATAGACAAAGAACACCATTGAAAAATTCGTAAACTTAAGGAATCAGCACATATGCTAGGCTACAAAAATCTTCTGAGCCGACCAAGCATAAAAATGAATACAATATGGGAATCAGTAATAAGGAGTGCCAGAGAAAAGCGATAATAACAACAAAAATTGCAATATGAGCGCTGGTAAAAACATGCAATGATAACAGCAAAAATTGCAATATGAGCACTGGTAAAAAAAAATGGTTGCTGAAGGCATTCGGTTTATAATATCCAGAAATTCATACACAAATATCCTCAAGGACACATGGCACAGTGGATAAAGGCGTTATTTAGATCCAGTGACAGGACACAAATAGTGTGAGTTCAATACCCGGTTAAGGCAGTGGAGAACTTGGAGAGAGGGAATTAACAGGAGATAACTGATAACTGACATCCATTAGACATGGCACGGGGAACTAGAATAGTCTACCCCAGTGAACAAGATAAAGGGTTCAGTTCGACATTCCAACTACCTGAAGAAGGCCGGAGCGTACAACGGCCGAAACGTTGTAATAAATATGGCGACAAAGATGAGTACATTAGCCCGAATAATGTAAATAATGTACATAATACCACATCTCAGAAATATAGACAGAAACATATTTAAAGATATAACGACATCTAACCTAATCTGGGAAGTTTTTTAACAGAGGATAGAAAATGTGACACTGAAATCTGAATTAGCGAAAGAAAGAAGTATTCTAAAAGCTAAGCAAGGTTCTAAGAAACAAAGAAAATAGTACTAGGTTGCTACGTAATTTCCATCCACTTATACGACAGTGGATGTTGGACATCTCCCCACGGATAAGGGAAAAACTAGAGGCTGCAAAAATTCTACAGCAGGATACTGAAAATGAGTAAGCAAACATGGAAGTCTTAAAGATAATGAAAACAGAAAGAACAATAATCAGAATAAAGAAAAAACAATTAAATTACTTGGACAAGATAGGAAGTTGTGGAGAGCCCTGACTGTCTATGTTCTGAAAGGACAGAAGAAGAAAACATTAACTTTTTTGCACGAAACTTTTGGGGCATCAGACTACTTTACAAAGAAATGTTATCATCGAAACTTGCAAGTAATGAAACATGGCTAATTAAAGCAAAGATCGGAGATCTCGTCTATTCACTTGAATAATAAGAGCATTAATATCAGTATCTCTATATTTCGACGCCCGGAAAGCTCTCCTGTTTCACCAGCACCTATCTTTAGCTGAATCCCATCTTCGGGAAAAGTAACTTCACCCCCTTTTGGCATTTCCGTTCGATGAATCTATCTAGTTCCTTATTCACTATTCCTTCCGTTTCATTTGGCAACAATGCACTCCATTACATCTAAAAACAGCACAGCACTGTTTCGAAAATTATTTTTGACTTTTCGTTCTTTTCAAATACACCGTCTCGCCTATTTTATGCTTAAAACAAATTTTGCAGATCCACGCATTTCGATTTTTCGTCCAATCAAGCCTTGTATTTTTACTGCACCCGTTGTCGGCCATAGCTTTATTCCTGTTCTCAGTTACTTCGCTTACCCCGTCAATAAGCCTTTGTTCTTTGCAATTTTAGCCATACAATATCTATTTTACACTGTATTTAAGTAAAAGTGGTAAAACTTTTGAGACTTTTCGACGCGGGATAACTTTTTGGTGCTTTTAGAAAGATGACCACTATCTGTGTGCCTTTATCAAAACTGATAACTAAATATGAAAAGACTCGGATAGATAGATAGATAGATAGATAGATAGATAGATAGATAGATAGGTAGGTAGGTAGGTATCATTTATGTCAGATAGTAGGCGAAATTTAATACGAAGTAAAACGAATGAAAAATTAATGACAGTTAATATATATATATATATATATATATATATATATATATATATATATATATATATATATATTATTATTATTATTATTATTATTATTATTATTATTATTATTATTAATCATTCATACAAAAAGTAGATTAGTAAAGTTAATGATATAAAATGGCGGAATCCCTTCGCTAACTAAATTTTAAAGGTGCATTAACCTACTAATCACTCGATGAATGTTATGATCTTTGTTTTGTTTTTTTTAATTATAAACTGTATTAGGTCTTCCTTAAGTATGCAAGTACTTTCGACTGTACATTCAGTCATCTTCAGGCATGAAAATTATTTATTTTTTGGTAAAATTCAGGTAGCATCCGAAACAAAAAAAATATAATGCGAATCGAAATATTTTTTTTTAATGTGTTTTTGATAATGGATACACACTTGTCGCAACGCTAAGGTTGAATTTTTTTTTTTGTTTGATTTAAGTCGGTGCGTTTTTTACGAATAGGGCAATTTGAGAATTTTTTTTTTTTTTTTTTTTTTTTTGTTGTTGTTGTTGTTGTTGTTGTTGTAGTAGTAGTAGTAGTAGGAGTTTATCAGTCAATGTTAACATTTGGGTGAAAAATTCCGAAATTTAAAGAAAAAAATATATGAATACAAAAAAAATGAGAAGTGAATATAATTTATTCAGATGAAGATGCGCTGAAAAATGTGAACCTTCTACAGTTAATATACGACCAGGCTGTTTCAATATATCCTCTTTTCTTACTGAATTGTTATTGAAAGAATGGGGCATACTTAAGTCGTTACAAAAAGAAAGTTGAAATTACTTAAAACCGTTAAAGTAAATGATAAGCGTTCAACCACTTAACTGGAATCACGTTTCTTCTCGCTAATGTTTCTGAATGTGAAATAAAATTACTTTGTTCTGATGACGACGGATCATTGGCAAAACTTGTCAATGTAGAAATTCCTCCTTATATAATAATAATTAAGTTTGTTTAATGTCTATATGTTATTTAGCGATTTTTGGCAAAATGCAATCTTTCGATATTGTTTGCATATATATATGTGTGTGTGCCTTTGTCTGTGTGTGGACATTAAGGCCAACATTTAACGGCGATAACCTGTTTCATGTTAAACGCAATTGTCAGGACACTGCGATTATTTTATGCATGAAGCAAACTGTCGCCACTGGATCTTGACCTCAATGTCTACTTTTATATGTACATATGCTCTCTCCCTGATATCAAGCACTTTAATTTAAATATAGCATACCTTATATATATATATATATATATATATGTATGTATATATATACTTAGTTGTATAGATGTGAGTTTGTAACCATAGGTTTCACGCTTTTGCGATCCTCAGACAAAGGATCCTTAGCCAGAGGATCACAAAAGCGTGAAACCTACGGTTACAAACTGACATCCATACAACTAAGTATGTTAGCTTTGTCACTGATATTGAGCACTTTCCAATAAGTAATGCGCATATATAATATATAAATAATATATATATATAAATCACACACACACACACACACACATATATATATATATATATATATATATATATATATTTATTCCGTATACACCAATCCTATACTGATATATATATATATATATATATATATATATATATATATATATATATATATATATATATATATAAACATATTAGATTAGGCAGCATATATTTTATATATAAAGAAATAATCATACATAGAATTGATTGATTCTATCTATGATTATTTCTTTATATATATATATATATATATATATATATATATATATATATATATATATATATATATATATCAAATAATGTGGTGCAGTTCAATTTATATTATAATGAATCATTCATTCAAATGCCACCACTAAAAATTTCGGACATCAAACTTTTACTGAAACCATTAATTTAAATATTATTTGAGGGCTTTCTAAAACCATGCAGCGAAATCTGAAACTGTCTTGTGGCTATTTATTTTAAAGCTACCCCTTGAGAAAGTGACTTACTCGGGCCTGCAAGCGGCCATGTCTACGATCGGTTCTTCGACTAATGTCGGTAAGGAATAAATTACCTTCGGTGACTTTCTTTTATTCTCATACGAATGATGCGCTCAATTTCCACGAATGCAAATATTCTTCCAATTCCTATTTTCTCTTCGGACTCCGGATTAACTTCCGGCATGTTCATCGAAGGTTACAATGCAGTTGTTCACCTCATGGTGCAATCAAATGGTCAGTGATTTGAAATGAAAGTGGACACAGTTTTAAGAGAGTAAGAGGAATAAATGAGTAGCCATTGGTTAATATTCTAGAGTGGCTCTTTGGATATTGTGAAAGGCGATGAACAGGTCGCTCTTCCCCTGGACGCATGTAATGACGGCGGCACTGCAAAGACGTGCGCATGCGTACTTGAGCCAAGTCGATGTTTGTGGATTCATCCTTTCACTTTTAATAGATGGAGCAAAGTTATTCGCCTAGGAATATGGGATATATCTCCCATGAATTTCTATTGCACTTTTCGACTGGTAGTTAACGTCAAAATGTCTCAAGTATACATTGTGCGAGTCACAGAAAATATGCTGTATCAAGTTTGAACATCTTGACTCTTCCTGCTATCCTCTACCTTTACAAGAGCTAGATCAGGCCCAAAATGGAGTACTGTTGTCATATTGGGGCAGAAGCTGCTCAGACTTCACTCTCCAGCCTTGAGTTCGAAACCGTCTCCAAGCTCTTATGAGTGACGAATTATTCTCCACTCTTCAACCTCTCTCACAGGCGGGATGTAACAAGCCTCTCCCTGCTTTATCGCTACTTCCAAGGTGCTCGGACGAACTACATTCAAACCTTCACGGCAAGGACACGCTATGTCACTTCCATTGTAGCAAATCGCCCACCTTCCCTCTATATTTCGTCGGTAACAAGTACTTGAACAGCTTCCCGTGAGCCACTACTTTGTGGAACCGATTCCCAAGATGCTCCCCGATGACTACAATCTTAACATGTTCTAGTCTAACCGTTATCGTCCTCTTCTATCAGTATAAACTGCCCCTTATCGTAACCCTCTACCTCGAGTGGCTCCCGAGACTTGTAAAGGGTGTAATTCAGTGAACCATCAGTGTGTTTAAAGTGTTGTGCAGCATATTTCTGAAATGTTCATATAGTCTTTTTTGTCAATGTACAGTGTTGTTCGATAAAAGTGACTCACCTGATATTTTTTACTAAATGTTCTCTTCTCCGATGAAACGAAAGTTGAGCTAAATTTAAAGGATAAGCGATCTAAAATCCGAAGAAGCTTTGAAAGCGCTTTGAATTTAGCAGTAAGTACTGTCGAGCATCCGTTCAGTATAATGTTCTGGGGATGCTTTTCTTTTCATGGAACTGGTTTCTTGAAACCTATTGAAAAGGTCCTCAGGAGCGAGCAGTACAAAAGAATTTTAGAGTCTTGTCTGCTCCCTTCTGCTGAAAGGGTGAAAATCGACCCCACCAATCTCATTTTTATGCAGAATAATGCTCCCTGTCACAAATCAAAATTGATGAAGGAATACTTTGATGAGAAGTAGGTGAGTGTTATGACATGGGCACACCAATTTCCTGACCTTATGAGCCTGTACTTTATAATGCTCCATAAGTTTTGAACCTACGTTGTTTCTAAGTTTCATTAACAACCTTCCTGATGTCAACAATTTTCAACTCGGTATCTAAGCTAATGATAACTATTTACCTATGTCTTAATAGTAAATCTAATCGATCCGATAAGGTCAAATTAGCAGCTAATTTTTTTTTTAAATCATAACCTACAATTTGTTGTTAACTGGGGCAAGAAATGACTTGGTAATTTTGACACCTCCAAAACGAAACTGCTCTTTTTAATCGTCTGAGAGAAACTTTTTTGCCTTCCATCAATATGTCTGATGTTAATCTCCACGAGAGGGACACATTGCGCCTTTTTCCGCTGACATGAAGTGGAAAGATTATATTGAATCAATTGCTTGGTCTGAGGCTGCGAAAGTTGGTTCACTGTTTCATGTTTTCTTCAGAATCTATCTTACACATTTATAAGTCCACATCTATGCAATGAATATTTGCTTCCACATCTGGCCTGGTGGTTCCGCTATGTAATTACAGAATCATAATAAAATGTGTGTGTGTGTGTGTGGTGATCCGAAACCTTTACAGCCGATAAAATGTCCTATCTGTAACAAATCTTGATTCTATTTCAAGTCACATGCTCGCCTTTTGCTCACATTTTCTCTGCTTTTCTGTCACCTTTTAACTGTGACAAATAGATTTCAGCTTTTAAGCTGTTTCTAACAGTATATTTCGCTATGAAAAATCTCTTACATCTATTGTCAAATTTAAAAGGGTTTCTTCTTCTTCTTCTATGTGCCATGTCCCTTTAGGACGTGGGCGATAATGTCTCTCAACAACTTCCTATCCTTTGGAACTCTTAGTAACGTTTGTCTTTTTGTCATTACTCCGAGTTCCTGATCGGTTATCTATTTATACAATCTCTTTAGGTAAGTTATTTGCTGTTTCCCTCTATTAATCTTTTCTTCAATCTGCCCTGTGAATGTCAAATTCTCCAATCATTTTTTCCTCCTTATGTGTCCCCAAAATTTCAACAGCCTCTTTCTGTGTCCTTTCTGTTTTTATTTTCCTTAAAACTTGCTCGTTACACACATGTTCGGACCACGGTATTCTTAACATCATTCTGGCGAATCAAATTTCAATTTTTGAATATGTCTGCAGAACATCCAGATAGAAGGAATTAACATTAATCTTTTAAGCGTTGCATTATCTGTGAGAAGTGTCGCCTGCCAGTGTCATTGTATTAGGTTGGTGCAAAAATAATTTCGTCTTCTCACATAGTAACATATGTTAGAAAACGAAATTATTTTTGCACCAACCTAATAAATTAATTGACAAAGGGCGTCAAAAGAGTAAACAATAACGAGAAAAACTTCATCTCAGAATACCACAAGCAATTTGAAATGTTACCACTAATAGTTCTTCTACTACTACTACTAATGATATCAATACTACTACTACCAATAATAATAATAATGTTATTACTACTGCAAACTATTAGGTAGGAAACAATATTTTGTAGAAAATATATTGATTTACTAAGCATATATTAGACGTGGCGCAAGGACGAAATTATTCGGACACCAAGTGAGAATTGAATTCACTATTCAATCGCAATTGATCCAGCGAGACAAACTTGCTAGCCATTACAGCACGTCGTTGTAATCAGTGATTTTCTAAACGTGGCACATGGACGAAATTATGGAGCACCAATCTCACTCACTATTCAGTCGTAATTGATCTAGCGAGACAAGTTTGCTAGCCATTACAGCACGCCGAATCGCCCAAATGTAATTTTCTAAGCGTAGCTTAGATGTGGCACAAGGCCGAAATTATGAGGCACCCAATGAGGATCGAACTCACTACTCAGGCGTAATTGTTCTGGCGAGATAATTACACCACGTCGAATACACAAAACGTTGTACAAAATACGAGGAAAGTGTTGGCAGAAAGAATTCTTCTTTTATATGCCGTGTCCCTTCTGGAAGTGGGCGACCACAGCTATCCACAGCTTTTACCAGCCGTCTTTGTCCCTCTCTGATATCTATTCACACAAAACTTGATAGGTAGGTTATTTGCTGAATCACCTGTACTTTTCTTTCCTTTGGTGTTAGATTTTCCGAGTTATCTTACTTAGAACTTTCAACCGTCTCTTTCTGATTTTAAGTATGGCTATCTTTCTAGTTTCCTTAAAACTTCCCCATGGCTTACATGATCCGTCCATGGTATTCTCAGCCTTCTTCTGTAGAACCATATCTCTGGTGCTTGTCTCTTTCTGATTCTAAGTATAAGTGTCCTTTTTGATTCCATTTTCCTTAAAACTTCCTCATTGCTCAGATGCTCCATCCATGATATTCTCGACATTCTTCTGTAGAACTATATCTTTTGCTTCAAGTCTCTTCATGTTCGAGTAACTTGTCCAGCATCCATTGTCGTATAGGAGGATATGTGTGACATAGCAATTCAGCACTCTCTGCTTTTATTCTTTTTTTTTTTTAATCATGTTACCCCAAGCAAGACTGTAATGTCACCAGTGCGCGGGATGCTGCAGGGAGTGAAAGTGAAAGTGAAAGTGAAAAAGAATACTGAGAATAGGGAGAATTGTAAAAAGTGACAAAAGATGAACGGGATTCAAGAAGACAGAAGATGGCGATTGATGTTACATCTAAATTTTTCAAGATTGTATTTATCAGGAAAGCAATTAAACGGAAGGGAATTCTGCAGGATGCAAGTGCGAGAAAAGAAATTGTTGAAATAGAAGTAGCGGTTGCTATAACGATTTCAACAGTAAAATGGTGAGACCTAGATGCCAATCTAGTAGCACGCTTAAATTCATATAGTCGGGTCACAAGGGGAAATAGCACGTTAGAGCAGTTGTCATGAAAATATTTATAGAAAAGTTGTGTCTTGATTATTTGCTTAGATTCTAGAAGGTCAATTTCGCTATTTTGTTCCGTTTTCGAATTTCTATCACATTTTCTGCGAACTGTTACTACACTTCTTCTATGTGCGGTGTCCATTCAGAACGTGAACGATCATGGTTCTCCACACCATCCTATCTCTGGTGGCCCTTAGCATTGTTTCTCTCCTTGCTAAGCCTCCACCTCGTTCCATCATCCATTCACACAAGTTCATCAGGTAGGTGGATTGCTACATTCCCCTGTGTCTCCTGCTTTCGATGTGCCCTGTGAGTTTTTCCATTTTCCAAGCACTCTTCCATCATTATGTGTCCAAGAAATTTTATCCGTCTCTTTCTGATTCTAAGTGTTTTGTTTTTTTTATTACCATTTTCCTCATTGCTTACTTACACGGAATTCTCAGTATCCTTCTGTAGAGCAACGTTTATATTGCTTCCAGTTTCCTTTCCATGATGGTGCAACATTCATTGCCATATAACTGGATTAATATCCCGTAGAAGTTCAACACCATTTTCTTTGAGTCTAACGAAATTTTCTTGTTTTTTCATACTTTGTTTAACTTTTGAAATGTATTTTTCGCTAATCTGATGCGCGGTGTCGCTTTTCCCAAATATGTAAACTTCTGTACTTGCTCTTGACATCTCCAATTCGCTGTTCGTAACTTGGACAGTTTTATCTTGAGCTTTTTTTATCTTACTGACAACCAGAGTTTGTCTTCTTACAGTTGATAGCTAATCCTTTTTTCTCGCTTTCCTCTACAACCTTATCATGGAAGCCTTATACTTTTCTTTCTGTGTCTACCATTCAGACAGTGCCGATAAACTACATCCGCATCCGGGGTGAGACGATAAACTACGTCCGACAGCAAGGCCTCTGATCAGGAGGTTTTGAGGAGCGTGGAACCACCTCCTAATTGCTGGTGTTCTCAGGTCCATCCTGACCCGGGGTGGTAGCACCTGTTAGGGTCCCAGCTATGGGCAAATAGTTAACCCCTAAACTGGGCTCAAAACTCTGTAAAAGTGTAAAAATAGGTTTTAATACCAGAAATACTTTGTAAAAAATTATTACCAGTAATTAATCTTTGAATAGAAAAATTATTACCAGCAATACATTATTACCAGCAATACATTTTTTTGAAACAAAATATTACCAGGAATACATTTTTTAAGAAAAAATATTACCAGCTATACATTTTTTTTAAAAATATTACCAGAAATAGATTTTTGAAGGAAAAATTATTACCAGCAATATATTTTTGGAAAAAAATATTAACAGCAATAAAAATCTTACGCCCCTTTCTATTTTTGTGTACCTACTCATTTTCATTTTTCATCCGTACACAGGCGGTTTGATCTCAATATAAGTTCTGGGTTATTCTAACATCCTTTCTAACTTGATCTCGTTTTCCTAACAGTTCAAATAGAACCTTGTGTCGTACCTTGTCAAATGCTTTTGCGTAATCTATAACGCATAAGTGTACAACCTTTTGGATTTTGTCATTCTTTAGCCCCTTTCACGCCGCCTTCACCCGATGGTGTAACCACGCCTAGCGGCCCGGTCCTCAGGATCTTAGAACGACGTTTTAGCCATAGCGCTAACCCAGCACCAGTCAATGCTGATGCTGGTCTAAGCTGACTGTTGGTCGCTGGCCGCTTCGATCCACACCCACTCTGCCCACGTTGTGTTCTTCCTCTCAGAGCAGTGAAAGATCAAATGTCGTAGTAATCGAAGCGCTGGGTCTAGCCGTGGCGGGTGCTATATTAAGGGAAGAAATATCTTCACAACGAAAAATAAAACGAAAGAATCATTGGGTCAATCTTCATTTGGTTGATGTAGCCTCTGGCCAATTCGTTAACCAATCTACAACGCTCAGTATAGATTTCCTCTTGGGCTTTTTCCACACAGGCCTGATATATTCATGCTTACTTTTTGAAAAGATAATGATATCTGTCTCCATCAACGGAGGTGTCTCATGACTCCTGTTCTGGGCTTGACATATCACACAACCTTGCAACTTCATTATACAACCTTGGCCAATAATAATTTATCGACCGTAGCCGGGATCATTGAGTCAATGTGGCCGATTTTTCTTTAGCTGTATAGTATGCGCTACGCCAGGGTTGCATCAGTCAGTTCAGTTATGTGTTTTGCGTGATACACGCTTAGGCGATCATGTATCTTTCGATACATGACTGACAAGGCAGATTTTCCCCCAGTAGGTTGCCATTTCTTTTTGCGTTAGACCAGTTGTCATCCAAGGCTACAGAACCAGGATTGTCCTGCTATTTACCCATAGCTGGGGGTAGAAGAAGAAGATTCCTACCTTTACGCCAGTCAGTTATATGCTATGCGTGATACACGCGTAGGCGATCATGTATCTTTCATTACATGACTGACGATGCAGATTTTTCCCACACTAGGTTGCCATTTCTTTCTGCGGTAGACCAGTTGCTATCCAAGGCTATGGAACCCGGTCTGTCCTGCTATTTACCTATAGCTGGGGGGAAGAAGAAAAGGATTCATGCCTTTCCCGAGGGTATTAACACGTAAGTGAATATATAATGGATTCGACTAGAGCCGCTATCCATTACTCCACCGTGCCAGTTACATACAGTTTTGAATTCAGAATTACTTTCTCCTAGACCGGTTACCACCCAAGGCTATAGAACCCAGTCTGTCCTGCTATTTACCCATAGCTGGGGAAGATGATGATTAATACCTTTCTCAAATGTATTAGTACTGGAATTCGAACTCGGCTCTCCGATTCCTCAATGCGAGCCGCTGTCCATTCATTCACTTGTCCATTACTGGCGGCTCCAATAATTTCTGCCTATTAGGTTATAGATCTTATCATATCCCATGTGGCCCATCTTCTTGTGACATTGTTCAAATATTTCGACTCTCATCACAGTAGGTACAAACAGCCTGGGCCTTATTTCTTCATCCTTTCCTGAGAGGTTATATAGCATCTCTTCATGCATTACATACTTGGAAGTGTCACCGGCTTCTATTCTGGCGCTTAAATCTGTAGAGGGCCGTTGGGTTTGAGTGCTGTTGAATAAGAAAGATGTACTATTTATTCCTGCTAGAAGGTCCAACTACAAGAAAATGGCGGACTCAAATTGAGTCTAACTGAAGATGTAAACATGACAAACAAGACCGGTATATATATGTCAACAAATATATGTATTAAACAACAAATTTACAAGTGACAAAGACATTAACATTTGTTTTTGTGTGTGAACGTAAAGAGTTTGTATTTTGGTGAATGTTCGTAACGTATGTGTATGTGTGTTTCATGTCGTTTTCCCATAAGTGGGCGAAAATGCAGGTTTCTACGTGAGATTACATTTTTAAATGTGTCCGCTGAAATGAAGAAATGAAAAAGAGAACAATGGAGAACAATTACAATGGAGCACCGACAAATATTTCGAAAATCATTTGCTAAACCCAATGACCTAAAAGAAAAGAATTCAAAATAAAAATAAAAAACACTTCAAAAAATTTCATTTTTTGTTTCACTTTGGAATTTAATCGTTGACGCAGTCTTGTGCATTAAACTCCCACACAATTTCAAAATTAGAATTAACTTTACTTGTACTAATTTTAATACCTAAGTAGTAAGAGTCTAGTGTTAATGTTTTTGTTTTTTGTTTTTTAATATGGATGCTTACAGTTTGGAAAAAATATGTTTAAAAAATGTTTGAAAATATTTACTATGAAAAGAAAAAATAAATTAATGACTTTGGCTTAAAATAATGAGACCCATGAAATAACGATACGTTTATTATTTTGTGAAAAGATTATTTTTATATAAATTCATGTAAAAAAGACAAAATAAAGTTGCCATTATTTCACAATTATCATTATTTCATGCAGAAATTATTATTAATCATTTCTTTTTCTCTTTCAATGTTGATACATTTTTTTCTTTTTGTAACAAATACGCAAACATTCAAAAACTAGATCATTATTATCTAAATGAGCAAGAATGTCGACCCCACAATATTATGGTTAAGCTGCAAAAAATGGACTGAAAAGTGCTTTATTCAAGTTAGGATATTTTCACAGTATTACGCTGACAACAATCTCACTGCGACATGCTGTGTGTGTGTGTGTGTGTGTGTGTGTGTGTGTGTGTGTGTGTGTGTGTGTGTGTGTGATACGGTAACACACCCACAAACAAAAATGAGATCATTTTAATATAGATGTACAAACGCATCTGTTTGCACGGAATATGTGTGTGTGCGTCACAGAGATGATGTTTCAAGGGAGGCAACTTTTGAAAGCAAATTTACGAAGTAAATACGATGAGTGCGTGTTTTGTGGAATCAATTCTATTATCGTACACTAAACATTGCCTATGCATATGCGTGCGTCTTTATCTTTTACACACAGATGCATATATACATAAAAAATTTTCAATCCTACAATATACCTTATATGCCGTTAATTAAAAATAAAACGTTATATTTTCTTATATACCGTTTTGATTTAAAACGCTATAAACGTTATTTTAGTGGATGTACGTGTATGCTTTAAAGTGGGGATATCACGGGAAATAACCCCCCCCCCCCCTGATATTTTTGCTAAAACTGAAAATTAAACAGAATATGAAATTTGTCCACTTGGCCTATGTCTATGTGAATGCTACTGAATTATTATGTACTTATTTTTTGGAATTAAACATAGATATTTGTTATCCTTTAAAAGTAAGCTTTAAAAGGTAATGTTTCGAAAAAGAAAAATTGGAAAATGAAGTTTTCTGATACCTTTTAAAAATTAATGGCAGTCACGATTTTCTTCAAATGATACAGCTATCAATATATAAGGGTTAAAATTAATAATAATAAAATTTAAGCCGGAGATCAATGTTAGAATTCTGTTTGTACCTTAGCATGTACGTTACGCCCTGTCAGTAGCTCATAAATAATGGACTATTCGTTCTGATCGCGAGGAAAGACGGAAAAGACATATCAGAGACGCTTTTTAGTTTCAGTGCAAAAAAGAAAGAAAGAAAAAAGAAAGAGAAGATAGAGGAGGCGATAAGGCTCTTGTGTGTTTAACAGTGAACTGTTAAAACTTGTCTGTTTTATATTTTTATCATTTGTACCCTATTACTTCTTTAAATAATAAACAGCATTCATGCTTATAATTATTATTTTAGTATTTTGTTAAAGGTTGTTAAGCTCAAATATTTAACGATAAAATAGGGAAATTTCCACGTGTATTTTATAGCAGTAGAAATCGCAAAGAGCTTTCCCAGTGTACCTCCAAATCCACCGGCGAATTGCAAGACGAACTTGTTTTGTTTAAGCATTTCACCTCAAGTAAGGTAATAAAACCACTAAGACGCAAAGCGTTACTGGTTATAAAAGAATAAGTGAAAAACATTATGAAAGAAAGAGAGAACAATAAAAGAACGGGAATTATGAAGATAGAAGATAACGATTGACATTATATTTAACTTTTTGAATATCAAATTTGACTGGAAGGCAAGAAGCCAGAGGAGAGTTCCACAGGTGAGAAGTGCGAGAGAAACAGCTTTTAGCATAGAACTTACGGTTGAATCTAGCAATTTCAACTGTAAAATGATCAAACCTAGCTACCAATCTAGTACTGCGCTTAAATTCATAAAGTTTTATTGATTCATCAGAAAATTCAAATAGAAAAACCGTAAAATTCACACGAGTAATATTAGTTAATTATTATTATTTATTAATCTGTTCCGTCTAGTTTCTTCATCTTGTGACTGCAAGTTACGAACAAGATACTGAATAGTTAATAAAGGAATACTACATCGAGTTGCATGTACGTGCGCATATAAAGTCTGTTTCTGTGATGAGCACCTGTAGTGCTGCATTTGTTAAACTCTTAAAATATTTATCAATAAAATGATTCTAATATATTTTTCTTTTATCTTTCAGGTAAGTTTCACCTATTTTTTCTACGTAAGGAACAAACTCTGTGAGTATAAAATAAAACATCAGTGTGGGTCTTTCCAAAGTGGTTAGGGGTTTATAGGTGGTTAAAAATATACACCAGTTTTTGGCCTTTTAAAAATGCATGCTAAGATAATTAATACAAAGATATATATATTGCATGTACTGGTAATATTGTTCATCTCTTAAAATAAAATATACAATATTCAAAGAGTTCATAAGCTCATATCAGAAAGTTCTCGTGTTGAACATCTAAATCCTTTAGCATATGAGAGAGAGAAGTAAATATATATGTATGTATGTATGTATGTATGTATGGATGGATGGATGGATGGATGGATGCGTGCCCGAGTGATTAGAAAGTTCGCTTTCTGACCATGAGACCCGGGTCGGAATCTCACCATGGTCGATTTGTCAGGAAGGAGACTCCCTGATGCTATCGGAATAGATCGACGTCGATCCCAGGTTGCGGCACCCTTGGAAAGTGCCTGAAAACCATACCATGGGTTGACCCAAGCCTTGTGAGTGAAATTGAGTAGATGGAACTCGATAGCTGTGCTAGCACAAAGCCACAAGTCATCGTGGCCGAGGGCTTGGGCGGGCTGGTCTTATTCAAATTGTTGATCACGCTAGATATCACGCTCTCTCAGCATAGTTGCAGTATAAACCTCAAGTGGGCTCTGATCGTCTCTAAGTTTGTTTTTTCTTTTCCGAGACAAAGAATTGTCTTTTGATTTCTGTTTGGTTCGCTCGACTCATTTGACAATACCTTTTCTTTACCTACATTTAGGAATGATGACCTTTTGGCCTATTTTATTTAGTAATATGTATGAATGTGTAGTGATAGAAAAATAAAAAAAAAAGGTCATCAACGATGACAGCCGTGCCTTCTAAATCCTGAAAATGCTCAAGCATTTTCATCCGAAAGATTTCAAAGGCAGAGTTCAGTCCAAATGGCACTTTCAACCAACGGAAATGGCCAAAACATATCTGGAAGGTGGTTAAGTCACTGGACTCGTCATCAAGATTACGTTTTTTTGACGTATTTTTAACGTCAAAAAACGACATTATTTTTGCACCAACCTAATATATACCAATACCCTGAGGATAAGTCTATCTTGGCAAAAATTTTGGCATCTTTCATGTCACGAAGTACGTCGTCCAGGATAGGCATGGTGTAGCGTTTCAGGATCAGGGCTTTATTAGGGGGTCATGACATATTCTCATAGAACCATCTTTCTTTTTAGTTACGACCAGTCGACTAACCCATGGTGTATGTTTGTCTACAGGTTCAATGACGCCCGATTTGGTTTTTCCTTTAACTGAGGTTGGACCGAAACAAGCCCAGTTCTATTTGCCATCACATCTGAGGTGGCATTAGGCTTCAACTATTCGGGGTAACTCGCCAGGTTTGTCGCTAAACACATCCTTGAACTCTTGCTCCACCGCTATATATATGTTTTATAGAAAAAAAATGTGATTAACCTATGGATTAAATCTGACAGAATAATAAAATAATGAACAAATCGGAATATTTTTTATAAATTTAACATGTTTTCCTATTTATTCTACTCTGAAAAGGACAGTTTATTGCATAATAAAGAGGCCATAACTGAGACACACTCTTCCCGGAGACAAAAATGCATTTGAGATATAATAATCCTTCCACGGCAAGGACCACGGAAAGTTTGGGTATTTACCCATGCTTTCATCACTGCGATGGGATGCGACACAAGGTCAGGCTTAACTTGGGGAAACAGAGCGCGTATACTCAGGTCAAGTACAAAAATTGCCCGAGCCCCCGCAAACGTCGGTCGCGCTGGTCTTGGTGGCGACCACCGATTCCCCTCTCTAGGACAATGAGTGGATGCAGCCTCGGTAAACTGTTCCCCAGGGCCGGGCCCCTCAAAGTATTATTTTTCTCAGTTGCATCTATGTCCGTGGACAGGGCCACAACTCAGTCGCACTCTACCCGAAGACGGGGATTCAACTGAAATTTGATACGCATCCCACAACAGGGCCGCGGAACATTTTTTTGTTTTGTTTTGTTTTTGCTTTTCAGACCTCTTTGTATCCTGAATCAGTCTTACAACAATGCTGGTTAAGGTTTTTCTCCCAATTGTTTTTTTAAAAAATGTGGGACGATGACAAACGTTGCTAGTGAATGCGTTAAATGCTAGCTTGCATCATCAACAAATGTCTGAACCTTTGATTATTTCAGTATGGGTTTTATAATGGGCCGAGTGGTTAGAACATTGACTTTCTGATCATGAGACCCGGGTTCGAATCTCATCGTGGTCAATTAATCAGGAAGGTAACTTATTGATGCTATCAGCCTGTGGAAACGATCCCTACCACGTGTTGACCCAAACCTTGTGAAATTGGGTAGATGTAACTACTTAAGAGCAGTTGATGGTGCTTTTAGCACGAAGTCGCAAGTCATCGTGACCGAGGGTTTGAGCGGACTAGCCTTTGCACATTGTTGATTACGCCAGATAATACGCTCTTTCCCGGAAACTGTAACTGAGTATAGTTGCAGTATAAACCACAGGTAGGAACTGTATATATTGTATGTCTATTATTTATTAATATTCTTTCTGAATATTTTCTTTGTAATAGGTCGTGTTCTTCTTTCTTTTTTTTATTAAGGTAACATTCACAAAATCAAAATTATGGTCTGTTTTTTTTTTTATTTCTATGTGATAGCAGAAAAAATTCAATTTTTTAATGATAATATTCTAATAGAAGTAAATTATCACCTCTGATTTTTATACAATATATTTTATACAATTCGATTGTTTTATAAATAAACTTAATATCTTCAAATAAATTATAGTCCTTGTCTTTTTAACCGAAAATTCTGCATTACACCAGTGGCAAATATTTTATCAATACCGACTTCATACATCTAGTTCTGTGAATTGAGTGGTCTCCCTTGTATAATTAGATTTTAAATTGTAAACCAAGAATTGTCTCCCATGTATTGCCTCTGAAAGGTTAGATCCAACAGTAAATAACTTATTTTTATATCATAAAATCGGTAAAAATTTACCAATTTCGTATAGATTTTCTTTCAAAACCTGTTAAAATTTGTTCAATATCTGTCTATTATTGATTGTGTCATGAATAATAAAAATAATTGCAGAATCGATCTGTAATTGATTTTATGAAATGATGTTTATGGTTGGTTGCAATACTTTGCTGACAAAACCAATCGAAATTGATTCAAATAATGAAGGTCTGAAGCGAAAACATTAGCTTTCAGAAAGAAGCAATCTCTCTGTATTTCACAATATTCCTATTCACAAGTTTTACAACTTTTTAATCTTAAAAAAAATATATAAACACTTTCAAGGTTTGAAAAATAGGATTAAAACTTAAGAAAATACATGAACATTATCAATATTTCTTCTTTTTTTATGATGGTCATGTTTTATTGGAAGTTTTGAATAAAGAGGAACACAAAATTAAATTGAACTCCAGAAATGTTGAAATGCACACATGGGCTGGAGAAGGAAAACAAGATAATAGAAGAAAAATAAATTCAATTTGGTTTACGCCTCCAACCCTTTTAACCTAGAAGTAAAAACTAAAATTGGTGAGGTTTTTATCATATTGGTAAAAAAATACATTTTCCTAGGTATTTCATGTTACATAAAATATTTAAAAGAAAAATCAATGAAGTTATAGAAGTATGTCAAATAGGAAGAGATTAATTAAGGGGCCTAATGGAGTACTAAACAAAAAAGAAAGAAGAAATGAAAATAACTGTAAACACAGGAATGCTGTAAATTATCCACTGCCTGGTGGAAAATGTTATATATAAAACCACAGTAATGTCCAATAAACACCCCAAGAAATTATATATTTTATTTTCAGTTTTGTAGAAATTATATCCACTCTTGATTATAAAAAATTTGCAAACAAGTCTCCTGAAGAGTAGATATAATTTCTACAATGAACAAACATAAGTGAACATTTAATTTGATTTAGTGTGTGTGAGTGTTTCTCTGTGTGTGTGTGTGTGTGTGTGTGTGTGTGTGTGTGTGTGTGTGTGTGTGCGTGATTTGTTTTTATGGCTTATCAACCTTTTGCAAGTTATTCTAAAGCCAGAAAATATTTTTAAATTTTAAGAATTTTTGAGATGTATTAATGATTTACTGATACAAGATACAAGTTTTACTAATTAACCCATAGCTGGGAGATAAAGGTGGATTCATTTCTTTCCCAAGGATATTTGCACAGAAGTGAATATAATGAACCTGACTGTAGTCCAAAACTCAGATCTCCGATTTCCAACTCCAAGCCATTATTCATTATGCCACTGGCTCACCCATGCTTACAACACCTGGTATTCTCAAGCGGTCAGACATCTAGGTACTAACCAAGCTGAATATTACTTAACTTAAGTGATCATATGAGAACTGATGTTTCAATGTAATACAACCATAAGCCCCATGTGTGCATTTTGATTATCATATTAGGTATGCCTTTAAAATGTGAACTGAAAAATTGTTCTAGTTGAAGCAATTTTCTGGATGAATTGATTAACTACAGTTTTTGTTTTCCAGATGTTGCCTATTCACTGATTCTATCATTGTTTTTAAGCAAAATAAACAGGAAAATATTTACAAAGAAATTAATAATAGTTTGACTAGTTTGTTTTTTTCTGAAATTTGAATACATATATGCCAGATAATAGATGTGTGTGTGTGGACCAACAAGTCTGTAACCTGATATGTAGTTAATAGTTTAAATGTGATGTAATATTTTCAATGTATATAATATTTTTCACTGGTCTATATGATTAATATTCACTACTGCATTGAAGGGAGGAGATTATGTAGAAAATTATTTGCTGTGTAAAATAAGTTTTACATCATTCTGTTATGAACTTATTGATGTACCTATGTATAGTGATTTCCCAAGCATATCTTAGATGCAGCACAAGGCCGAAAGTACCTATGTATACACGTAAACTGAAGTCCCCAAAAATAAGAAACAGCAATATACTTGATGGCTTCACTCTTTCCCACTTGCAGAAATGAACCTGGCTGGATAGCAACTATAATCAAATGATATGTGCAGGTAGTCTGGCTGTTGGTTCTAAGAACTGAACTGCTTGACCCTCATATGTCAAAAATGACGAGAGAGTCCAGTATCTATATATATATATATATATATATATATATATATATATATATATATAGTACCAATCTCTAAAATGTAGAAGCCTGGTTTCTTTTACCTTTTCAATCTTATATTTGCCCAAACAACTTTTGATTATCTTTTTATATAAATTTGCTCATTTGGGCTCTTCAACATGATATAACAGTAAGGTTGTCTCACTAGAACAATTACAAATGAGTAGTGAGTTAGATGCTCCATACTCTCCACTTTGTGTCATATCTATGCTACACTTAGTAAATTAATATATTAATGTGTTCATGAAATTTTCAACAAGGATTATTTTGCAAAAAAACAGTGTATTAAATGACAGTTATTGCCTTGACACCGTTATTACTGTATACACTTTTGACTCCCTCAGCAATGTTTATTTACAAGATTATAAAAATATGTGAACTAAGTACAATGCAATATTTATTAATCTTTTATAATGATACATTATTTATCATTTTATAAAGAAACAAATTTCAAAATAAATCTTTTTATTCAAAAATTTATAAAAAATTCCAAAATTATCAGAATATGTAAACAATGACAATGCAATATTTGTGGTAAAAAATTAGACATTTTGTAATTAAACACAAGAAAAATTTTGTCCACCCAATGAATGAATTTTTCTTGTTCACAGACACTTTTATAAATTAATGAATATAAAAATTTATTTTCATATTTATTTCTTTATAAAATAGTAAATAATAAATATTTCATTACAGTTGGTTCATATATTTTTATAATCTTGTAAATATAAAATTATTCTTGTAAATAAACAATCTGATAAATAAATAGTGTTTATCAAGAATAAAAAAAAATGTATGAATTCACTTTCATATGTTTGGGTTTTACTAAAATTCTAATTATCACTTTTTGATGCAATAAATTGATGAAGAAATAAAAGACTGCGTAATAGCAGTTTCAAGGGGGATAACCAACCATCCTTTTGATACACATTTTTTTGTGAGTAGTCATTATTCTTTAGATCTGTTGTGAAGTTTCTTTTTAGGGATGGGATAAAAATGTTCTAAAAGTATAATTATATAACAAAAAATAGTCATTAATAAAAATTAAAAGAAAGTGTATATATATATGTGTGTGTGTGTGTGTGTGTGTGTGTGTGTGTGTGTGTGTGTGTGTGTGAAAAGTGTTTGTATATAAATATAAATATATATATATATATATATATATATATATATATATATATATATATATATATATATATAATTATTTATATATTATATGCACAGTACTTATTAGAAAGCGCTCAATATCAGAGATAGAGCTAACATATTTGGTTGGATTGATGTGAGTTTGTGACCCTGGGTTTCACGCTTTTGCGATCATCAGACAAACTGATTAATTTTTTTTTAATTTTGGGTTTATGCAGATTGCGTGTATTGGCGTTATTATGGGAGCGGGGGGAATCATTGTCGTGATGTCAGTCATGCTAACGCAAACATAGATGCATGTCCGTACACCCGATGAGGTACACAGACACACATACACACTTGCTCGTCCACCGGGGCTCATACAGATATAAACATATGTGGACAGTTTGAGATTTGACATATGTATGTATATGGGTGGTGTTGTGTCTATACATACGCATTTGCATGTTGAAATTCAAAGATCAGAAGTGTAGCGAAAATTTCTCATGAATGTCTCGTGAATGTATACATGTCAGCAATCAGAGCATTTTTCTATTTTTTCGCTGAATAATATTTCCTTGCATACACGTATATACATGTGGTGGGGTCTGTGTAAAAATATGGTAGGTAAAAATTGCTATTATTTTTATTTTTTATTTTTTTAAAAGTTTATTTGTTATTATTTTAAAGCTGGTCATTTGCTTGTTTTTGATGACTGTGTATATGTAACTGGTAGAAATTTCAGTTTGTAATCCTTATTGGTTATTTTTATGGTGGTATTAAATATGCTGGTGGAGGGGGTAGTTTACGTTAATAATTATAGCGGGTTTATATGATAATAGTAGATGTGATGTGATAGTAATGTTGTAAGGGGATTGGTGACAATGATAATATAAGCAGCTAATAGTTATTGTAAATTGGTAGAAGTGATTAGTGATGGTGGTGGGAGAATGATAAAAACAATAAATGTAATTATTGTGGTGGTAGCTTGAACTAAAAAGTGATTGTTGGTGTTTTATTTTATTTTGTTTCATATATTTATTTATTTATTTATTTATTTATTTTGGTATAAATCCTGATAATAGGTATTCTGTGTAAAATTATTATAGGTAAAAATTTCTATTATTTTTATAATGTGCCACTGAGGGTCCATTCAAGAAGAGGA
The DNA here is from genome assembly GCA_963932145.1 of Acanthosepion lycidas. Classification (NCBI taxonomy): domain Eukaryota; kingdom Metazoa; phylum Mollusca; class Cephalopoda; order Sepiida; family Sepiidae; genus Acanthosepion; species Acanthosepion lycidas. Next base: position 70,404,237 of record OZ010594.1, on the reverse strand, counting down.
ATAACAACCACAACCTTTCATTCACCAACAGGAAATACTCAAACAGCACTACACTATCCACATACATATGGCAGCAAAAAGACAGAAATATCACACCAACAATAAGCTGGAAAGTATTGAAAAAAGCACCTGGTTGAGAACATAATAAACTGTGTTTGGAGTAAGTGTATTGATTTGAAAATATTTATCAGGATTCCTTCTAAGTATTTTCTACATAATAAATTGTATTCTTTTCTTATTAGAGTGGCATTTATTAAATCAGTTATGACCTGTTTTATTTTGGAGTTATAAGTGAGTTCAAAAGGGCTCTCCCAATGTTATGTTCATACATGTGGGCTTTTACATTTCTAGATGTTTTATCTAAGCTCTACTGACTTTGCACGTATTTTATATTATAAATACTGACATCTGATGTGTTGGATCAAGGCTTCTTGCTAACGAGATCTCTGATTGTTTTGGAGATGGTGGTTAAGATCTTAGTGTTGGGGATAAGTAGTTGATTCTCAACTTTTGTTGAAAGAGTGTTGAAGGATAGGATTATGAATTTTGTAAGGTTTCGCTTTTTGTTTTGATTTCACTGGTGCCTACTGTTTTTCTTCTTGTGGACAATTCTTAGCATTGAAAATGAAATAATGTGGATTATTCTAGGTATTCTGAGCTACATATTCTAAGGGCTCTGAAATAAAAACATAATTAGTCCTAATTTTATTTTGGTGGTATGATGGGAATAGAAATTGATTAAATCATTTTTATTTGTAGGTTTGTGCTAAACATTCAAATCTAATTTGTTCTTGTTTCATATCAAAAAGGATGTTAAGGAAACAGAGAATTTTGTTTATTTCATGCTCCTATGTGAATTGAATTTACCAGAATACCTAGATGAAGAAGGGAAATACATTGAAAAAACATTTAAACTCCTTCACTACCAACTTCATTTCATCCTCAATACTGCGAAACAAGCATACAAAGTCCATTATAAATTTATGTTACTTATTTCTTCCTTATCTTATCATATATATATATATACATATATATATATATATATATATATGATAAGATATGGAACAAATAAGAAACATATATATATATATATATATATATATATATATATATATATATGTGTGTGTGTGTGTGTGTGTGTGTGTGTGTGTGTGAAAAGTGTGTGTATATAAATATAAACATAAATATAAACATATATATATATATATATATATATATATATATATATATGTAATATATGTAATATATTATTATTTATATATTATATGCATGGTACTTATTAGAAAGCGCTCAATATCAGAGATAGAGCTAACATATTTGGTTGGAATGTGACCCTGGGTTTTATGCTTTTGCGATCATGAAACCCAGGGTCACAAACTCACATCAATCCAACCAAATATATATATATATATATATATATATATATATATATATATATATATATATATATATATATATGTATGTATGTATGTATGTATGTATGTATAATTGTGTATTTGGACAGCAATCCCTTTTTTATATAAGTTTCCTTAAATACGACTGACAGGGTTCTGTGGTTAAGTTTTTTATTTTTTTATTTTTCTTCTGTTTTTATAATTTTCTTCTTTTCTGGACCTAAATTATTTCGAAATTGTCCGAATGTTTTTGTATTTCCGAGCACTTTCAGCGATACTTTTATCCATTATCAAGTATGATTTTATTTTTAAATTTAACTGAATGTATAAATTGTTTTATGTATGTATCTAGAGTTATAGGAATGTTTAATTTCCAAACAAAGTCAGCACATAGTGGCCATGTTCATAATTGATATTATTGAGTGTTGGCTTTTTCTTTTTTTAATAATACTTCCATTATTTTTAGCCTTTTTTTTACATGTGAATGAGGCTGTTATATTTGTATTATCAATGAATATGTTGCAGATAGAGTTTGGTAGGTGTCCATATGTATTTAAATGAGACCTAATTGTCAGAGAGACGTAATGGAAGTCTTCTTGCTAGGCATGTTGTAGTATCTTACTTATTATAAAACGCAGATTGTGTGTGTGTGTGTGTGTGTGTGTGTATGTGTACGTTTATATATTGGATCGGATTTCCTACATTTTTCAACCGATTTCAACAAAACTTCACAGGACTGTGTAAAATTACATTGTGGTGGTTCTGACAGTTATACTTATTAATATCGAGTTATACTTATTATAAAACCCAGGTTGGTTGGTTGTGTGTGTGTGTGTGTGTGTGTGTGTGTGTGTGTGTGTGTGTGTGTGTGTGTGTGTGTTCACTTATATATGGGATCGGATTTCCTACATTTTTCAACCGATTTCAACAAAACATCACTTTTTTTGGCAGGTACAGTTTCTTATTGGCTTGCACACTTTTTTCTTTATTTTTACATTCAGAATGCTTTAAAAATTCCATTTACAAGACAATTGTTTATAATAAAATTCTATTCAATCGGTAGACTCATAATGATTGAAAACAATGTTTTTGTTTGAGTTTGGGTTTGACTAATTCATAAAAAAAAAAATAAAAAATAAAAATAAAACTAATTAAGACATGCGTTTCTGTCAACCTTAAACAATAATCTTTGTCAATTTTATTTTTCAGTCTTTATGATGGTCGATACTTGATCTATCTCTTACTGCTACATCACCAGGCAACGCCAGGCTCTACTGCTAGTATCCAATATAATTATTTATGAATTTGGATTGATCAGGAACCCTGTTCATGTACATATATATATATATATATATATATATATATATATATATATATATATATATATATATATGTTTTCAGATCAAGAGCGTTAACACTCAGCACTAGCTAAGAGGACAAAAGCAACAAATAAATAATTATACAAGCCAGCAAGCAGGCAGAAAGTAAGATAGATAGAAATATGCTGGAAATGATAGATAGATGTATTCAAATCAAGGACATTTGAAGCATTAATGCAATAACTGCTGAGATAGAAACAAAGTAAATTACCTCCCCTGGAGTACTCAATGCCTCACCTCCACTTACAAAATGTTTTCAAATAAGCCAATCTCTAACCTAAATTCCATCCAAAGCAATTTACTTCCATTACACTCAAACCTGTACTCTTTGATATTTATATCTGAACCTAAATAATTTTACTATATATATATATATATATATATATATATATATATATATATATATATATATATATACATATGTGTGTGTGTATGTGTGTGTGCGTGTGTGTGCCCTTGATGTGCAAACCATTTCATTTACCTATATATATATATATATATATATATATATATATATATATATATATATATATATATGCCCTTGATGTGCAATTCATTTCAGTTGCTTATAAATCATTATATAAATGCTTATAGCTTGTTATGGAGATCTAAATACAAGACTTGAGGAAATTCCATATGGTATCTTCGCAATGTTGCAGCAAAACAAAAAGTGATTTATATAGTTATTATCTCAGAAAGAAGAAATCGTTATTTCCATTTATATGTATCAGTTTATTTAAGTCTTGTTAGCTACATTCGATTTTGTCTCTACCTGTAAATTATATACATTGAGTCAGTTATGTGCAATGTATGATGCACGCTTAGGTGATCTTTTGATACATGACTGACAAGGCAGATTTTTTTCCTGCAGTGGGTTGCCATTTCTTTCTGTGGTAGACCAGTTGCCAACCTAGTCTATCCTGATATTTAACTATAGCTGGGGGGGAAATAAAAGGATTCATACCTTTACCAAAGGTATTAGCACATAAGTGAAAGTAATGGATTCGAATAGAATTCGAACTCAACTCTCTGATTTCTCGATCCGAGACGCTATCCATTACTTCACCAATGATTAAAAATAAAAAAATTAATTTTCATGCTGTCTGAGTTGCATGTTTTGTCCAAATATTTTATCTGATCAACTGTAATTAACACATTTCAGTAAATGCATTTATGGAACAGACAATTCCATGGTTGCCTCCCAGAGCACTAGAATCTTAACCTCTTCAAGGTCAGTCATTATCTATTCTCCTTATCCTCATAATTCACTTTCTACTACCTCCTCTTGCATTCATATCCCACACCTGACTCAGTAACCCTCTATCTTGAGTGGATCTCGAGCCTTGTTTTGAGTGAACTAAGAATGTTTTTTCTTAGTATTTCCTGCTGACATCCTAATATGGCATTAAATACTAGAGTTCTAAAGAAAAACCGTGATACCCCACCCAAACAAAAGCAGCAAATATAAATTCAAACATTAGGGACCTTCTATAGTGCAGTGATGAACAAGCTTATCTCAGAAGTAGAGTAAATTCAATCCTCACTAGGTGTCATACTACTTTGACTAAGCTATGGTTAATGAATAATTTAGATACTATACCATGGATCAATGCTTAAAAATCTAGCTAAGTATACCATAGTGAGTTTTAGGGATACAAAGTGAAATTATCTCCCTTTTGGTAGGATGAATTCATGAGGGTCATATACCAGAGAGTGACACTTCTCAGATATTTAAATTTCTGTACTTGTTTGATATTGAAATCTGCAATTGATAGCTCACATCTTCAGCTTTTTCTCTTGCTGACAACCATACTTTTTGCTTTCTTACAGTTGATAGCATTTTTTTTAATCTTGTCACCCTATGCAAGACAGTAAGTTGTTACTTAATGTGAAAGAATAAGAAAAAAGAGAAACATTATTAAGAAATAAGAACAATGGAAGAATAATGAAAAAGACAGGAGATAATGATTGAGATTGCATTTAAATTTTTCGAGATCAAAATTGTCTGGAAAGCATGGAGTCATAGAAGTTTTGATTATATCTAGTCATTTCGACTGAATAATTGATGAGACGTTGCTGCTAATTTAGTGACGCACTTAAATTCATAAAGTCGACGTATCATGATGATCAGTTCATCTGAACAGTTAACATAAAAGTATTTATAGAAAAGCTAATCTTTTTGTTTCTCGCATTCCTTTACATTCCTCGGAGGTTGTATAGTTTTCTTTCTGAATCTGCCATCAACACAGTGAAACCTGCGTATCTTATATTTTTAAGATTATGTCCATCAATAATAAATCCAGTTATGATCTCCAGCTTCCTTAGAGTAATCTCACTGTAAAAGTTGAATAAATATGGGGAGAGTTAAGTTTTCCAAGCCCTCCTTTCTCATTATGCATCCAAGAAATTGTTCTTTTTATTCATTCAGTTATGTGCCAAGCATGATACATGCTTAGGCAATCATGTATCTTTCGATACCTGACTGACGAGGCAGATTTTTTCCCGCAGTAGATTGCCATTTCTTTCTGTAGTAGACCAGTTGCCTTCCATGCTATAGAACCCGGTCTGTCCTGCTATTTACCCATAGGTAGGAGGAGAAGAAGAGGATTCATACCTTTCCCAAGGGTATTAGCATATAAGTGAATGTAATGGATTCAACTGAAATTCAAACTTGGCTCTCCGATTCCTCAATCCAAGCTGCTATCCATTACTTCATTTCTTTCTCATTGTTCACTTGCTCTGCCCCTGGAATTCTCAGCATCCTTCTGTAGAACCACATTTCTTTGATCTCTAGTTTTCTCTTCACCTGTAGTGGGGAAACTACATTTAACTAAAACTTTTGTTTAAAAAATGAGCTGAATAAATGATTCCTATTTTTTTTTTATGTGTAGAAAGTTTCATAAAGTCTATACCAAACTACAATTTCTGTCTGAATTTCTAGGATGACGAGTTGTTATTTACACTATTTACCCTTGGACTATTATCATCACATTTGTTATTATCACAAAATTTCAGCCGTTGTGCCCCTTTGCTTTTCTTCACGTGTTTGTCAATATGGGTAACCTTCAAGGAATATTGAACTGAACCCTTCATTTGATCTATGGCTAGATTGTTCTGATTCTACTGTCCATATATATATATATATAGATATCTTGTCTTTTGTTTTTTAGTACTATTCAGTGTTTACCCTGTTTCCTGGGACCTGGTAGTATAAATTCAGACTCAGTGGAAATAAGGTGAGCAATAAATCAGCAGTATTAAAAAGGAACACAACAAAATATCCCTATATATGATCAGTGGAAACTGAATAATCTTCCCTTGTAGATTAAATAAAGTGTTTTCAAAAATTCTTGAAGAATACCCAGATTAACAAACATCTGTAGAAGGCTGCAGAGCACTCTGGCTGAAATATTCTAATAGCAACACAAATGATTGATATGATTAATTCATTTTCTATGGCTTATCAACCCATTGCAGGTTATTTAAAGCCAGAAAATATTTTTAGGTTGTAAGATGTTTTTTTTTTTAGATAATAATGATTTATTGATGCAAGCTGGGGGAAAAGAGGTGGATTCATGCCTTTCCCAAAGGTATTTGCATGTAAGTGAATATAACAAACCCAACTGGAATTGGAACTTGGCTCTCTGATTAAAAATTCCAAGCCATTATCCATTACACTACCTGCACATGTAAGCTTACAGCACCTGGTATTCCTAAGCAGTCACCCATCTAAGTACTGACCAGAATCAATGTTGCTTAACCATTAATCAACCCCTGTAGATTAGATAAAGTGTTTTCAAAAATTCTTGAAGATTACCCAGATTAACAGACATCTGAAGAAGGCTGGAGAACACACTGACCGAAATATTATAATAGCAACACAGATAATTGATTGGTTTGATTGATTCATTTTCTATGGCTTATCAACCCATTGCAGGTCATTTAAAGCCAGAGAATATTTGGAACTCGGCTCTCCGATTAAAAATTCCATACCATTATCCATTACACCATTTGCACATGTAAGCTTACAGCACCTGGTATTCCTAAGCAGTCACCCATCTAAGTACTGACAAGACTCAATGTTGCTTAAGCATTGATCATATCAGAACCGGTTTTTCAATGTGATATGGACACTATTATGCAAATAACCAAGCTATAAGTTCAAAGTCTTTTATTTCTGCTGATAATAAAATATACTTTGTCTCTTTTTGAAATCTTCATTATCTTAAATCAACTTCATTTATGATTTTATTTGCTAAACACTTTGGTATAGCAATTTAGTAAGTGTAGCTTAGATGTGGCACAAAGCTGAAAATATGGAACACCCAGTTAGAATTGAACTCACTACTCAATTGTAATTGCTCTAACAAAACAATCTTGCTGACCATTACACCATGTGAAGATGGCCTCAAATACTTTGGTATAGGCTGACAAATATTTCTTTGCAATTTAACCTTCACATGGTAAAACTAAGTTAAGAGAACATAGAGAAAGGGATGTATTTTTGTCAGTAATGTCTTCTTTTTCAAGAAGCAAAAGAATTTCAAAAGCCAAGAAATCCTGCACTTTTCTACTTGGCATGCTAATTACTCTTTCATAGCAAGCATCCAAAAGACCTTCAAGAGAAAATACCAAAGACCTAGGTATGCCATGACTATATATATATATATATATATATATATATATATATATATATATATATATATATATATATATATATATATATCAGTCAGGTTGAGGAAATAAGATGGCTATTTTTGCTATTGTTCTTTTTCAGGTAGATGTGTTTTTCAGCTAAATATTTATCAATGCCATCAGTTTACAGTAATCTTGTTGCTTATACAGGAGCCTGACATTGTCATCACACAACACCATTTTATTTTTTTTTTTTTTTATTTTTTTTTTTGTTAGCATATACACTTAGATCCAACACTTTTCCTACTTAAACAGTCATTTCAAGATATTTTTAGAAGGGGATAATTTGACCTCATTTACACGCTTTTTTATTATCATTCTCTTTTTAAAATTGTATTACTGAAAAGATTTCACTTTTTATAATGCTGTATAAAGTATTAGAATTAGTTTGTACAAATCTCAAAAAACATATCTATTTCTTTTTAAAATGGATCATGTTACACAGAACTGATTGATAATTTGGGAAACTTTGCACTCATTACAAAATGTACTACTAAAATATAGTCTCTAAAACTCTTGTTTATTCACATAAAAATGATTACCTCACTATCCCAATGATTTTCTGAAACTTTCTTTTATGTGATATGTCCATTCAAGATGTGGGTGATCATGGCTCTCCAGAAATTCCAGTTTCTTGTCACACTAAGCAATGCAATGGTTAACCTCCTTAGTATCCTTCTCTGATCCTGTTCTGCTGTCCATTTATACATATGCTTTCCCTCTGCTACTCTCGCATTCAGTATGTTTTGTGAGTGTCAAATTCTCCAAGCCGTCTTTCCTCATTATTTGTCTCAGAAATTTCAAGTCTGTCTTTCTGATCCTAAGCTCACATGTTGTATCCATGGTATTCTCAGTATTCTGTAGAACAACATCTCCATTGCCTCATCACCTCTTCATCTGTGAAGAAAACCACTCTTTCTCAAATTTTCAAAAATAGGATCGAGGGACTTTGTAAAACAAAGAAATTGTTGTATCCTTAAAGAGGTTACAAACAGACAAAGGTGGTACTCGAATGAAAGGAACAGCAACACGTGCATAGATGAAAGAAAGAGAAGTTTATTGTAAAAGGGAATACACTACTGAAAGACAGGGAATCGGTTAGCAAGCTAGTAATTCCAGAAACAAGTTCACCAGGTATATCCTGTGCTTACTATATATATCTACTGATATAGTCAGTATACAATAGGCAATAGGGAGTGTGGGACATTCCATTACAACAGAAATATCTGATTATTTCAATTTACATACATATATTTATGTTAGTATAATACCCATGATCTCAATCACTGTCTCACCAACATGATGTGGCTTCCCTTTGTCTTTTCTATAACTATTTTCATGGCAACTGACAAGCTTTTTTCCCTGTTACCTTGAATGGATGAATTTAAGTGTGCTAATAGATTGGCATCCAGGTCCCACACTTTTACTGTTGAAATAGCTAAATGCAACCATGGAGACTTAAAATAACTAAATGCAATCATGGAGGCTTGGCAAAGGGAGAAACAATGCTATGGTCCACAAAATATAGGATGATGGGGAGAGATATGTTCATCCACGTCGTGAAGAAACATGGCACATAGAAAAAGTGTAGTAACAGACGACAGAAAATGAGACAGAAATTCAAAGGCGGATCAAAATAGCGAAATTAGCCTTTTAGAATCAAAGCAAAGTATTAAGACACAACTTTTCTACAAATATTTTCATGGCAACTGCTCTGATGATCTTTCCTCCTTGGTGCCCCAAATACATGAATTTAAGCATGCTACTAGATTGGCATTTAGGTCCCACCCTTTTGCTGTTGAAATAGTTAAATGTAACCGCCACTTCTACCCCAACAGTTTCTTTTCTCACACTTCCCTCCTGTGGAACTCCCTTCCATTTCCTTGCTTTGCTGATAACTACAATCTTCAAAAATTTAAATGCAATACCAATCACCAACTTCTGTCTTCTTGAACCCCTTTCATCTTTTGTCCTTTCCTCAATCCTCCCTATTCACTTTCACTTTCCCTCCCTACAACCCCTTGCATACCTAGTGGCATTACCACCTTACTTGGGGTGAAATAAGATGAGATTATTTATATATGGTTCATCACTTCAAAGTATTGCTCAATCATCTACTGACTAGGATCAGTATCATATCTGTTCTCTGTGCTTAGGATCAAAGTGCTGTAGTCTAATCCATTGCCTAAAATTAGTATCTGTTCACTTTCCCTTGGATTAAATAGGCTCTCCCTGATCATCTACACAGAACCAGTGTAGTATCTGTACACTCTGCTTAGAATCAAAATTATTGTTCTTGAGTTTACTACTCACTGTCCAAGATCAGTGTAGCATTTGCGTATTCTACCTAGAATCAGTTTTGTTTCCTAGAAACAGTGTAGTATCTGTTCACTCTACCTAGGATCAGCATCACTCTCTGGTCCACTGACTTTGATCAGTTTAGTACCTGTGCATTTTGTTTAATTTCAAGTAGCAGAATGCCAGTGGAATGAATTTCTCACTTGCTTTCTTCACTTTGCCAGACATTCCAACTATAGCAGGACTTGTTAATTTTATATATTAGTATGACAGAAGTTATGTACAATAGTAAAGAAATCTATAGAAAAATTCATACTGTTCCTTATATTAAAGTTAATCTAATCTAAAGTAATACCCATACCTAAACCAGGAAATAGTTATATGACAACAATATATCTCGAACAAAGAAATTAACAGAAATGATTTCCTAATATCTGAGTATGTCAATAATTTATCTTGTCTATGTATGCAATATAAACAAACACCAGAAATAAAGTAGCCACTGGTAAAGTTTAAAAGAACAACCAATTTAAGCAAATCCAGTTGAGCCAATGCAAATTAGTTTTTTTTTACCACAGTAATATATACAACTCCAGCTATGAGTTAAATAACAGGGTAGACCTGACTCTTTAGCCTTGGATAGCAACTAGTCAAAGAGAATGAAACCTCTGAATCCCAAACAATGAGAAGGCAATGGGAAACTACACCACTATCTTTTCAAGAATACATGAGAATTTGCAGATAATAAAGAACAGGAATCTGTGGAGGGTTATGACCATCTATGCCCTGAAAGGACATGTCATTTAAAAAATTATATACAACTACATAGCTGAAACACAAAGCCTTGTAGTGTTCTTTATTTTTACACATAGTCGAATGAAAGCAAAGCATGTAATCAAGTTCATGATTTATTGTTACATTTGATTATGTGGCCTTAATAATGAAAATGTATAAAAAGTGGCCCATTTGCCACCATGCACAGTATCAACAAGCAAAACAAAAGCAGCAAAGTGGCATTAAAACATTTTTGTTTCCTTTCCAGACATTCAGATGAAATGATTTTCTTATTTGACTGCAAAATAAAATTTTAATAAAATAAACTTTTAAAACGGTTAACTTTTCATTTTCTTTCTAACCAATTTTACAAATAAAGCAAGAACAAAAAATTCTTTCATACCATCAGAAAAAGAATATCACATGCCTTTAAAAATTAAAATATATTATCACATTTCATGTTTTTATCAAACCAAAATTATAATACAATTGATAAACAAAATTATAATACAATTGATAACCAAAATTATAATACAATTGATAAACAAAATTATAATACAATTGATAACCAAAATTATAATACAATTGATAAAGTTACAGCTCATTTCTAAAACCTTATCACAATTTTTACGAAATAGATAAATAAAAAGTGAAATGAAATCCAATTTCTAATTCCAAGCCATTATCCATTATACATCCAAGCTTACAGCACCTGGCATTCCCAAGTGGTCACCCATCTAGGTACTGATGAGGCTTGATGTTGCTTAACTTTGATAAACCTATTAAAGAGATTACAAATAAATAATCTTATTAGGTGTTCAAAATTGTATTAATGCATAAAAAACATAATTAAGAGAGACAAGTAGTTGCCAATACAAAAAGAAACAATGAAAAGATATTCTTCTTCTATACGTAATGCCTTTTCAGGGTGTAGGTGATCATGGCTCTCCACAACTTCCTGCTTCTTGTAGCTCTGAGTAAGTTTTATCTTTTTTTCTATCCCTCCTATTCTCTGTTCTGCCAACTATTTACACAACATCTTTAGGTATGTTATTTGTTATTTTCCTCTGTCTCCCTTGCCTATGTCATGTGACTCTCAAGGTCATCTTTCCACAATATGTGTCTAAAAATTTCAATTGTTTATTTCCAATGCTAAGTATAAGTCTCCTTTTCCTTAAAAATTTACAATTGCTCACATATTCAATCCATGGTATTCTCAGCTTCCTTCTGTAGAAGCACATTTCTGTTGCCTCAAATCTGTTCTTCATCTGTGAAGAATTTGTCCAGCATTCACTGTCATATAGGAAGACTGATATTACATAATAGTTCAGCATTCATTTCTTTGTTTGTAATGAAATTTTCCTGTCACTTAATACTTTGCTTAGCTTTTGGAAATCACCTTTCACTATTCTAATGTACCTTCAGATTTTGCCATCACATTTTCTATCCTCTGTTAAAACACTTACTAGATATTTAAATTTTTGTATTCACTTTTCTGATGTCCCAAATTCATGATTCATATGTTCTTTCTTTTCACAATTGATGTTTAGTCCTTTCTTCTCTCTTTACTTTACAACCTTCTCTCAGTGTTCCTATAGTTTCCTTTCTGTATCTGCTATCAATACTGTGTCACCTGTATATCTTATGTTGTTAAGATTGTGGTTACTAATAATGAATTCTGGAGGGACTTCTAATTCTCTCTGTTTTATCTTACTTTAAAGGCTGAATAGGTCTGGTGAGAAGACACTTCCTTGTCTTACACCTCTTTCTATTGACATGTGTGTATTTGCTTCCCTATGTTTCCTTTTCTTAATCTGCACAATATTTTAATTTCCTCAGTCAAGTTCTGAGGAGTGAGGAGAAATAATCTGTTCGCTCATTTTATAGTTTGTTTCTCTTGTATTATCACCTACTTATTCAAAGTTGGAGTTTTTCTCTCGTTCCTTTTAATTATGTATGTTTATATTGCATAGAAATGAGAGTGAAATGAAAGTGATAATATTTCCAGTTTGCCCTTCCTCATTATAGGCATTAACGTGTCTATTATTAGGTTGGTGCAAAAATAATGTCGTTTTCTCGCATACGTTAATATGTGAGAAAACGACATTATTTTTGCACCAACCTAATATATAGTAACACCTTAATACATGGATGGAATAGAATAGGTGAAAAAAAGGAATGCCAAATATGCAATGTTCTCAAAGAGAGTTTTGAAACTGATATATACATACTTGTCACTCCCACACAGAAAAATTATAACATATACATACAACAAGCAGTGTGAAAGGGGCGAAAAGAGAGAATTACAAGTGAGGCACAATAAATTCATTTTACAATTGAAATATCTAGATATAACCATAAGTTCTATACTAACAGTTTCTATCGCATTTCTCATTTGTGGAACTCTCTTCCGGCTTCTTGCTTCTCAGTCAACTTTGACCTACAAAAATTTAAATGCAATGTCAATCATTATCTTCTGTCTTCTTCATTGTTGTTCTTTTATTGTACTCTCTCCTCGATAATTTTTTTTTCCCAAATTCTCTAACACTCAGTAACCAGCACTTGCATCTTAGTGGCTTTATTGCCTTGCTTGGTGTGAAATGATTTACAAAAAAAAAAACAAGGGGCCTAGCAAACTTAGCTATAGTAAATGTCTAAACAATTAAGTAATTACCCTCATGTGCCAAAAGTCATAGGATAGGGACCTAATTTCCACATATCTTAGCCATATATATGTAATAATAGTAATATAGTGGTGAACTTGGAAAAAAGATTTATTCTGCCCATAGCATTTCCCCCATTATGGGCATTATTATATCTGTGATATGATAGCACTGTATTTCACAGATGGAACAGTGATTATTTAATGATTATTAAGTGACTACTGACTGGAACTATCCAGTCAAATTAGTGTAAATTATTGTGCATCAAGGATTTGGGTTTTGATTTAGAATTTACTGGACATTAAGCCGAGACACACTACTAACAACGTATTCACTGAAATGGTTAATTATTTTTGGTTGATTTTTACTTTTTTCTTCTTGTTAAGTATTTATTTGCGGTTGTAATTAAATACTGTTTAATTATAACATTGTAGTCTTGAGTTATACTTAATTATTAACAGCCAACGTATGTCACAAGAATAAGTATACCATGCTTAGAGTATTGCTGCCACATATATATTGCTATATATTTAGAACAGCATTTCTCAACCAGTACACCCAGGTGCACTAATGAGTCCCAAAAGGTAGCAAGGTGCACCTCAAGTTTACAGAAGAGACATTTATGAATTATTTTTATCTTTAAAAAATCTTTATTTATAAAAAAAATGCTAGAGACACTAGCACATGACTTCTATGTTTAAGACAAGGCTTTGTCATTTGATATTTTAAACTCGATGTTAAATTCTTAATTTTTAATGAGGAGATAAACCTTTCCTCGAGGCATAACATACAGGGTCTATTCAAAAAGTTACCAAGATGCATCAAGCACAGTTTTCCCATAAGCATACTTATATATTTTAAGACATTTTTATGTTTATACATATTTTTTTATAGATAAAAACATAAAAATGTCTTAAAATAATTGTCAGACTTTGTCCATTTCATAATACTTATATATACAACATGATGTCATAAAAATTTTATTTCAGGAGATTTCTTTATAATTTTCCTATTTTCAAATTTCATGACTAATTTTTCCTTATTATAATTGAAAGTGCACCCTCAGAGTTTTAGCTATTCTACAAGGGCACCCTGAAGTAAAAAAGGTTAAGCAACACTGATTTTAGTCAGTCAGTTATGTGCCATGACAATATTTTAATACTTAATCCCTGAACTTTATAAAGCAATAAAAAAAGTAGAATAGTTTTTTTTGTTTTTTTTTTATAACCAGTGATGAGTTAATTCATCTGTTTTCTCATTTGTCCTGTAGTTTTCAATAGCCAGATTGTTTTAAAAAAATATTATACTGTTTCACTTTCACTTTTTATAATAAAATGTAAATATATCCTTTACATTCCTGGCTAGAAAAGAAATGAATCCACCAAGTTTCATAACACTAAAATAAAAAAATTTTCTTTAATTTAAAGAGAAAATCACTTTCTTTAAATTAAGTAACATAGACTAAAACTGAAAAGTGAATCTTTAAAAATATGTTCAGTTCAACTGAATTTCCATACTGATTCTTAAAACCACTGTCTTTCAGGTGGAATTATATAGTTTTATATTTTAACACTTATCAAGTTAAGCCAAAATAATAAAAATCAACTGTCCCTTTTTTTTCTTAACAATAAATCACTTGGTGTTTCCTTTTTCATTAAAATTTTGAGATATTCATTTTTATCGTGTTCTTTTCATTTCTAAAAATGTACTTTTCTTTACAATTTTTTCTAAAATTAATTGATAATTTGGTAATTTTTTTTTTAAGGTTCTTCAAATAAAAATCATACAAAGAAAGTATTGCTAGTTTTCCCCACCCTAAAACAAAAATAAATTATTTTCATTAACCACTTCTATCTTCAAGATGACTTTGTCTCAAATGTTATGGTCTACTCCAAACTTACCTAAAATTCCATGGACAGGGTAAGTATGCAACAAGGAAGTGTTAAAAAAAATGAAAACAAAAAGATTTTTCTGATACTCAGAATTGGGAAGCAACAGCTGAAATTTCTTGGATACATAATGAGAAAGGATGACTTAGAAAACTTAACCCTCACAGAGCATAGACAGATAGGGGTAGGCAGTGAGCAACTTACATGACAAGCTTGTGTGAATGGATGGTGGGGGTGGAAGCCTTAGCAGAAAGAAGAAAAACAACTACGAGCCACACAAGATAGGAAGTTGTGGAGAGCCATGATCGTCTATGTCCTAAAAGGTCGCAGCACATAGAAGAAGAAGAAGAAGAAGAAGAAGAAGAGGAAGAAGAAGAAGAAATTCTAAACTTCAAATGTCTAAAAAAATTGATTTTCCTGCAATTATAAAATAATATCATCACTTATTGTAGGTAATCTCATTAATTAATTATATTAAATGCATTTCTCATTAAGAGTTCCATGGAAGTAGCCATGTGCTAAATTTATCTCAGTCTAACAAATAATTAATATTAAATTCAGATCTCATTACTTTTTACATATGAAATCTTGGCCATATAAATTTTGTATTCAACTTTTTATTTCTGCTACTGAACACAACTGAATAAATTAATTTGGAAGTTAATCTAAATAAATAATTATTGATACGAAACTAATTGTTTTTCAAGAGTGTTCTCAGTTGGATCTAAATTTTAATATAAAAGGGCCAAGGTCCTCAATTGTAAATATATAAATTTGAGGATTTACCTCCCCTGGATCATGTGTTTAGGGCCTGCAAGATTAGAATGATTCTCACTCAGGATCTTGTTTCTCTGATTTTATTTAAATGAGAAAGCGTTTATATATATATCATTAATTAATTTGCATTTGCATTATATCTGACTATCAATATATAAATTTATGTCAAATCTAATTTTTAAAGAAGCACAGCAATAACAGAAAAAAATCGTTAAACAACATCTTTAACAATATTAGACTGGAAAAAATCTACTAAGTGCTTTGAATGAAAATAATTGATATACACAGTATTTGACTCGTTGATAGCATTACTAAAAGCCAATATAGTAAATTAGTTTCTAGCATCATCAAATGTGAAGTTTTTATTCCCAAGCTTCCATCACTGGTTCAAATCTCAGTATCAGCCATATATTTTTTTTTTTTTTTTTTTGTGAGTATTTGATTAAAAGTTAAAAGATTTTAACTAAAAACAAATATTGTGTTTATAAGTGAATTCATAAAAGATATTGTGATTTTTGTGAGTGGATAAATGAAAAAAAAAATTGTTTCTCAGTGATATTCAATTGGAACAGTTTTTACTTTTTTTACAGACGGATTCTACTTGAACACTTGAAGACTTGTCTCGTTCTTGTCTTCTTGGTTTAAATAAATGCATTGAGCTTGTATAATTCTTGCGTATTGCTAATTGTATTAAATAACATTGATGCTTTCGTTTCTCTCCTCTTCTTTGATTTCCTTTTATTCTGTTTGCAATCAGCAAGATTTTTTATCGTATTTTGCACAGTGCCTCATTTCTGTTCAGTAAGTAGGCAAATATTCACAAAGCGGTAACATTTTTGATACCATCCCTTTTCTCATCTGCCTTTCTCATTCTTCAATGCTCTGCTCATTTTTCTTCCCTTTTCTTTTCCCTTCCCCACCTCATTTATTTGTTTTTTCTTTGCCCTTTTATTTCTCTCCTCTTTGAAACCTTTTGTTCTTTTAAATAATATTTGTTTTTTTTTTTCATGTTTTTTTCTTTTTCCTCTCTTTTTAAGATTTTCTTTTCTTTATATTCTTTTTATTTTAATTTTTCAATTAATTCCTCTTCAAATTTTTCCTCTCTTCATTTGCCTTCACTTGTCTTTTTTATTTTTTTTTTTTTTTTTCATCTTTATCTTCTTCAACTTTTTTCATCTCCATTATATTTTTTGTCCTTTTCTTTTCACTTATTTTTCTCTTTTTCTTTCTTTCTTGTTTTCTTTTGTGCTTGTCATCTTTCACTTTTTTTTTTTTTTTTTTTTTACATATCTTTTTCATTATTTTTTTCTCTACTGTTTCTTTCTCCCTTCAGTTTTTCTGGTCTTTTCTTTTCTCTTGTTTTCTTTGCTTTTTTTCATTGTCTTCAAAATTTTCTCTTTTGTTTTCTTCTACAATTTATTCCCCTATTTATTGTTCTCCATATTGCCTCCTCTTATTCTTTACCCTCCTCTTCTAAACTCATTCAATATTTTTAACCTTTTTCTCTTCACCAACCTCTGCTACAGGTTTTTTTTTTTTTCTTTTACTCTTCTTACATTTTCTTTCACATTCCTCTCTATTTTTTATTCATATTTCTTCCTCTCCTCCAACCACTTAAAAGCTTTTCTTTTCTTTTTTTCATTTCATCATCTTTTCTCTTATTTTCCACCTTCTCTTTTATAGTTTCTTTTATTTCTTCAGTAAACAATTCTTTATTTTTTCTCCTCTTCATTCTCTTTTTTTCCCTCTTTTTTTTTCTTACCAAACTTTTACAAAAGAAAGGTTAGGACTGGATGCTACTTGTAAGTGAATTTCTAAAGAGCTGCATTTGTCACTTGGATTATATATTTATTTATACCTATATTGATAGATAGTAAATGCTTGCATCTTTAAATTTGCATTTATTTATACATTTGCACATAAAAATGCATTAAGAGTATGTCTGTATATTTACCAAAGTGTATAGTTATGTGTATTTCTGTATATACATACACCACCATATATAAGTGACTATAACTGCATTCTATACTTCTGTTGATGTATGTCTGCTTATATGTGATGGCTGGCTGGCTCAGATAACAAAGATCTGCTTTTCAATGTGGGCCAAAAGTCTCTAACTACAGACAGACAAAACAACTACCTATTTGTCTGTCTGTATGTCTGTCTGTCTGCTTCTTCAGGCTGTCTCTTGATTTTTCTTCACTTGGGTATTCCAATCCACTATCTTAACAAAAGCAACCAAAAATCATCTTTGTTCTAAGAGGACCCAAAATTCAGCAGGTCCCAAAAATGTCTGACACTGATATAAGTGTTATTTCTTCGGTAAGTAAATTGTTTTTAGATATCTGCACACATTGAAAATATTTTGGTTTCTTTTTCAACTTACCTTTTTTTTTTATTTTTGTTTTGTTTTTTTTAGCTAAAGCAATTCACAAAATGTATTTTTCTTTCTACATAAGTAGAAAGGTAAATATTACCATCTCAGGTTACAAGCACCTAACCTGGTCATGTGTAAAGAATTATATATTTCTTATTCATACATAATAGCCGACCTATGCAAGTAGTTTGTTTTGAATTATCTTACCACCCCCACTACTCATCAAGTTGCTTTCTAAAAACAAGTTTCTCATTGTAAAATTTATCAAGTTCTTTTGTTTAATTCAAATTTAAAATTTACTTATTCACATTTTTTTTTTTTTAAATGAATGAAAAATTTTAACAATAAAAAAATATTAACCACAAACTCATAAATTAAAGTTTTGTAAATAAAAAAATTTTACTACTTCTTTAATGTCTAATATCATTGACTTATTACTATTACTACTTGATTTGCTAGTGTTTAATAAAGTTCATGTTTTTCTGCTAATATTACTAAAAAATAGATACATACTTTACTAAGCTTATATTTCTTTTTGCAATGGTAATTTCAAAATAATAGCAAAAATCATTTTAAAATTTGTTTTTAATATTGGACTTTCACAAATCAATCTAAATAACTTATATCAGAATTGTTTAAAATATAACACTTCAAACATACATTTACCTGTCTTTCGTTTAACCATAAGTAAGTTATTTTGTTGGTATTTACATTATTTCTTATTATTGTAAATGTTATTTTGAGATTGCAACTCAAATATAGGTTCTGACTAAAAATATAAAGTTATAGTAATAAGACATAACATTAAATAAAAAAAATATTGACATTTGTAAAACCTTCATAAAAATTGTTTAATGTTTATCATAACAATTCATACCAACCTGAAAATTATACATAATACATATGAAGTCAAACTATACAATTTGTATATTTTGATTATATTTTTTAAACTGGTATTTCTATTTGAGGAGGTATAGTGGATTATAAAAATGTTATCAGTAATCAAAATTATATAAAATATATTTATTAAAATACAAATTATATTTAATTTATATTAAATATAAATTAAATATTTAATTATAAATATTTATAATTAATATAAATTATTCAAATGTGACACTGTTTATATATCCAATTCATCTTAAATTTATATTAATATATCTTTTCAGTTTTATGTCTACCTACAATGTTTCCCAAATTGTATGTCTACTCCATTAGATACTTCTATTATTTAGAATAGAATAATATATTCAGATGTTATGCAAAATTTCCCTTTTTACATAAATATAATTTGTATTTACGAAATTTATTTACATTTTCTGGCCCAGAAAATGTATGGTCACTTTACTCTGATACCTTTAGAAAAGGCATGAACTTGTCTTTTATCTGTGTGTTGGCAACTGACAGGATTCTTTATTCAAACACTCTAGAAAGAAAGGAACTTGTGAAGAGCCATGACCACCTATGTCCTGAATGGACATGGCATTAAAAAAAGATTCTAACAGATTTATTCTTAAGAGAATATATTCCATTAGGATTGAAATGTTAATATAGGTTTTCCTAAGAACAATCATAGTTGTTTACAACCCTTAAAGAAAAGGAAGTCATGGAGAATCATGATCACCTATGTATTGAATGGCATTTTAAAAACTGAAAAAATTGTTTGTTGACAATTGCTTAGACTCCTTTAGAAACATCGAAATTTTAGAAATGTTTCCTTTAGAATTAGAAATCCTTTTACAATTAATTTTTCCTTTGGACAAATAAATTAAAAATATTAATATTAAAACTTGTACATTCACTCACATGGATAATTCATATTAACATATGAAAATGTTTATATATCCAATTCATCTTGAATTAATATTAATATTAATATTGATAGCTTTTCAGTTTTATGTCTGTCTCTTTATATACTTAGAATAGTTGCAAAGAGGTATGATTTCTACATTTCGATATATGCATATAAAATAGGATACAGAATTCCGACAAAGTTTTCAATAAATATGACAAATGGAAAACTGTTTCATTGAAACTAAATTTGATTCCATTTTTCACCTTTTAATGTTTTGTCAGATCAAAATGAAAAGAAATATATATGTGTGTATGCTTAAATAATAAATAATTAGTACTTTTTCCGATAAGCTGGCATTTATCATGATGAAAGGAAAGAACGAAAATGAGTGAATTTTAAGAAAGTCCGTTAATATTTATTCTGTATCCTTTCTTTATAATTCTAAATTCATGTTGAAAGATATTTAAATATTCTCCTAGTTTTTCTCTATTGAATTTAATGTAAATCTTCATCTTATTTTCAGAATGGCTCAACAGCAAAAAATTTATGTAGACTTTTCTGAAATTAGATATATCTAATCATCATTGTAACATTCACATTAAATAATAAAACTAATTAAGAAAATAAAAAGGAAATATTTATTACTTTAGGAGCTAAACTGTTAAATAATTGCAACATCTTGGAATTTTCAAAATTGATAATATTAGGTTGGTGCAAAAATAATGACGTAATAATGTCGTTTTTTGACGTTAAAAAATACGTCAAAAAACGACATTATTACGTCATTATTTTTGCACTAACCTAATACTTCAGCTATTAATAACTAAATTTTGTCCAAAAATTAATATACATCCTCAATAATAATTTAGTATTTCAAGCATAAGTCTGACATTATTATTTTCATATTATGAGACACCTAATACAAAGTGTGTGTTCTAAATTTTTTTCTAAATAACTAATAAACGGAGGGCTCTTAATAAAAAAGGTAATCATAAAATCATTTAAATGCTCAAAAAGTGTGAAATTAAATGTGGTGACCTTAATAAGCTGGGAGATATTGGAAAATTCCATCTCCCCACCAAAAAAATAACACCCTCCCTAGGTACACACAGCACTATCACCTAAGAGTATCCATTTCCTTTTTACATGAAAAGAAAAGACATTAACATTAGCAAAGGAATGAAATGATAATATTCGTTTATACATGTTTGAAAGGTCTACAAGATTGGATCAATAACTATGTAACCTGACAAAGTTATTAACTGGATTTTGATGTCTAATTTTCACTATTTTATCAACATTCATTACTTAATTAAGTGCATTGACAAGGAAGGAGATTATTTATTGTGTAAAATGAATGTTTTTTTTTTTTTTTTGTTTTTTTATCATTCAACTGAAGACTTATTGATGTATTTGGTTGGTGCAAAAATAATATCGTTTTTTGACGTAGTTTTTAACGTCAAAAAACGATATTATTTTTGCACCAACCTAATACCTATATATGCATTCTAAAGTTTCATCAAATTAAAAGGATTTAATGAAATTTCTCTTATTTTGAATAGCTTATATTTAAGATAGTTCATATTCTCTTTTATATTTTAAATTATTCAAATATTTTCAGTTTCGTATTGTCTTTATGTTATATTTTTATTTAGTGTTTTGTAAAAGCTTCCAGTGTTTTTCATAAAAGAATATTTTCTGTTGCATAGTTAATCTCACAATTCCAAAAATGTAAAAATCCATCATAATTAATTAGTGTTAAATCATGATTAACTTACCACATTTTTATTGTTCTTGGTTCTTACCTGTTAATAGTGTACAAAAAATGACTATAACAAAGAACCTATGTTTAAGAAAATTATACTATTATTCTGTTTGTTTGTATAAAGAAGAGATGAGATTAGTTGATGCATTCTATACCATTTCTTAAGGTATTCATTTCATAAGAAAAGAGAAAAAGGCATTTTTCCCCACAATGTAATTTCATCATCTAGCTATCTGGATAGTATAGTAACAGATTAATGGGAGTGCTATGCAAAAGAGAATATTTCCAGGTATATTTTCCCATTATGGACATTAATATATCTATGATTTAGTAACACCTTAATGCACAGACAGAACTGAATATCTGAAAGAAAGGAATGATAAACATGAATTCTTCTCAAAGAGATTTTTTATGTGTGTGTGTGTGTATATACTTATCAAAAATTTGTCCCACAGAGAGAAACTATAACATATGTATACAACAAGCAATGTGAAAAGGACTAAAAGAGATACGGTCTTACTTGTAATATTTCGCAACAGGAAATGAGGCAGGCCAGGGATGTCTCTCTTATGTTTCTGGTGAGATCATGTGGGTTTACCTGTTCACCCTACCACTGTAGGCTTATGACATCCATCTTTTTTTTATATTTTTTTAATCATTTCACCCCAAGCAAGGCAATAAAGCCACTAAGATGCAAGTGGTTACTGAGTTTTAAAAAATTTGAGAAAAATACTATTAAGGAGAGAGGACAATAAAAAAACAAGAATTAAGAAGCCAGAAGTGAGTCCCACAAGAAGTGTAATAGAAGAAACTGTTACATCTAGCTATTTTGACTATAAAATAATGAGACATTGCCTCCAATCTAGTACTGTGTTTTAATTTATAATGTCTTGGTACTATAGAAGAAAGTTCATTAAAACAATTACCATGAATGTATTTATAGAAAAAGCAAGGGGAAGCTATATAAAGTGGTGGGAAAGGACTGAAGCCAAGATGCCAGGTCAAAACTAAAAACATTGCAGATTTCTTCTTTGGATTTTATCAAGGATCTCTAAATATATAGCAGGAGCACCAGATCAGATGCGGCAGCAATATTCTAAGAATGGATGAATGGTAGACTTATAAATATGTAAAATAGATTCTGTCAAGAAAAATTGTGTAGCATGACATAGTAAACCAACTTTCTTAGCTGCAGACTTAGCAATTGATACTACATGTCAACTGAAAATGTCAGTCTGAGAAAGTGCAATGAGTCACTCTCCTGGAGGTTGGCATTAGCCATGCTAATGGGAGTTTAAAAGGGTTCTCTCTGATGATTACAAGAGAGCAGTTTTGTTTTTGAGGAGTTAAAATTAACAAGCCACTCCTTGCCCCATTTAACAACAAATTGTAAGTCATTTTTTAGATTAGCTGCCAATTTGATCTTATCAAACCAATCAGACTTACTATTAAGACAAAAGTAAATAGTTGCATCATCAGCATAGATAACACATTGAGAACTGATGACATCAAGAAGGTAATTTATGAAAATTAGAAACAATGTAAGTCTATGGATAGAGCCCTGGGGAACACCTGCATTTATGCAAAAAATAGAGAAGAGTAGCCATTCAAGATAATGTTCATTTTGCGATTTGCTAAGAAAGACTAAATCTGTTCAAAAATTTAACCAGAAATATCATAACCTTTCAACTTATGAGGAAGACCAGAATGCCAAACCCTGTAATGTGAGATGCTTAACCAATTCAGAGTTAATTAGAGCCTCTAGTACTTTGCCAAAAAGAGGTAGAAGTCTCATAGTCCAATAGTTAGAAGGATCAGATGGTTCACTTTAGACTGGAATTACAGAGGAGTTTTTCCAACAAGCAGGAAAGCAAGAAGCAGCAAGGTATTCATTGTAGAGTTTACAGAGGATAGAAGACAGTTCAAGAGCACATTTCTTAGGGACAATTGCAGGGATACCATCAAGTCCACATGTTTTGTGAGATTCCAGTTTAGAAGTGATAGCAAAAACCATGGACAGAGTTATATGTATATCACTTAATAGACTCATTTCTAAGTGGAAAGCTAGGCAAAGGTACTACAAATGAGTCAAGAGTAGAATTTAAAGAAAATTTACAATTAAAACATTCTGCTTTATCAGCAAAAAATGTTAATACCTCAAATTCAGTGAAGAGAGGCAGAATAGAAGATTTATTCTTATTTAACGCACGATTACAGAGCAGCCAGTAGTCATGTGAAACAAACTTGTTAGAGAATATACTGTGCCTTATTCTATCTGCAGACAAAGACTTAGCCTCTTTGAGGACATATTTACAATTATTTTGAGCAGTTACAAATAGTTATTTGTTGTGATCAGAATTATCATGTTGGGGCACCCATAAAATGTGATTCCTATGGGCTATAGTGGCTGAACAGGCTGGTGTGAACCAAGAAGAACATTGTCGTTTAATCTGATATTTTGAGGAAGGCACAATGGCATCAATGCTGGCTTTAGCCCAAGAAGAAACTTCTGTGGCACAATTCTCAATAGGAAGGTTAAGAATATCAATCCAAGAGGCATCTCAAATAGTCACAAAATAAATCCTAATCAGTACACTGGTAACAGAAAGAAGACTTTTGAATAGGTGTTTCCTTTCTAATAAACTACGCAAAAGAAATATCAATAGGTATTACAGCATGATCTGAATTGCCAAGAGGACAGAGTTGTGATTCTCTACAAGAGCTAGGAGAGGAGGTAAAGAACAAATCAAGTAAAAAAGAAAAGATTTGAGATTTATCCAATCACTTTTCTTCTCTTCAATTTCTATAAATCTGAAGCATTATATTCATGACTATAAGCATTGCTCTCTTTTGCTTTTAATATGAAGCAACACAACTCATAAACTTAATTGTTCAGGTAATTCATCAGGAAACTGTGGCTACATACACTTGAATCACACACTTGTATACTTCAAACTTCTCTGCTTATGCACCAAGATTTTATTTTCTAATCTAGTCATTTATTTTATTTATTTATTTGCTTATGTATTTATTTGTTTGCTTATTTATTTTTTCTCAACGGGTGTAGATAGGTCTGCCTATTGCTCAGTCTATATTACATTCCCATCTAGTGGCGTGCATAGGTTTGGTAAGGTTTGGTGATGCCCAGGAGCAACTCCTTGATTGTATGCCTCTAATATTCAAATAGGGGAGGCCTATAGGGCCTAGTACTGAGAAATGTGAGAAAGGCAGATATTTTAAATGTGTAAAAACAGATGAAACATGAAATAAACATTTTATTTCAAATTTCAAAAAGTAAATTTTTATTTCACTTTTTGATTGGATGTCCTCCCGATATGGATACCCAGGTTCATCTTACCTTCTGCATTCCCCTCTGCATGCTACTGTTCCCATCTTTTGAACAAGAGGAGAGGTTTATCCCTTATTTCCTGTTTAGGATGTGGGTTCCTGCTTCCTTCTTCTGAGGGTAGCTGTTATGACTTTTTGGTGCTATAATTAGCTGGAGGCTATGACTTTTCATACTGAAGCTATTGCGTTGGTAGTTTTCTTGTTGCTGCATCACAACTGGAGCCCAAACTCCTAAGTAGGACTTAGAGAGGCTGTTCTGATCAACAGTCACATAATATCATGGTTCTTAGAGTACCATGTTGTATATGGATAGGTGTCCCTGCAAGTACTTCCAGTGGGCAACACCAAAGTTACACTATGCTGCAGTCTGCATCAATTTCCAGCCAGCTCATATTACCTTTGATGACCAGTAGCTACTGTTATTCTTGGCTTTTTCCACCTTAAAACTATATCATCACCAAAACAATTAAAGAAAATAAAACTAAAGTGACTTAAGGGGTCTGTAATGTAATTGATCCTGTCTTGATATCTTAACTTCAGTCAGCTTTCTCGCTCCATGATGTAGCTTCTCTCTGTCTTTTCTACAAATATTTTTACAGCTACTAATGAGTTCTCCTACTTTGTACCTTGACTGCATCAATTTAAGTGTACGACTAGATTGGCAACTAAGTCTTACCATTTTTTTCTGTTGAACTAGTTAGATGCAACCACCACTTATATTCTAATAGTTTTTTCTTGTACTTCTTACTTTCCATTTTCTTACTTCGCTGTCACATACTGTTGTAGTGTCTTCCCTCTAATGAGTCTATTATGGACTCATCCACTTACTATAAAGTAGTAGGAAAAGTAAACCTCGGGGGAAACGTGATATAGACTGTTCTAATGAGGCTGTAACTGTTCACAGCTCCTCTCAAACTGTCTGCCTTGGGCAGAGTGGAACCTGAACCAGACTGTGCCGAAGGGCAGAGTTTCATCCAGGGAGGTAGACAGACCCGAACCCGTTTATGCAGGTTCTATGGGGATTTTTTGGCTGATCCTATGAGCTCGGATGACCCACATTAAACTCGGCCTTATGCCACATATAAGCCTTGTGGTGGGGAGCTGTTAAATATAACAGTGATAGACTGAATGCTGGTCAATCAATTCACACTCTCAAGTCATGTAACACACTTCTATTGTATTTACTGTTCAATACACTATTTATCTGCAACCTCTTTTTTTGTTATTTCTTAACCAATTACTTGGTCACAACACATACAATCTTCAAAAATTTAAATGCAATGCCAATTGCCATCTTCTCTCTTCCTAAAACCTATTCTTTTATTGTCCTTTCTCCTAACTAAAGTCTTCTCATTCCCTTTCACTCCCTGTAACCTCTTGCATCTTAGTGGTATTATCATCTTGCTTGGGATGAAAAAAAATTTACAATTGGCTTTTTTCATACTAAAGTTATCTTCTTTTTAAAGAGTTTATACTTATGAAGTTTATGCATTTTTCACTTTAATTCTCTCTTTCTAGCATCTCCTTTCCACTCTTTCTCACTCAATCTCCCTAACTACCTCTCAGATAACTTACACACACACACACTCTCTCTCTCTCTCTCTCTCTCTCTCTCTGATAGGTTTCATTCTCCCTTTCTCATAGAACACCTCAGGCATATTTATCTCCCTCTCTTTTACTTGCTCTCAAATATCTTACACACACACAAACACTTCTCACTTGTAAAATACCCTTCTGGCTCCATGCTTTCCAGCCAACTTTCATCTGCAAAAATTTAAATGTAATGTCCATCACTATCTACTGTCCTCCTGATTACTCTTTTCTCTTCCCACTCATTATTAATGTTTCTGTTCCTAATTCCTTCACACTCTGTAACCCCTTGTGTCTTAGTGGCTTTACTGCCTTGCATGGGGTGATGCCAATTGAAAAATGGCATTTACATTTATTTACTACAGGAGACCAAATCATGACCAAGATGACTGGTAGATGTCAGAAGCAAAATTGGATTCATCTATTTTTGCAGAAAGATAGAGAAAGATGAATATACTGAGGTAGAGGGGATGGATAAAGAGAGAAAGAATGAGAAAGAAATAAACAGACTGAAATAGAGAGAGGGAGAAAAAAGATAAACAGAAAGAAAGATGAACAAAGAGAGAAACAGATGAACAGTAATAGAAAGATGATCAGACTGAGGTGGAGAGAAAAAAAGTGATGAACAGTGATAGAGAGAGAGAAAGATGAACAGACTGAGAAAGGTAAAGGGTGAGATAAAGAAATGAATAGACTGGAATAGAAATGAACACTTACATATATATATATATATATATATAAACAGACTCAGAAGGATAAAGAGAGAAAGATATGAACAGAATGAAATAAACAGAGAAAGAGTGAGAGATAAACAGACTGAGACAGAAAGAAAGAGATGAAGAGAGAAAGAGATGAACCGTGTCAGAGAGATAATCAGAGATGAAGAGAGAAAAAAAATAACCAAAGAAAGAAATGAACAGTGATAGGCAGAGAGAGAGAGAGAGAAAGAAAAAAAACTGAGATAGCCAATTAACTTGATAGAGATATGAAGAGATTGAGATTGCTAGATAAAAAAAGTGTAAATGAGAAAAAAGAAGTTGAATGTTGTTCTGTTTTGTAAGCAAACTTATGGATCATAAACTAAACCCATATAAAAACACTTTTTGTAAATGTTACATCAAACCATTCATAAAAATTGATTCTGTGTCATTAAACTTCTGATCAATAACTAGAACAATTTTGCATTCTTAATTACACACCATAATCAATAATCATTTACAAGAGATTCACAAAATTAACAAACTATATTGTTACAATGTTTATGCTATTGATTTGTATTGACAAATATATGCCCAGATGTTAGAATGTGTGTATGAGGAGGATGAGTTTATGCATCTGTATTTATGTGTATATGTCAGTATAAAGTAGTACATAAAAATAGTGGATCCATATATGTAAATGTATATGACTACAGGTAAATCGTTCATATTTGTCCATATATGCATATGCATGTATAGGGAAAATGTAGGCCTTATTTACACAAATATATAATATTTATATTTATATAAGAGTAAGTTGTCTGTTTTGATTAGTCTTACTCTTATGTCCATCGTCTTTTCATGTTGAATTAAATATAGTCTAATGTTAATTATGTTTTATGAATATGTCCTGAAGATGGTCTACTAGACCAAAACGTCCAACGTTGACATTATATTAACATTAAAACAGCATAATTGCATATTAGGATTTTTGTTTGTTTTCTCTGTATATTTTTTTTTACACATGTATATAATTATATGCAGATGATAGAAGTTGCATATATAATCATTACTACATATACATATGTGTCTGTGTGTATGTGTGTGTGTGTGAGAGAGAGAGAGATGGGGGAAAACTACAGAAATAAAAATTATATGTAAATATATAAAATTACTTAAAGACCCTATTTTTGTTTTGGCCCAAGTCATGAATTCTGTCAGAAATATAATAAATCAATCATTAGAAAAATAATTTTTTATCTTATACAAAGTTTTTAAGAAATTTGACAAATTTCATTAAAAATAGATTTGATTATGTGTTTTACCATTCAAGGCTCCATTAGATCAAAAAAAAACAAAAAGAAAGAAATGTGTTTGTATTCGTGTGTATGTTTAAATAATGATTCATAGTACTTTTTGCCTAAGCTGGCATTTCTCATGATTAAAGAAGAAAGAAAATAAGTGACTCTTAAAAAAGCCGTCAAAAGTTGTTAATATATTTTCCCAGTTTTTTTGTTTTTTTTTTGTATCGAATTAAAGCAAATTCTCAGCTCATTTTCAGAATGACTCAAAAGCAAAAAATTCATAAAACCGTTTCTGAAATGAAGGCAAATTCCAAGGCAAATTCTTATACAATCCTTCAGAATGGGTTGAAAGTTACAGATTTATATGTTTTTGGTCTATCCATGTGTTTCTTAAGGAAAATGTACTATGATTCATTATTTAAGTAGACACACAATTGCACATACACACATTACTTTTGTTTTTGGAACTGACAAAACCTTGAATGGCGAAAAGTATAATAAAATCTATATTCAATGAAACATTTTCTATTTGTGAAATACATACATATACATATATATATATATATATATATATATATATATATATATATATATATATATATATATATATGCTGATGAACCAAAATACATATGTATGTATGTGTACTCTGATGGGCCAAAACATTAGTAGTAGCAAAATATGGCAAGAATGACAGCTACTACCTCATAACTAATATACATGTCAGGATCAAGTGTATATAAACAGGCAAGTCAGCTTCAAATACTTTAATTTAATTGACTTTGCTGAAGGTCAAATTGTTATGGACAGAAGATTAAGTCAAAGCATTTGAGAAATACTCACATTCATTTGTGGTGAGTGCCTCCTAGAAATGGTCCTAGGAATCAAAAATCACCAATTTTTGATAAGGCAATGAGTAGCCATGTTGTATTGATGTGAGAAATGAACAGAAGATTTCACATACAAGCTAACGCAATAACAACTACAGCACAAATTGAAGATAACTTGTTTTAATTTCTGAAATGATAAATTATCACTAATTACGTCTGGGCTGTTGTCCACATCTTTGTTATTATTACAAAACTTTGTGCTTTGCATTTCCAGTAACTTTCAGGGAATTTTCAAACTTCTGTCTCATAATACTCTGCCCAGCTTTTGGAATCTGTTCTTGTCCATCCCAATACATCTATGGATCTCAGTGTCACATTTACTGTCCTCTGTCAAAACCCTTCCCAGATATTTAAACTTCTACATCTGCTTGATTCTAGTGTTCCCAACCTGCAAATCACATTTCAGGCTTATCCTTTTGCTGATGGCCACGCATTGTGTCTTCTAAAAACCAATAATCATTACTTGAACCATTAAAACCAATAATAAATCTGATCAAGTCAATATGATCAAATTAGCAGCTGACCTAAAAAAAATAACCTACATTCTTTTGTCAACTGAGGCATTGAATGGCTTTTTTAATTTTAACGCCCCCAAAACAAAACTGCTTTTTATTAATCATCTGAGAGACGCCTTTCTCCCTTCTATCAACATGGCTTGTTGCACCTTCTTGAACTAATGCTTTCCACTGAC
This sequence comes from Acanthosepion lycidas, assembly GCA_963932145.1. Taxonomy (NCBI): domain Eukaryota; kingdom Metazoa; phylum Mollusca; class Cephalopoda; order Sepiida; family Sepiidae; genus Acanthosepion; species Acanthosepion lycidas. Next base: position 70,373,912 of record OZ010594.1, on the reverse strand, counting down.
ATAAAGTGGAAAGATTATATTGAATCTTTTGCTAGGTCTGCTGCTAGAAAAGTTGGTTCTCTATCATGCTAGACAATTTTTCTTGCCTGAATCTATCTTACATATTTAAAAGTCATCAGTTCTCAACGTGTAATCTATACTGATGGTGCAACTATTTACTTTTGTCTTAATAGTAAGTCTGATTGGTTTGATAAGATCAAATTGGCAGCTAATCTAAAAAATGACTTACAATTTGTTGTTAAATGGGGCAAGGAGTGGCTTGTTAATTTTCACTCCTCAAAAACAAAACTGCTCTCTTGTAATCATCAGAGAGAACCCTTTTAAACTCCCATCAGCATGGCTAATGCCAACCTCCAGGAGAGTGACTCATTGCACTTTCTCAGACTGACATTTTCAGTTGACATGTAGTATCAATTGCTAAGTCTGCAGCTAAGAAAGTTGGTTCACTATGTCATGCTAGACAATTTTTCTCGACGGAATCTATCTTACCTATTTATAAATCTACCATTCATCCATTCTTAGAATATTGCTGCCACATCTGATCTGGTGCTCCTGCTATATATTTAGAGATCCTTGATAAAATCCAAAGAAGAAATCTGCAATGTTATTGGTTCTGACCTGGTATCTCGGCTTTGGTCCCTTTCTCACCACCATAAAGAAGCTTCCCTGTTCCTTTTCTATAAATATTGACATGTTAATTTTTCTGAACTTTCCTTTATTGTAATCATTGTAAATATTCATTGCGGTTTCATTTTTAAAAGTTGTTGTTTTTATCCCCCACAAGACAAATTGTACATATGGGAACTAGTTAGGACTTCATAGAGACTTGAGGTATTATGGTGACTGTATTAAGAATGGTAATTTATTATACTTTCACACTTAATAATATTTGTCTTGTTTGTTGTAATGTAGATAAATTGGATTTTACAAATATCAATTGATTGACTGATTTGTTTGTTACGGCTTATCTATTTTTTATGAGTTGTTTAAAAAATGTATTTTGTATTGTAAGAATAATCTTTTTTTATGTCTGAGAATTGCATTAACAGTTTTTTTTTTTAGAATAACAATGATTTTTCCAGATACAAGTCCTACTATGTGACCCATAACTGAGAGGTAGAGAAGGATTCATACCTTTCTCACTGGTATTTGCACATAAGTATATGTAACAAATCTGACTGGAATTTGACTTGGGCATTCCAATTTCTCATTCCAAGCTACTATTCATTACACTACCCACACATCATTTACACGCAGGATTTTTTTTTTACAAGTAGTAGGATTTGTTTAGATTTAAATTAGAGTTTTTAAAGTTACATTAGATTTTTTTAAGAACAAAAGGAAAATTCAAAATGGAGATGATCAAATTAATAGTTTAAATAGACATAAGTCTGAAGCCAAATGAAAACTATGTTTCACATTAGCTAAAAATGATAATCACCATCCTGAAGGAATGCTACAAATAATGGTTAAGGGCAAAACAGAATCCACCCCTCTGATTGGTTAATACCCCAAAGGCAAAAAAAAATTAATTAAATACCAATTGGTCAAAATTTATACATAGAATTAAATAAATGGATTGGCTTTGAGTAGAAATATTATTACTATTCTTGCAATCATTTTATGCTAGAATGCTAGTTGAGAAATGATCACTCTTAACTGGGACTATGGGAGGAAAAATCTGTAATGTAGGCTCAAAATTTCCTGTTACCCAAGAATAGACATCACTGAGGAAGCATTCCTGTGTGCAAATATATGCATATAAAACAAATAATAAATTTAAGCAATTAAGTATTTGAATATCATTGAACCCACAATTTTAGCTATTTTTGAATATCTACAAATGCATAATTTTTTTAATATAAATTTTTACTTCAAGGTATTTGCTTGGCTTAAGATATGACTTAAAGTCATTCTGAGTCACAACTTTATGATGTTTTCTATAGAAATTTGTTTTCTGATGCTTGCTTTTATCTGGTGTTAAATATTGATTTTGAAGTAAAAAGAAAGTGCTTCTGGTTTTATATAAAATTGATCTTTAATGATCGTGTATCATGAGTTTCAATAATTATAGTAACTAATGTCCCTGCTGGTCTCTGACAGGGTGTGACTCTACTGGCTACTTGATGATAGAGTTACAGATCAAATAATCTCACAGTCATTTCAAATGTTTGTTTTGTTTTGTTTTTTCAGACTGTTTCCCTCATTCTTTGCATTACTTTTGTTGTTGCCACAATGTTTCAGCCAATCTATTCTACAACCTTCTTCAGGTGCATTAAGAAAGAGAATAGAACAACTTAAACATTGCAGCAACAAGGGAAAAAAATGAATTCAATAGTCTAAACACATCTTGAAATAATAATGACACATCTCAAAATTACAGAAGATGCCTCAATGTTAACTAATATATATGAATCATCCTGTATCATTGCACAATAACTGTGGTAAGCATAATGATAGTGGAATGATAACACTAAATAAAAAATAGAAGAGGAGGAGGAGGATAATTACATCAAGTAGGGGACAATTAACAATTGTTTTTGTTTTGTCTACAAATGGCCTTCTCTATAGCCCATTAAAATAATTCTAAGCTTTATATATATATTCAGGCAAATGGAACAAGAAGTAATAATGAGATTTTAAAAAGTCTTAGCTATAAAATTCATAACTCCTCTCCCTTTTAAAGATACATACAGTGTGTCCCCTAAAAATGTACTCACTCTTTAAATGACAATAAGTGCAGTGTTTATTGACTTGCAAATAAAGTTAATAGTTAAAATTAATAAATATTAATGTTTGTTTAGTTACAAAGATTCATGGTTTAAATTAAATATTAAATGAAATTAAATGCATGTTTATAAATAGTCAAACTGATGACCACCACTTTCCAAACACAGCCAATAATGCTGACCAATGGATCTGACAACATTTTTGGTAATTGTTCTTCTTTTGTGGGGCTGGTAGATGAACATGGTTGCCTATGAACATTGTGAACAGTTCCATCTGCTTCAAACTTATCTCAGATGCAAGCAATGGTGCATTGCATTGGTGGTTCTCTGTGAAACTGGCTCCTAAATTGTCTTTGCATTTCTTTGATGTTTCCGTACTTCCAGCAACAGTTTTTGATAAATTTTCTTTCTTCAAAAATTAGTCATACTATTATTAGAGTGCATTGGATATGAAAAAAAATTCAAGAAGTTATAGGAAGTCAAAAAGTGGGTAAATTTGTTATATAACAGCAGCTAATACTCGAGAACAACAAGAGAGATGCAAATATTGCCCCCAAATAACAAAAAAGCTCTGAATACAAAGCAAACAGAAAACTAATATTGTGAGAAACATTGAACCTAAAAAATGAACACAGGATACTTAGGGTTAATTTTCTTGATATTTTTTTTTCAAATTTATCCCTGAAAACATAAAAAATAATTTAATAGCATTATTTTAACCCTCATAATATTGTATATATTCTTAAAAATACAAGATTTTATTAAAGCCATTTAAAATAGACCTTTTTAATCATAAAGAAGAAGAAAAAATGGTTATAATTACATGGGAACAGAAAATCAAAAAGAATGAAAAGTAACAAGAAAAAACAAATTGTCTGTTTTTTGTTCTTCACACTTCAGAGCTTGATTTAAAAGAATTTTGCACATCAATTAAAATAAGAGAAAATTAATGAAGATAAACACATATAGTAATAATATTCAAATATATGTATAAAGAGTTTTATTGCTTTCTTTCCATTTTATATTTCAATGCCCAAACAACTGATCAATGACCTTGAGTTAAAGGCCAAAGCTAACAAGAGGTGTCAAATGCAAACTCTTTACTACTCTATAAGAGCCTGACATAATTTTGATTTCAGGTAAAAAAAATTCAGGCCTAGTAGGGAGGCATATTAAATGCTAGAAGTGCAAACCCAAGTGAAGTATTTTCAGCAGATGTTTCCTTAAGAATCAATGAAACATATGCAACAGGTGCTTTTCTTTTAATTATCTCATATTGTAGTTTTTGCTTCAGGTTGCGAATATTTACAGTTTCTCTTTTAGGGTGAAGATTTAGGGTCCCTAAAATGACCTCTACTGCCCATCAATCATCTAAGTGTCCTCAAGTGGTAAGCTGATATTTTAGATATTTTCACAGAATTTTCTGGGAGACTTTTAAGGCTTTTTTATGGTTGATAATCATTAAATATATTCTATTTAGTATACAAACTAATAATTTTTTTTCAGACTTGTTAACAAGATATTCTTTGTGAGCTCTTGATCTTTACCTTTCTATAAGTAACAGGTAAGCTATGAATTTATAGTCAACATTTTGAGTTATCAACAACTTATTTTTTTAAATAATTTTAAAACTTAGCCAACTTTGTCATATGGTTGTAACACCCTGTAAAAAATACTTTATCAAATAATATGCTTTTAGAACATTTTGTGAAATTGGCTGTTATAATGGATTTGTTTTCTACAGCTTATCAACCATTTACAGGTTATTTAAATCCAGAACATATTTTTTTTAGATTCATCCTTGTCAGTACCTAGATGGATGACTGCCTAGGAATACCAGGTGCTGTAAGCTAGGATGTGTGGGTGGTGTAATGGATAATAGTGGGGAATTTTTAATCAGAGAGCCAAGTTCCAATTCCAGTTGGGTTTGTTATATTTACTTATGAGTAAATACCCTTGGGAAAGGTATGAATCTACCTCTTCTCTCCCCAGATATGGGTTAATTAGTAAGACTTTGGCCAAGTTCAAATTCCAGCCGAATCCATTATATTCACTTACATGCCATACTTTGGAAAGGTATGAATCCTTTTCTTCTCCCGCTAGCTATGGGTAAATAGCAGGATAGACCGAATTCTATAGCCTTGGATGGCAACTGGTCTACTGCAGAAAGAAATGGCAACCTACTGTGGGAAAAGAATCTGCCTCGTCAGTCATGTATTGAAAGATACATGATCACCTGAGCATGTATCATGCATGGCACATAACTGACTAAGACTTGCATCACTAAATCATTATTATCTTCAAAAACAATTCTTATAATCTAAAATTTATTTTCTGGCTTTAAATAACCTGCAAAGGGTTGATAAGCTGTAGAAAAGGAATCAATCAATTATATAAAATAATTGATATCACTGTAAGATATTGATTATTTGCTAAAGATCAAATATAAATATTTTTTCTAAGCATTTCAACCCAAGCAAGGTGGCAGTGCCACTAGTACACAAGGAGCTATGGAAAGTGAAAGTAAAAGACTGAGTATAGGGGAGGGGGGATTGAGGAAAGGATAAAAAGAAGAATGGGGATCAAGGCATCAGAAGATGTCGATTGACATTACACTTAAATTTTTGAAGATTATAGTTATCAGGCAAGCAAGTAAAAAAAAAAGGGAGTTCCACTGTCAGGAAGTGTGAGAGAAATTGCTGGAGTAGAAGAGACAGTTACATTTAACTGTTTTGACAATAAAAGGATGTCATCAAGAAGCCAGCCTAGTAGCACACTTAAATTCATGCAGTTGGCTCACCAGTGAAATTAGCTCATCAGAGCAGATGCTACGAAAATATTTATAGAAAAGACTGAGAGAAGCCACAAAACAATCAGACAATTTAGTTTTGTTAATTTTTACCTTTCTTCTTAACTAAGTTACTCTTTACTTTGCAGTTTCTGTTTCTCTTAACTACTTATAAACTCTATCACAATTTGAGTAAAATAAAGGCAAGGAATAATCAAAGTTTCTTGTATTTAAATTCAATAAGACGACAAAAGTACAAATTATTACTGAATTAGTGATTTCAGTCTCTATTTGGTAAACCATACAAAATTAAATTCAATATTAAATAACCCAATGAGAGTTGACATGTAAAATCAAACAATCTTACTCACCATAAGGTAATGATTAGCAAGGCTAGTCTGGTTGACCATGACTACCGAATAGTGAGTTTGATGCTCAGTGGAATACAAAATTCAATGTTAAATAACCCAAGAATGGTTGAAAAGTCATAAAACCAACTAGCCAACCACTGAAAGTACAAATTCGGCTATCAAATACTTTATAAAAAAATCAATATTTTTTAATATAAAACGAAATATGCGACTATACAATACCCATGTTAAGAAGTAGTGGAGGGGCATCATCATCTGTAGGATAAAGTCAAAATAATAGTTTGTTTGATTTTGTTTAATAGCATATCAACACCTCTATGGATTTTAATGCCAAAATCTAAATATTTTGAACATGATTTTATGGTTTCAACTAAATATATTTTTAATGCAATTATATGCCTTCAACTACAGATAAAATGTATTGTCGGTATTTTTTTTGTATAAAAACGTATTGCTGGTATTTTTTACCATAAAAATGTATTTTTATACTTTCATAGTGTGTTTTTATTTGGAGGGTGGTTCACTATTTACCCATAACCATGATCAGAGTGGACCTGAGAACAACAGCAATTAAGAGGTGGTACCACACTCCTCAAAACCCAATCAGAGGCCTTGCTGCCAGATGTAGTTTATCATCAAACCTAGGACTACAATGGACAAGAAGTAGCATTGGAGAATAGGAATATTGAAAGAATCCATGTACGTGCTGTGCTCAAATAATGCAATCAGCAGCCTGAGCGTGTAGGCATTAATTGTTTGTGAGTGACATCAATCAGGAAAGTGAAGCTGAGACTCCAGAGGTATGACCTGTGAGATGAGAGCACCAGATAAGTTCAAAAGGTGTGCTGAAGGATCACAGGCTCAGCACAGAGGTAATAAAACAATCCACACAAACACAGGCCTATGAGAAGTAAAGCCCAATGTTCTTTGACAAGAGATTAGACAACATTCTAGAAGATACTAGACATCAAAGGCTAGAGATGTGGCAAGAGTGAAACTATATGAAGAAAATTAAAAAAAAAAAACAAAGAAATAATTTTAAACCAACCACATGGAATGATCCTATTATAATTGTGCTTGTCCTTCCCTTCATAAGTTTGCACGATGGTTACACCCCAAAAATAATGGACTATTCCATTTTGATTGTATGAAAAGAGGGGAAAAGACACTACTTGATTTCAGTGAAAGAAAGAAAGAAAGAAAGAAAAAAAGATAGATAGAAGTGTTTAATGTCTCCCGCCAATACCCTATAAATAATGGACTATTTCATTTTGATTGCATGAAGAGGGAAAAAGACACTTGATTTCAATGAAAGAAAGAAAGAAAGATGTGTTTAATGTCTCCTGCCAATACCCCATAAATTATAGACTATTCCATTTTGATTGCATAGAAAGAGAGGAAAAGACACTACTTGGTTTCAGTGAAAGAAAGAATCAAACAAACAAGTGTTTAACATCTCCTGCCAATACCCCATAAATTATGGACTATTCCATTTTGCTTGCATAAAAAGAGAGGAAAAGTCAGTACTTGGTGTCAGTGAGAAAAAAGAAAGAAAGAAAGAAAGATAGATAGAAGTGTTTAATGTCTCCTGCCAATACCCAATAAATAATAGACTATTCCATTTTGATTGCATGGAAAAAGGGGAAAAGACACTACTTGGTTTCAGTGAGAGAATGAATGAATGAAAGAAAGAATGAAGGTAAGATAGAAGTGTTTAATGACTGTTTCAGTAAAAATGGAAAAAGTTGTCAATTTCAAATCTTGTCATTTGTACCCTCTTACTTCTTAAAATAACGACCAGCATTCATATCTATTATTGTTATTGCAATATTTTGTTAAAGTTGTTGAGCTCAAACATTTAACAATGCAATTGAGGAATTTCTATGGATATTTTTTTCTTTTTTTACTAATGTTCACCTAATACAAGGCCCGAGAACCATGCAAGGTAGAGGTTTACTGTGTAATGTTGTATTAGCTTAAGAAAGGGCAAGAAATATAGTTCTTGGAGCTATGAAGAAAAGATAATGTCTAGCTCTATACTTGAAGAGGTTAAGATTTAATTAGTGAATAACATTTCAAAGTTCAGGCAGAGACATTAGGAGTATAGAGTTGAAGTATGCTTTAGAAGGAATCGGAAACCCAATCCTAAACAGGAAACAAGGGATAAACCTCTACTCCTGATCAAAAAACTGGAGAGTAGTGTGAATCTACTCCTATTGTCTTAGAACTCCATGTGAGCATACTCAGTCATTAACTTAAGAATTAAGATTCATAAAAATAATAAAATAGGAAAACCATGACATTTTCATGGGTTAAAACTAGTTAAAATATTTTTATTTAACAAAATTCAGATAATACTCATGTTAATGTTCTAGAATTTATAAATAAATATTTATTGATTAAGATTTTTTATATCGTAATATTTACTTGTAGACATTTTAATATCGCACTAATGAGAATGCTTCAATTTTCAGATTCTTGTGATAAGAATATAATTTTAATATTGACAGTGAAATTAATTGTGCTTTTAGGAATAGGTAACATTTCTCAGTAAAAATAAAGACATCATCAGTTCAACAAGGAAAACATTTTGCTTTGATCAAGAAATTATCTGAAATAAATATTAAATAAATTATTTTTAACCTTCTCAACAAAGAAAAAATAAATAATACTGTCAAGTGCTTCTTTAAAAGCAATATTCAAACTATGGTGCTAGAATATATATTTAAAGAAAAATCTAATAAAAAAAATAGTCCTGGGTATGACGATAAACTACATCCAGCAGCAAGGCCTCTGATTGGGAGATTGCAGGTTTTGAGGAGCCTGGAACCAACTCTTAATTGCTGTTGTTCCCTGCTCCACCCTGACTCAGGGTGGTAGCACCTGTTATGGTCTCAGCTATGGGAAAATAGTGAACCCTCCCCCAAAACAAAAAACTAAACATTATGAAAGTATAAAAATACATTTTCATAATAAAAATGCCAGCAATACATTTTTGTAAAGGTGTTTCATTAAGACAGGTTATATATAAGAGTGTTTCATTGACAGATGAAATTCAGCAGTAAATAAATCAGTGTTATTGGTGAAAATTTATTTATTTCTCTACTGAATCATGTTACTTAAGTCATAGCAATTAGGTGTGAAAAATAATATTGCCCAAATGTCCGCCAAATTGGAAAGAAAAAGAAAAAATCATTAGACGCTTAAACTTAATTCACATTTAAAATCAGTCAAAGTTATTGGAACATCCTTCATAAAAAAATTACCAGCAATACCTATTTATAGTAAAATGACCAACAATACTTTTTATTTGTAGTTGAAGGCATACAACTGCATTTAACATATTTAGATTTCAGTATTAAATAACCCTTAGAGGTTGATATGTCGCTAAACAAAATCAACCAACCAACTTGTTGTAGCATACCTACGAACGATAATGGGTATGTCCCCATTCACATAAATACAGTAGTAAATACTGTATGTTGGTCTGCAGCTGGAGATTCGTCTTCAGATGTGCTGGTCAAACTATTTACCTCTGGGTAGAGAGGATCCTCAGATGAAGCTATGTGGAAGGGTAAAGTCTCGTTTTAGGAATAGCTACCTAACCGTGTTTTATACGGATCTACAGGGAATTTTTGGCCAAGCATACAGGCTTGGATACCCCACATTAAATTCAACCATCTGCCACATCTGACCATGTCAGGCAGTTCGTAGATATCCTGCAGATGGAGATTTATATGGAATTCCCTTGACTCACTTCTAGCAGTTGACTACTTCTACATGCCACTGGTGAATCTCATATACGTTGTTTGTGTCCTAAGTATTGTCATTCATTACCAACTTTCATTTGATTATTCTATTCAGTAACCTTCCCTAGGTTACAACACAACTAATAGAAAAGTAGCTGTACTTTTCTGTTTAATGAAAATGTAATCAACCTAATGATATTCAATGTTTTGAAAAAGCTTCTTAAATTTTTTTCTTTTACAATGTACAAAACCCAGGAGCCACTCAAGTTAGAGGGTTACAGAGTAAGAGGTATAGTTTATGTGGATATGTGAGAAAAATAACAGTTAATCCCAACTTGAAAAAGTTAAGATTGTAGTGATCCGGTAAGCATCCACTTGGGAGTTGGTTCCAGAGAGCAGCAGTTTGTGAGAAGCTGCTGCTCAAGTAGAAGATTCATCAATGGAATATGAAGGGAATGAGGGTGGTTTACTACAATGGGCGTGGCATGGTGGGTCTTGGCTGTGAAGGTAAGAACTGGTGGAACTAAGTGTTGTGGATTCCGGGTTGAAATCCGGTACCAATAAATAACAAACGCCAGGAATGAATATATGAAAATAATGTATTAACGTAATAATACAAACTGGTAAAGCAGGTTAGTAGTTTCAGGAATACGGGTTAGTAGCAAAATATCTATACAGTCTTTGGTATTGAAGCATCACTGTATGACTTCTTACTGAGTCTACGTGTTTGCTCACTGTGACTCCTACAACGATGTTACCTCACCCTCATTCTTCCGGTTACCTACAACCTTTTGCTCTGTCACTCTGAACTTGACTCGATTCGACTCTTCGGTCTTGCTCTGTTCTCTCGGGTATTCACTGGCAGTAGTATAAGTATACACTGGGTGCGTCCATTTGTATAAAAAAGGGTGGACCCCTCAACACTAAGGAATGTAGTTCATCTGAGAACTTTTCATAGAAATAGCAATCGAGCAACAAAAGACTCATAACATTTTATAAAGAGGTTGTAGGGTGGAAAATAATTTGTGAGACAAGACAGACATCTAATGAGAACATATTTGAATCAAAATATATATGTGCAACAATCATTTTTCTTTTAGATAGACATAAATAATGCTGTCATATAAACTATTTCTAAGGAAGTATATTTAATTTATAACATTAAATTTAAATATATGGCAAAATAAACTATAAAGAGAAATACCACATTAGTTAAACAATTAATTTCTAAGATGCCATATTATACATATGTTGTTGTTGCTATCTCGTTTGGTGCTAACTATATCTGTTATTGTTTTAGAGGTGATGTTATATAGTTAGCACCAAATGAGATAGCAATAACAACAGAACAGAGACAGGAATATACATAATAGATTGTACAAAATGTCCAATGATTTACATTGGTGAAACATACAGAAACCTCAAAAACAGACTATATGAACATTGCAGAGATATGCTACATAACAACACTTTAAACATATTGGTGGTTCACTGTAATACATCTGGCAACATATCTGTTTATATAGTTGAATACACTCTTGGGTGATATTCCTTCAGACCAGATTTCCAGTAGCCAATACACTTGTAGTATATAGTCCAAAACACACACATGTAGAATTTAATCCATGTCAGTCTTCTTGCCTATACATGTGCATATCTAACATCAAGATCATTTTAGGCTTCATATTAACTCCAGTAAGACTTTATTTACTGTAATTTGGATAAATTGTTTTTTTGTTTTTTTTTAGAGAAGGTTTACCCTGTACAAGGCCCAAGGGGTTATTCAAAGTAGAGGGTTACATTAAGGGGCAGTTTATATTGATATAAGGGGAAGATAACGGTTAACCCTAGCAGCTCTGAACAGGTTAAGATTGTAGTGATTGGAGAAATATCATCTTGGGATTCTGTTCCACAGAGCAGTGGCTCATGGGAAGAAGCTATTCAAGTGGAACTTACTTCTCGCTGATAGAATACAGAGAGAATATGAGTGGTTTGCTACAATGTAAGTGGCATGGTGGGTCCTAGCCATGAAGATTAGGCCTAGCAAAACCAAGGAATAACAATATTCATAAAATAAGCTCAGGTAAAAAAAATTATTCTATACCAAATATCAGAAAAAGGTGAAAACAGTTCTTTGTATAAAATCTTACAGTTGTTTTTACAAAACAGACTCAAAAGGGTTATGGCAATGGTAAAAATAATGGAATATAGGAAATATTTAGCATTCATTTATAGCATTTAGTTTTTCTGTTGGTTTGAATTTATAAAATCTTTTAATAAAGGTTTTCCAGAAAATGAGACTTCTCAATTTCACTGTTATAGCTCTTGCTAGTATTGATGGGAGTTTCCTTCCAAACCATTTGTTTTTAGTAGTGTGGAAAGCTAACAGTTTGAATACACCATTATTTTCCTTTCTACCCATTTTTGTTGTTGCTGCTGTTGGAAGTCTTCAAGTGATGTGGGTTTTTAATATTTTCTAAGCTCTTGGTCTACAATTTTTGTATCACCAATCTAACTTTTGATCTTAAAGAAGATGAACCTTCATTAGACCCTATAGAGTCTGATGAAGGATCATCTTCTTTAAGATCTTTTGGATTAATTCATTTGAAAGCTTTTTTAAACCATTGATCTGATACATAGCTGTATTTAGATGATAGTTTAGATATCTCTAAATTAGTTGGACACCATGCATAACATACATATGAAAGTTATGGAATTTAAAGTTTGTGTGTTGGGTGTATTTTAGGTGTGTGCATGTTCACATGTAAACAATTAAAGAAGCATATAAAACTTGGGTTTATACTACAAACCATTTATTCTTTTTTATATAAATTGTTAATCAACATGAAGTTGTCTCCCTTGTACCTTCTCCAAGAGTGAGGTATGATTGAGGCGGAAACGCAAGGGTAGCCATTTTTAGTTATCACCATGATGTGTTCGGAGATTGCTGAATAAATTCTTTCTCCCCACACACGTCTTGTTGGAGTAATTTATTCAAATTCACATTGTCTATCAGGTATGCCCATTTTCTTTTTTTGATCCAGATGTAAGTTAGGGTAAAGAAGGATAAGCATGGTTATAATGGTTGAGCTCAAGTCAGCCATGCGCTGAGATGAAACAACCAAAGAAAAAAGTTGATTTATTTCAAAGCTGGTGGTTTTAGAAGACACATGTGAATGCTATGAATTGGGAAGTAGAGAAGAGTGTTCAGTTGTTAGTGGACTGGGTAAACAAATATGCACCAGTGGGAATGTAATTTTCATGTGGTGCTATATTTTAGAGCAAGGAGGGAAACGTTTGTTTTTTGTTTTTTTATAGACTAACTGTGATTTGACAAAGCCAAGTGGAGTAATAATATTTCTGGTCCTTTTATTTCTAGCATCATGGGAAAATGTATTTCTTTTTCTTTTCTTTTTTTTATTTTATTCATTATTATTATATTTATTGATTTTATTTCATTTTCCCACAAAGTCCAGATCTGATGTGGCTACTTAACATGATTTGATTTTCAGGTCAATATTTTGTTTTTGGGGGCCAAACCAGCAGACGAGGGTAGTGCCAGTTGGGCTGGCATAACCAAGGTGGATCTTGACAGACCAAGGATCTGACAGCCCGATGCAACCAGGTATGCGAGATCTCACCTGTGTCAAAGCCCTTTGAGCAGAGAGGGAGGGTTTCTGGCCTAGTGTGTGGGATTCTCCATCACACAGAGTTGTCCACCCAAAATCAAATTCATGGGAACGTCATCAAAATCTCTTTGTTTCACAGCCATCTCCACCGCTGACATCAGGAGAAAGAAACAGAATAGGGAAAAAGAGGATGATGATCCCAATGTTCAGATGTAAGTAGGTACTGACAACAACAATTTTGGTTTTGTAGCATCTTAAGAATTAAAAAATACAAAGCAAATACAAAAGAAAATAACAAAGCATAAGATAAAGTTAGAAAAAAAAGTTGAATGATTATAATTAATTCTCAGCTCACACACAGATATAAATAAAGATTAATAAAAAGCCTAAAAAATAGAAAAAGTGGTGATATTTTCTCTTTCGTAGAAGTTTCTTCCTGTTTGTAATGACTCTGGCTAAGACTCTGGCAAGTGATCAAAAATGCATAGCATAAACACATACAGCTGATTTTTATGAAGCACTTTGAGAATAATGTTCTCATGTCTGTAATATATTCATACATTTGGCACAATCAAGGCTACAGTATTTCATTTGGCAAAACTCTGATGAGAAAATAATCCTACTATGATCTGTTACATATTTAGCCCAAGTAAAAAAAAAAAAAGCTATGGCATGGCAAACCAAAAGAAACAAGGAAGTTGCATGACATCAGCTTTTTGGGGGTCACTAATCTTAAGCTTCTCACCATTTGTTTACTTCTTCTGTCCATCTTTTAATTATACTCAAAGATTAGCTTAAAAAATTAATGACATATTTTAATTTTTAAATTCTAATATTGTTTGTATTATTCTTTAAAAGTTTAAAATTAATCATACTACCCAACCGATAATAAGATCAATTCAAAAACTTTTCTGCCTTTTCACCATATTTGTTCTGTAATTTTCCATCAATTGTACAAAATGCCCAGTGATTTATATTGGTGAAACATACAGAAACCTCAAAAACAGACTATATGAACATTGCATAGATATGCTTCATAACAATACTTTAAACACACTGGTGGTCCACCATAATATATCTGACTACATATTTGTTTATATAGTTGAGCTCACACTTGGGTGATATTCCTTCAGACCAGACTTCCAGTAGCCAATACACTTGTAGTATGTAGTCCAAAAACACACACATGTAGAATTTAATCCATGTCAGTCTTCTTGCCTATACATGTGTATATCTAATGTCAAGATTATTTCAGGCTTCAGATTAACACCAGTAAGACTTTATTTACTCTAATTTGGATAAATTGTTTTTTTTTTTAAGAGACATCAGCTTTTTGGCTTTCACTGACCTTAAGCTTCTCACCATTTGTTTTCTTCTTCTGTCTGTCTTTTAATTATGCTCAAAGATTAGCTTAAACAATCAGTGATATATTTTAATTTTTAAATTCTAATATTGTTTGTATTATTCTTTAAAAGTTTAAAATTAATCATAGTGTCCAACCAATACTAAGATCAATTCAAAAACTGTTTTGCCTTTTCACCATATTTGTTTTAAATATCAGTACGATGGTGACTATATAGGTAGAACAAGTCAGAGGTTGAAATTAAGAACCAATCAACATCAATATTTAAAAAGGGAATGTAGATAATTTACATTGATGCATCAATATATCTGGGCTAGCAATAGCTGAAAATTTGTTAAACAACCATTAGTGTACCCAGTTTCATAACCAAGACATATTCTTGGTACTGAGGAAAGTTTGTAAGGGTTTCTGTTTAAAGGTCTTACAGACAATACACATTAAGTCCTCCCAGACATCCCTCTGTAAGGAGTGGTTTAAATTTGATCAACCTTAGGGGATTGTATATGCAATACATATATATATATATATATATATATATATATATATAACAGCTTTTGTGTTTCTTATTTTATTCACAATCATTGGTAGAGCAAAAGAGGAATGAAAATTGGTTAAGCTTTCACTTTTTTTGTATTTTTTTTCCCTTTACATTAACTATAAATCTTTTTGCTATTTTTTCTGTTGTTCTAATATGTCTGATTTTATTGCAATTATTAATATTAAAAATTAATCTGTTGATAATAATAATATTTTTTTCCATTTGGTGTGATGTGAAAAGGTGTGTGTGTGTGTGTGTGTGTGTGTGTGTGTGTGTGTGTGTGTGTGTGAGTGATGGTGTATTTGTGTGTGTGTGTGTGTGTGATGGTGTATTTGTGTGTGTGTGTGATGGTGTATTTGTGTGTGTGTGTGTGTGTGTGTGTGTGTGTGTGAGTGATGGTGTGTGTGTGTGTGTATGTGTGTGTGTGATGGTGTATTTGTGTGTGTGTGTGTGCAGAGACACATACACAAATTAACAAAGAAAATATTTCACCATCCTGAGTATGACAACAAACTACATCCGGCATTTTGAGGCGCATGGAACAAACTCTAAATTGCTGTCATTCCCAGGTCCACCCTGTTAGGGTCCCAGCTATGGGCAAATAGTTAACTGACAAACTGGGGTCAAAAAACTATGAAATTATAAAAACAGATTTTTCTAGTATAAATATCAGCAATACTTTTTAGAAAAAAATATTACCAGTAATACATTTGACTCTCAACAAAAATCCTCTTTACAAAAATACATTAATGAAACCTGATTTACAAACTAATTTCTTACAAAGAATACATATTCTATTCATATGAACCTATCCTAAAAATCTTGTTAGCATTAAATAATCCATTGAATTTGATATGGCATAAAAACAAAATAAATCAAGCCAAAAACATTTTGCATTCATTAAAAGAAAGGTTATCTGAGTGCATAAGTTTTTATTAATATAAAATTATTTTTCATCTGTTCAACAAAGAAAAAATAATGTTGTCAACTGCTTCTTTCAAAGTAATATTCACATTATATTGTTAAAAACAAAAAATCCAAGTAAAATATATATTAAAAATATAATACAGGGAGAATTAAAAGTAGTACCCAGATTCTCACTCAGCATACAAAATCAGAACTGTTATTTCCAGCAAGACAGAGGTTCACATCCTTATGGTCATCATGTTCTTCAATGACTTCAGTGACAAGCATGATCCCAAGATATCACCTATTCAGGTTCCCTTTCTTTGGTGGCTCATGAAAAACTTTTGTTTATCATTAAAAGCTTTGTCCCATTCAAAAATTGAAGGTTCAAATCAGTAGAAAGATTATATTGAACACATTGCTAAGCCTGCAGCTAAGAAACTTGGTTCACTGTGTCATACTACACAATTTTTTTTTTTTTTTTTTTTTTTTGCCAGAATCTATCTTACACATCTATAAGTCTGCTAATTGTCCATATATTGTATATTGATGCTACACCTGGTCTGGTGCTTCTGCTATGTATTTAGAGATTCTTGATAAAATACAAAGAATCTGCAATGTTATTGGTCCTGACCTGGCATCTCGGCATCTTTCCACCACCGTAACATAGAACCCTGTCTCTTTTCACCCCAAGCAAAGTAATAAAGCCACTAAAACTCAACTGGTCACTGAATGTGAGAGAATATGAGAAAAAGAAGACATTATTAAAGAAAGAAAACAATAAAAGAACATCAATTAAAATAGAAGATAGTGATTGACATTGCAATTAAATTTTTGGAGATCAAGTTGACTGGAAAGCAAAAAGTCAAAAGTGCAAGAGAAGAAACTCTTAGCGTAGAACTTATATTTACATCAAGCCATTTCAAATGTAAAATGGTGAGACCTACCTAACAATCTAGTACTGAGCTTAAATTCATAAACTCTAATTACCAAAGAGGAAAGCTCATCAGAACCATTAGCATGAAAATATTTATAGTAAAGGCATAGGGAAGGTACATAACAGTGGTGGGAAAGTGACTGAAGTCAAGATACTAATCTAGGGCCAGTCAGATTGCAGATTCGTCTTTATTAAGAATCTAAAAATTTTATATCAACCAAATATTCATTATGCACAAATATTATGCACAATTAATAAATATACAAAGAAACATATCTATGCACACATCGACATACATAATATATATATATATATATATATATATATATATATATACACTGCCATATTTTAGCTGTGTATAGTCTTTGAATTTATCTAGTCTTTGCGCACTCTCATATGACTCTACCAACCTGCTGCTGACCCACATACTTTGTCATAATATTTACCTAAATTCTATGTAAGATGCTATAAGTGTCATTCAGCAGTTATCATGCATCCTTGCATGATCAACCCTCTTTTCCTCAAATGCCAAGTTTCATTGAATATGAGTAACAAGAAAAATTTCCTATAAAAAATAAAAATCTTACAAAATTTTCCTTGTTCATCACATTCAATGTGTCTGTGCATTTGTGTGTGTTTTTATATGCTATTTGTTTATGTAAACTCTTATTATGATTATGATTTATTTATTAAACAAATATATCAAAATTTACATTAAGTCTAATATCCAGTGACACAGCAAATCCTAAAAGGAGTTAATGAAATTGTGCCAAAATTTACATAGTACATTTAACAGTACTTAATCATTGTCATCACTCAACCATAGTTGGGATCATTGAACCAATGCAAATGATCCTTTCTTTAGCTGTAGAGTATGTGCTATACCAGGGCTACATATAGTTTTGAATTCAAAGTTACTTTCTCCTAGACTGGTTACCACTCATGGTTATAGAACCCAGTCTGTCCTGTTATTTACCCATAGCTGGAGGGAGAAGAGGATTCATACCTTTCCCAAGGGTATTAGCACATACGTGAATGTAATGGATCTGACTGGAATTTGAACTCAGCTCTCCATTTCCTCAATCTGAGCCATTATCCATTAATACATCATGTATCTTCATTAATCCAGCAGTATGTACATAAATAGCATATGATGGGTAAATTGCCACCATTTTATATTTTTAATTTCATGCATATTGTTTGTTTTTGTTTTTGTCAACCGTACAGTATCATAAGGTCAGTTGGGCGCCATCAATGAGAAAAAGAGCACCATTATGCAATTCACTCCACCAGCAATTTGGAAATGACATGCTGTACTGCTTAGTATTCGCACCAGAAGATCCAATACAAACATTTCAGAGTGTTTGGTTGACAATCTGAGGGCAGAGAATTCAGAAAGAGTTGGATGAGTACAACAGCTCAGAAAACTCACTCTGATCGTTCTGATGAGAAAAGAACTCCCAAATTTGTTGATGAGATCCAGGCTATGATTGACAATAATCCCTTCAAGTTAATCAGGTCCATAACGAGGGACATAGGAGTGTCTGGGTTTCTTATCAGTCAGTGCATGAAGGTATTCAGTATTTCTCATTTAAAATTAGAAACAGCCAAATTTTATCCAAAGCTGGACAAGAAGACAGTGCTACAAAGCCTTTGAACAAATTCATGCATCCTCTCAAACTAAAGATACTTTGGTTTTTCTCAGATGAGAAAAAGTTCTGCCAGGATAAGATGGCAAACATACAGAGCAACTGTTGTCTTGCAATGTCCTCAAAAAATGTACTGACAGTGATGAAAACCAAATATCCAGTCAATATCATAGCGTTTGGAGGGGTCACTAATGATGGTGGCATTATGCCTCCATTCATCTTCCCACAGGGCCTTAGACTCAACACCAAGGCCTACATCGTGTTGAGGAGGTAGTGCTGCCCTGAGTCAAGAGGGTGGCTGCTGAAAGGCCCTATGTCTGGGAATAGGATTCCGCACCATTCCACACAAGCTGGAGAATCCAATCATGGCCGTCAAACAATTTCTGTGACCACATAACCCTTACATCCGGCCACCTAACTCCCCATACTGCAACCCACTAGATTATTATGTGTGGGGGGCAGTTGAGAAAGAGAATAACAAAAATCCTTGTAACACTAAAGATGAACTGAATGTAAAGATTATGGCACCATTCACCAACTTAAAGAGACCATCCAGAAGAGTTGCAATAGATTTCAAAGTTGTTGGGAGGCCATGGTTGAAGCCAATTGCAATTTTATTGAATAAATTTACCCTTTAGTATTTCAAGATATTTTTTGTAATTTTGGTAAATATATCTGTTAAAATGAGATTCCAGTGTTATTTTCATTTTTGCATCATTAGATGACAATTTATTCATCATACCCTGTATAGTAAATATGAATTTAAAAGGATGATCATTTCAATTTTTATAGTATCTAAAATTATCATCTTTTTTTTTAAATAAAATTTAATACATCAACATAAATATTTCAAAATGTAAACAATCTTAGAAACCACTCAAGTGCACTCATTCCTTACTCTATGAAGCTTATCTTGTTCTAAAATATCCTTTGTTCAACAAATATCCATTGTGGGCCATTCTGGTTATGTGTTGACCTTGTCTGAATGTCTTTTTTTTATATATGTATTTTGGGGGGTCAAAAGGGCATCATCAGCCTACAACAAGATCATAAATTTACAAAGAAAATCATATGAGATACAACTAAATAAGCATAGACAGAATTGATTAAATGCTTTAATATACATTTCAAAGAAATGACTTTTAAAGAACATATATGTATGCAGAAATAAAAAAGTTTTGTTTATCTGTTGGTGGCAACATATTTTTGTAGGGAACTGTCCAGGACATCTGCCTCTTTCTCTTATCAAAAAATGAAGAGAGAGAAATTTGATTTTTTTTTTCATTTGGCAGTAAAATATTAGGTTGGTGCAAAAATAATGACGGTTTTTGACGTTAAAAAATACGTCAAAAACCGTCATTATTTTTGCACCAAACTAATATTTGTTCTGATGCATCATGGGAGTATTCTATATTTATTTAACTATTTTTTATAATCTAACTTTTTCTTTATTGTTAATTACCATTATTATCTGTATTTTAAAGTATTTTCATTACTTAACTTTTAATTCTTTTTATTATTAATTATTTTCGTTCCAGACTATTACATAGTGGCTGTTGGGTTGGAGTTATTCAGTAATTTATTTGTTGTTATCACTACATATCAATTTTTTTTTAAAAAAATGTTTTTTTTTAATCAGCTTATTATAGGTTTTAAATTTAGGGCTGATATCTACCCTGCTAAGTAATAAAATGATTCAGTTTCAAGAGTATTTTTACCTATTTATTTCATTAGAAGAAAAAAAAGGCAGATATCAAATTTTAATTGCAAACATTTACTGGTACAAGGTAATTAAGAATGATTTTGTGACACTGTTAATATATCAGATTTAAATAAATGAACCTCCATATTCTTATTATTATTATTATCTGAATTCAGACTATTATCCTCAACTTTGTTGTTATCACATTTCGGCCATAGTACTCTCCTGCCTTCATCAGGTGTATATTGATCTGGATAACCTATCAGGAATTCTGAACTAAACCCTTTATTTAATCTATGAGAGCAGACTGTTCTCATTCCACTGCCTATGTTTAGGAATACCATTTAGTTCTTATTTTTAGAACTGCTCAATTATTGCTTGTTAATGAAAATAGTGCAAATGTAAACAGAATCAATAATGATAACTCCTCATCTCCTTATTCTTTTTTTTTTACTTTTAAACAATCAAAATTTTAAATCTGTAAACCACTGATTTTAAACTGGTGTACCGTAGCATGCTGGTGTGTTGTGAGAGCATCATAGGGATGCTGCAAAAATTTTTAAAGGTTATTAATTGAATTATTTTCAAAAGAACTCCAAAGTACATTAAGTGCACATCAGTCAGTTATGTGCCATGCGTGATACATGCTTAGGCAATCATGTATCTTTTGGTACATGATTGACGAGGCAGATTTTTTTCCTGCAATAGGTTTCCATTTTTTTCTACAGTAGACCAGTTGTCATTCAAGGCTACAAAACCTGGTCTGTCCTGTTATTTACCCATAGCTGGGAGGAGCCCTTTAAATTGATTGTACAAGTATATCATGTTATAATAAATAAATTTATACATAATCAATCATGGCTATGAAGCTTTAAGAGTATGCCTTGTACAAAATTTGACTTTGCAAAGAAGATATTCTACAAAACATCAAACTCTGATATCTCATGAAATGTCAAAAATACAAAAATAAATAAATATAAGTTTTTTCAAGAATTTTAATTATCTTTTTATTACAAATTATAATAAATTGTTTTGTTTGTGTTCATAAAAAATATACTCTTTTTTTGATCATCATGATTTAAGTGTCTTGTGGAAGTTTGAACTATAGGTTCAAGTGTGCTGTAAGATAAAAAAAAAAAAGTTTGAAAAACGTTGCTCTAGACCAAGGTTTTCAAACTCTGTGTTCCAATCCCTCAGTGGGTCATAAGATACATAGAATGGGTTATAACAAAAAAGAAAGAAAGAAATAATATGCAAGTGAGATCAAAGTGCAGAATATAAACAACTCTAAATGTTGCACTCATAAATCATCACTAGTTTTTCACCTAGGTAAGCTTGTATTATATTTTATTTTTTAAATATAATTATATTAATATATTTATTGTTTACATGTTATTTTTATAGATACAAATATTTAAGTAAATTCTCTATTCATAATAAACAGTATTAACAGCATTTTCCAGCCTGAATGTCTGAGAAATTTCATAGAAAATATGTCCCCCGATAGGAATCAAACCTGTATCCTACACAGAACCATCATATGGCCTGATGTGTTACCATTTAGCTGCAGAGGAAGGGCCGAGTTAGCAAGGTCGAATTTTGAAGGCACTCCCTCTGTAGCTAAATGGTATAACATGTCAGGCTATATAATGATTCTGTATAGGATGCAGGTTCAATTCCTGTTGGAGGACATATTTTCTATGAAATTACTTGGGCATTAAGGTCAGTAAATGTTGTTAATACTATTTATTAAGAACAGAAGATTTACTTAAATATATGTATCTATAAAAATAACGTATAAACAATAAACATATTAAAATAATTGTCAGACTTATTCCATTTCATAATATATGATGTCATTTGTTTATGTTGAGATATGCTTTGAGCAGATATGAGTGTTCAAGAAAAATCATGGGAAATTTATGGTTTAAAAGCAGTAATTTGACCTTGCAAACCAAGCACTTTCTATGTAGCTAAATAGTATAGCATGTCAGGCTATATGATGGTTCCATGTAGGATACAGGTTCAATTTCAGTTGGAGGATGCATATTTTCTATGAAATTTCTGACATTCAGGCCAGTAAATGTTGTTAATACTGTTTATTATAAACAGAGCATTTACTTAAATATTTGTATCTATAAAAATAGCGTATAAACAATAAATATATTAAAATAATTGTTGGACTTGGTTCATTTCATAATATATAATTATATATGTATATAAATAGTCTGTTCTCATTGAGTTTATGTATCTTGCTTTAGGTTAAAAACAAAGGGGAATTTCCACTACTAAGTAAAAAGGTTATTTTATTACTATTGCTTATTGCAAATACTTGATTGAACTGGGATTTTCCCCATTAACTCAATTTAAGACAAAGGACAGAAACAGGCTCAACACTGCACACGAAATGCATGTAGAATTGTGTTCCCAACTGGAATCAGTTGTTTATGAACAAACAAGCACATTCATATCATTAAACGACATTTTTTCAAATATTATTTACTTTACCTTTGTATTGGAATATATTTAAATTTGTTTTTCTAAAAGTAATAATTTTATATTAATGCAATAGATAATATAAATAGATACACGCAATTCCAATATATGCGGGTCATAAGAAATATACATAGAAATTGTCGATGCTAAATAAGTGAACAAAGTTTGTCTTTGATTTATTACACGTAAGTATAATTGGTGGCAATGCAAAATATGGTTCTTGCTGTGGGTTGTAGTAAAAGAAAGTTTGAAAAACACTGGTCTAGACAATGGCTGGTGATGTGCTTTCCCTTCCTTTCAGCTGATAGTGAGAATTTACTTCCAATGCTTCTGTGAAAGGCATATACCTTAAAACTCCCATCCATACATAGCAAGAAAGAAAATACTGTGCAAATTTGGCTGCAATATATATGACATAACTCTCTCTACAATCTCAGCACCAATAATCTTGACAATGCTTTAACGCTGACAATGATACAGCCTTTATGTCTGCTGAATTGTTGTGAGTTATCATAAAGACAATATCAAATGTGAATTAGACAAAATCAGCTTTCAATAATAATCAATAATATAATCTAGTTTTACTTTGAGATTCTTGACTTGAGTCACTTTTCCCCTGCTGTGACATGTCTTCTCTCTGTCTTTTCTACAAATATTTTCATAGCAATTGTTCTAATGAGCTTGCCTTCTTTTTTACCTTGACCACATGAATTTAAATGTATTACTAGATTGGCAATTAGGTCTCATCATTTTACTGTTGAAATAGTTATAACACTAAGTTCTATTCTAATAGTTTCTTTTCTCACCTGTGGAAATCTATTCCAGTTTCTTGCTTCTCTGCCACCTACAATCTTTAAAAATTTAAATGCAACATCAATCACCATCTTCTGTCTTCTGGAATCCTCTTATTGTCCTTTCACCTCACTAAAGTTTTCTTGTTCTCTTTCACTTTCAGTAACCTCTGACATCTCAGTGGCTTTATTACCTTGCTTAAAGTGAAATGATTAAAAAAAAATTACTTAATTATTGAGCATTTAACTCTTATTAGAATGCTGGAAATTTCCTCAAGAAATGAGTGATGAGACTATCATGGACAGGACATGTGAGTAATGAGGAAGTTTTAAGAAAAATAGGAACTACAAGGAAAGTGCTACTTTACAATCAGAAAGGGACATCTGATATTTATGGGACATATAACAAGGAAAGAGGACTTAGCGAATTTGATACTCACAGGGTATATTGAAGGCAAGAAATAGTTTCACAGTAATTGCTTTCCTCTTTAGTACCTCAGCTTCATGAATTTAAGCACAGCACTAGATTGGCAGCTAGGTCTCAATTTCACTGTTGAAACTGATACTTCTGATAAGTTCTATGCTAACAGTTTCATCTCCTACACTTCAAACCTTTGACACTCTCATCCAACTTTCTGCTTTATGATCTTTAAAAATTTAAATGCAATATTAATCGTCCTCTTCTGTCTCTTTAAATCCTTTGATTGTCTTCTCTGTTTCTTTCACTCTCAATAACCTGTTGCATTTTAGTGGCTTTTATCACCTTTTGTTTTAGGTGAAATGATAAAAAAATAAGGTAAGGCAGAAAGAAAGAAAAAGTCACCTATTCATCAAGTTTGCATGAGTGGATAATAGATAATTATGGTTTAAATGTTAATTGAAGCAATAAAAAACAAGAAGTTGTGGCAAGCCATGATCATTCATGCCCTAAAAGAACTTGGTATATAAAAGAAATCTCACTGACTTCTGAGGCCAGCAAACTGTCTGTGCTCCCTTGTTCTTATAAAGTAAAATGCCCACATAGTGTGTATGCATGATGTCACTAGAACTGAAGTGTGCCTGCTTATAGAGCAATGGTTAGCAAGCTAGTCTCACAGATCATTCACTAATGAAGAGAGTTTGGTCCATACTAGGTGACCCACTTTTTTGACCCTGCACTTGACAATGTCCAATGTAGTACATGAAGAGCCTGTTATACGGTTGCAATAGTTACATTCTCAGCCATCACAAACAGTTGGTATTTAAAGTTCAAATAAACCCATTACCAAATAGTTCCCAGTGAAGTTGATTCCCCACTCACCATGAAAATGATATTGACTAATTTTAGTGTGGAAATTCTTCCACAGAGACTTACAGGTTAGCCCTTTCCAACCATTTCCAAACAATCTAATGATGAGTCCAAGTAAGAGCAAGGATTTCCTCTGCTGATTCTCAAGTCAAGC
Organism: Acanthosepion lycidas; assembly: GCA_963932145.1. Lineage (NCBI taxonomy): Eukaryota > Metazoa > Mollusca > Cephalopoda > Sepiida > Sepiidae > Acanthosepion > Acanthosepion lycidas. The sequence goes on along the minus strand of OZ010594.1, from coordinate 70,348,822 downwards.
AATTCCACCCCATATAGAAAAATTGGTGCAACACAATCATCCTCTCCTATGCCCCCTTAACCATTCTGTGCTAGACTAAGCTTTGTACGACTATTTCCTAAGAATACGCTTGTTTAATGTCAAGACAAGCTCACAACAAGAAATAAGAGATGAAATTGTCCTGCATTAGAAATAAAGATAGTAACCTCTTGGCAGAATGTTCTACATGGCATTTTGCCTTTACAAGTGGATAAGAATGTTAACTAATTCTGTTGACTGAGTGTCGACCAAATACTACGCACTTCCCACAGAAATAATAACATTGATCATGATAATATTACAATATATCTAAAGTATTTTTACTTTGTACAGACCATTACTCCAAAATTTTGTGCATGCAAATCTATACATAAAATTCTCCATCTGTTCATCACACTCTCTAAAATAGCCATCTCTCTAAAGTAGCCATACAATGACCAACCAAAACCAAATTTTGGGGAGAAGTGCAAACAAATAAGGGGTACAAAGTACAATTGGTTCTACTAGGGTACATAGCTTAGTACAATAAATTTTCATTAATTTTTGAGAAAAATTTTTGAGAAAAATTAAGTTTTATTATTTAACATACAAATTACTCCCACTATTTTGAAAACAATTTAATGATTAAAATGTCAAATAATACTTATTTAATTAAAATGCAAATTGTTTTTTAGCATATCTCTTCTTTAAATTTCTATATACAAAAACCCAATTTGTCCCGTGTTTGTGAGAACTATAAACAAATCACAAGGTCAAATACTTTAAAAAATTGGAATTTGCCTCCATAAAGAAATATTTACACATGACCAGTTGTACGTTGCCTGTTCAAGAGTAAGAAATCCTAAAAATTTATTCTTCACTGTTAAAAAGGAAAAAAAGAAATTTTCTTAAAAAATATTTTTCACCATGAAGTCCTATAAAATAAAATTAAATAAATGATTAAACCGCAAAGTAGCGTTTTTGTCAAAGTATTTTTTCCAAACAAATAAACTTATTCAAATTTCATTGATTGGTTTGCATAACTGAATGAAACATAGAGTTTGTAAATCTTGACAAAAAATGTTAATGATAACTTCAACAATACTAAATACTGTGCAAAAGATATTAGTATATAAAAACTATGATTTGACAATGATATTATTATTATTATTATTATTATATATCAAATCATTATCAGTACTATAATAGCCTCATCAGATCAAGACTTTCATATTGATATCATGCATGCTGTCAAACCGGGTTCAGAAATATCTAAACTCTCAGCTGTATACAACCACACTCTAAGATCAATGGTTAAAAATGGCTTTGAGTAAGTGAAGTCTGAGGGTCTTGGCAAAGACCATCCTTCTTTGAACAGAATCACAAAGAACTAGAATGAATAACAGAGACTACATCATGTGAGGACTACAATCATTGCAGACTTGCACTACAGAATCACAAACAAAGAGCACTACCAAATCACAAAAAGCACATCATTTGAGGACTTTCAGCAACAGAAACAACTAAAATGGATAGCACATGTAACTCAAAGAGAAAATAATGGCATAATCAAGATGTTGACATTCCACACTAATATAAACAAAAGGTTAGGAAAGACTGATAATAGCTACCAGACTTTAGAAATCTATTTTCATAAAAAATTGTTTTAAGAGAAACATTTTATAAATTGCAACCAAAAGCAGTACTAGCAGCTCGGTCAAGGATACCAAATGTTTCCTTATAGGGAAATGGCTAATATTACCATTACCATTCAGCTGTACTTTTTGTTTCAAATGTTATACTGACAATTACAAATATTGAAATTCTGGCAATTTTGTGGCATTAATTTAAATTGAGCATCAATACTGCTCATAGAATTTAGTCAGTGAGATGTAGTCACCAAATTAACTAAAACTGTTTTAAGGGTGGTCACATGTCCCTTGAAATAAAGCCAAGAAGAGAATGACCAGTTGTTATGATTCTTTTTTTTTTAATCATTTCAAACCAAGACACCAGGAATTACTGAGAGTGAAAGAGAATGAGAACACTTTAACAAGGAGAAAGGACAATAAAAGAACAGGTTTCAGGAAGACAGAAGATGGCGATTGGTGTTGCATTTAAATTTTTTGAAGATCATAAGTGGCAGTAAAGTAAGAAACTGGAAGAGAGTTCCACATGTGAGAAGTGTGAGAAAAGAAACTATCAGTATAGAATATGTGACTGCATCTAGTTTGTTCAACAGTAAAATGTTGAGACCTAATTGCCAATCTGGAAGTACCTTTAAATTCATGCAGTTGAGGTACTGAGGTGGAAATTTCCTCAGATCTATTGCCATGAAAATATTTGTAGAAAAGACAGAGGGAAGCTTCATCATGTCATTAAGAAAGTGACTAACGTCAAGATGCTAGGTGAGGACTGATTACATTACAGACCCTTCTATGGATTTTGTCAAAAATCTCGAGATATATAGCAGGAGCATCAGACTGTATATGGCAGCAATATTTAATGCATGGATGAATGGCAGATTTATAAACGTGCAAGATTGTCTGGCATGACACAATGAACCAACATTCCTAGTAATTAATTCAATATAATCATTCCACTTCAGAAAACATGAGACCAACATAAGCCAATGTGTTGCTCTCCTGGAGATTAGCATCAGCCATACTTGATGGAGGGCAAAATTGGTTCTTTATGATGATTAAAAGATGGCAGTTTCATTTAGGTGGTGTTAAAATTTACAAGCCATTTCTTGCCCCAGTTAACAACTGATTAGAAGTAAAACAAAAGTAGAGAAAAGGCTTTTAAAAGAGCTTGGATCATTAATATGTACTGAAGTTGATTAAAAATCAAAAATACTTTTAATAAACACCATTTATGAGGATTGATAATATCACAAATAATAAATGGTACATTTAACATCATTATTACTGTATTACCTTAGTTGACATATTATTATTGAGAGTCATGAATAGGAAAGAGGGCTTGGAAAGTTTAACACTCACATGACATACTGAAGGCAAGATGGACAGGGGAAAGCAATGCATAACCTACCTAATGAACTTGTGTAAATGGTTGGCAGAACAAGAATTAAGAACTATGGCAAAAAGAAAAACTTTACTAAGAGTTACAAATACAGGAAGTTGTGGAGGGACATGCTCTCCCACGTTCTAAATAGCCACTGCACATAGAAGAATATTGCCACAACAATGCACACTATACTATTCTCTACCTTTATTAAAATAATATTATTAAATAACTAAAGGCAGTAGTGAACTGGAGAGGATGTCAGCTTTCCCAAGGGCAAGTGGGCCCCCTGATGAAATGGGCCCCCTATATCAAATAAAAATGAATAAATTAAATGAACACAGACAACTGTTTTAGTATTAGGTTGGTGCAAAAATAATGTCGTTTTCTCACATGTGAGAAAACGACATTATTTTTGCACCAGCCTAATAATAAAAAGGAATAAGAACTTTATAAAGTCATCTGCACACTATCAGTTACTTTTAAGTCCAACGTGAGAGGAGATTTTCAAAGCTGAAGATCGTAAAAACGAGGTTAAGAAATTTGCTATCTGAGGAAAATTTAGAATTCTACATGTTACTATCCATTAAAAAGGAATTGTTAGATGAATTGGATGCAGAAGTTATTATTAAAAGATTCACTCAATCATCTAGTAAACACAAACAGTTTCTCTTAATATAGTGGACTGCACGCAATGCTCTATTGTGCTTATGAACTATCAGTTAATGTGTTAAATGTGCATTAAACTATTGAAAAATACCAACCAATTACTTAAAATTAAACAAATAAATAAATAATTCAATTATACCATTCCATATTTATCTTTGGTATTTCCTGCCAGTAATATGTACAACCTTGTGCAAATTAATTGAAACAATAGCTTTAGCTTCCTTTCTTTCACCATACAGTCGGTTTTAGACCTACTGGAGTGACAGGGTGTAATCAATTTCTATTTTTACCCCAGATTAGGCCATTTGCAGTGGTGTGCAGTAATATGAATCTATTTTGGGGGTGTATGATGAAATTTGTTTGGCCTTGAAAAATATTGTGTCATCTGTGATTGCATCAGATTTTCATCAGGCCCAGACACTATTGTCTCGACTGTCGATTAGTTGTCCTACAGCCATTGTCTGCAATGGACGTTACTCAGAGGAAGCATATGAAAATTGTAACACTACACAAACACACTGGCAAGCCATACTAGTGAGCAAATCAAAGTACTATAGACTGGCCCGGAAACTGATTTAAATCCTATTGAGAATCTGGTCAATCTGCAAGAAACGACTTTGTGGAATGGACATACAAAGTACTAACACGTGCATTGGGTCATATTTCATTGGGAAAATATGAAAAAGAAGTAAATAATAACAAAATTATTCATTTTTGTTTCAGTTAATTTGCACACGGGTGTACATACATGTACACTGTAATTACTAAGAAATTGACATTTTCTACAAATATTTTAATTGTACACTTTTTCCATACATATTTTTGTATAGTTTTATTTATTCATTATGAAAATTAAATGATAGCATTGTAGTTGTGGGTGGGCACCCTTTGTCTCCCGGCAACCAATATTTTTAGACTTAGTAAGCCACTGACTAAAGGGACCCATGGAAAGTTTGTTTTCATGTCAGATATAAGATTTTATATATCTGTACAATTCTTACAGTGAGTTGTTTGAGATAAGTCAGTGTCTGTGAAATGTATTTTAATTTAAAAGATATTAAATTTTTAACCATAGATCAACTTTTTCTCATTTATAGATTAAGGAAATATTTCTTGGTTCAAGAAGAGATTTAAATCTAAAAGATATATATTAAAATACATTACAAACTTTAAACATGATCAACTTAACCCCATATCTTCAGATGGTAGGTATATTTTCATGTAGGGTAGAATTTTAATTCATTATATTCCACTTGTTTAGACAATAGATTTTACTTACATTAAATTTTGAATTTAAATTAGCTTTTATACACATATTTCGCTTTCTAATTAAAATTAACATTCTATACAGGGGTACATCACAGGATTGCACCCACACATTTTCTATAATTTCTCAAATGCACTGACAGACAGGCATCATGTACAATATTTAAAATAAAAATGGGGAATATCCACTATTAATGTTTGAAGTAATAAAAATGTTAGATTAAAAATATATCCATTAATCCTTTAGAAATTACAGGCACATCAGATAGATAAACCTATACATAAGCCCATAGATGAGAAAAAAAACATTTATTTTATACAAAATGGGAGGACATCCCAATGTTTGGATCTGTGAATAAAACATTTACCCCCCAGGATTTTGGATTCAGATGCCAGGAATAGTCAACTAATCAATACTTCCGGCTCTGCTATTGCTGAGCATGTAATAAATAGCAGGAATTGTGTCCTTGATTTTACGGTGGACCATTTCTCAATTTTATCTAGGTCTCACTCCTCATATCACCTCAATGTTCTAGAGTCCTTGTATATCAGATCCTATGGGCCTTCCCTCTGTAAACACAGGGAATGCTTACTGGGTCTGAATGTTATTGGACCCTAGCTTTCTTGAAATGCATTTTTTTTTTCCCCACTTCATCCGTTATCATTAATATTAATTAAATTTACACGCTTCCTTTTTATATCCCAGAAATAAATTTGATAAGGCTGGGATGAAACTAGTTGTTCTTTTTTAGCTTTTTAAAATGCAATACAAATTTTGCTTATTCCTAGTTATTACAAAAATATTTATTTTTCAACATAATATTCGTCAATACACTTAAGGCAACATATCTCCATTAATCATGTTGAACATTATACAGAAAGAATTTCAGATTGAAATTCAGCCAAGAATTATGTTAGACTAAAGACTTATTGATCCACTATTATGCCTCCTAAATTATAGTTGCTGTTTTTTTCATTTCTTGAATATTTTTTTTTAGTTGAACTTGAAACGTTGGTAAGTGGCAATCAGATACTTAGCACTGAACCACAATTTCCTGTCTTTGTAGCTCTTAGTAGATTTTGACTTTTTTCTATCTCTCCTAAACCCTGTTCTGCCATCCACTTGTTAGGTAGGCTGTTTAACTCTGTCTTTCTTGCCTTCAGTATATTCTGTCAGTGTCAAACTTTCCAAACCTTCTTTTCTCATTATATGCTCTAGAAATGTCAGCTCTTTCTTTCTAGTGTGTCTTCATAAAACTTCATTGTTGCTCTCATGTTTGGTCTATGGTATTCTCAGCATCCTTCTGTAGAACCACATTTCAGTTCCTTCAAATCTCTGCTTCGTCTGTGAGGAGATTATCCAGCATTCACTACCACATAGGAGAAAGGTTCATTACTCTTTTTTTTATTTCTAATGAAATTTTCCTGTTTCTTAAAACTTTGCTTAGCCTTTGAAAGGCATCTTTTCTATTCAAATGTGCCTTCAGATTTCAGTGTTGTACATTCTGTCCTCCATTAAAACTCTTCCCATATATTTAAATTATTGTACTTGCTTGATTTTGGTATTGCCAATGTATAATTTGCATGTTAGGAAAGAATACATTCCATCTTCTTGCAATTGATGTGTAGTCCTTTCTTCTTGCTTTCCTTTAATACCTTTTGTATCTTGTAGTTTCTTTTTTGTGTCTGTTATCAAAATTGTGTCATCTACATATCTAATGTTGTTAAGATTGTAACCACCAATAATAAATCCTGGTAGGACTCCTAACTATCAGGATTGCCTCACTGTATATGTTGAATAAGTCCAGTGAGAAGATACGTCCTTGTCTTATAGCCTTTTCTATTTTTGTATATTTACTGAATTCATTTTCTATTCATACACATACAGGTTGTTTGCCCTTATTATAGTTTCTGGATAATTCTAATATCCTTCCCAAATATACCAAGGTTTCCTAGCAGTTCTAACAATTCTTTGGGATGTATTTTATTAAATAATTTTGAATAGTCTATAAAACATAATACTTATTTAAATATAAGTATGCTTTGAATATTGTAAGAGAGAAAGCCATTATTATTAAAAATCAGCTAGAATGCTGATGAGATAGAGTTTTAGGAAGACTTGATATTACTTTATCAACTGGTGATAAAAATGAGTACAAATAACTACATCACCACTTGTGTAAATATACCCCAGTGCCATTTCCTCTTTGATTCACTTCTCAGGAAATACCAAAATGGGAATTCAAAAATAGAAAGGAAAACAAATATATAGACATTTCAAAAGACAAATCAATTAGATAGCAGATAAATCAACACAGACATTGCTAAGTAGGGGGAAACGTAAGAAGAGACGCCAAGAGATGTTCTTAATAGCTGCCAGAAGTATTACTATAAGAACCAACTATATATAAAGGCCCAGATAGTGCTAGATCAATTACAACTGAGTAGTGAGTTCAATCCTCACTGGGTGTCCCATACTTCTGGCCTTGTGCCACATCTAAGCCAGGCTTAGAAAATCAATATAAAGGCCCAGATAGAAAGAATATAAGAATGTAAATGTAGAGTGTAGAAATAGTGACAATTAATAATAAGCAAATGTAATATATTAGTCCAGAAAGGATACAAGTGTAAAAATAACTGAGTGGGAATGGTGGTCCATTGGGAACAGTGCAAGTGACTGTATTTTGACCATATAGATTAATGTAAATGCACAAATCAGAATTTGTCTGAGCAATAATGGCATCCTAAATTTCCAGGAACCACTTCTATAAAGGCAGGTAATCTTTAGGAACCTATTCTGCTTATTTTCTTTTCAAAGTGAGAATGGAAACAAATCATTTTATAGTATCAAAAAGAATTAAATCATTTTGATAATTTAATAGAATATATTTATTTATTAAGATATTTCCAGATTCAAATTCTGTTTTTATCATATTTTTGTTTCTTTTTTGTCTCTAGTGTCATCAGGTGTGTTATGGTTTCTTAGCCACATTCAAACAGAATCCCTGCTGTCCTAAAGATCCAATGGAAGACCTATAAAATCTATGACTAGAATATTTGCCACATTTTTAACTTCAAGATGATTTCTTTTGTCAGAATAAATTATGTTCATCACAGAAAACCTTCTTTCAGCCTCCGCAGAACTTATAACAATGGTATTAATTATATTTTTAGCCATTATATATCAGCTATTAATATATAAGATTATTTTGAGATAATCCGGCAACCAGTTTACTAAGCTTTTATAATTTTAAGAATTGGTTTGTGCAAACTTGTAGGATGCCACCATTGTGCCTGAGTGAATGAAATGCATAAGTGAAATTAGTAATTTTTCGCAGAAAGAATACAAAAATAGGCGATGAGTGGGTTGGAAAAGGGACCCATTTGGAACCATACAATGACTGCATTCTGGCCATACAGACCAGTAGCATATACAGAGACCAGAATCTGTCCTAGAAAACAAAACACTTTAGAACTTTGATATTCAAACAGGTCACCTAATCCAAGCCAAAAGTGAGGATGCATTATTGATAAACAAAAAGAAAAGAACGCACTATATTATGGCTCTCACTGTTTCATCCAAGCCCAGAGTAAATCTGATGGCAAGTGAAAAAATAAACATCTATCTTGATTTTGCCAGGGAGCTGAGGAAGGTAATGGTAATACTAGTTATTATCAAAGTATGAGGAACAGTCCCAAAGAGGAAAAGAAAAAAGATGGAGGAACTAAAAATCAGGGAAAGAGTTGGGACCATCCAGATGTCAGCAGATCTGAAAATAGGTAGTATACTAAAGAAATTGCTTAAGTATTGATATAACTTGCTGTCAACTGATGTTCAGTGCCAGCCACAAACTACAGGTGTGAACACTGATTAAGTGAAATATAGTTATATTATGATATATGTAATTAATATATAATATTAGTTTGGTGCAAAAATAATGTCGGTTTTTGACGTATTTTTAACGTCAAAAACCGACATTATATTTGCACCAACCTAATATTATATATTTTTTATATTATGCTAATAGTAACACCCAGTGGTGACACTACGGTTGCTGACACCCAGTGTAATTTTTTTATTTTCACAAGGAAAAAAATTGAAAATGTAGAATAACAAGTTTATTACAATTACAACTGATTACAAGTTAAAGAAAACATTCATTATCCTACCTGAAACATTTCTTTTCTATCTTTTAGATTTGCCAATATTTTCATGGTACTTTCTACACCTATCTTCTTTACAAGATCATTTTCTATTGACAAAATATTCAAATAATCTATTTCGAGTCATGGATGACCACAGGTATGTTTTTGCAAGCTTTAGTCTCAGAAGGTACCAAACATGCAACATGGCTGCCCAGGCATCTGCCTGAGTTTCCAGTACTGTGAGCCAGCCCTGGTAAAACAAATAACATGATAAATCATGCAAATTCTGTTTTCTTCCAGTTAATGATTAAGCCCACTGAAATTCTTTTTGATCATTGCCTCAAAAAATTCCAACAATATACTTTTAATGTCATTTTACTTTTAAAGAAGGCAATTGGTACAGGATTAGTCTTAGTAATTAACTTCTAAATTAATCGCTTATTAAAAGAGCTTTTTGGTAAATCAACAAATGGCTCCAGTGATGGAAGTCTTTTGTAATTTGCTTTGGCTATCATTTAAACAATCCGTGCCAAATTTTTTAATCATTAAATGTATCTTGAGAATAAAAGCAATAAAATGGCTTTACAAATTAGAACTTTTAAATTAATTAGAAATTTCTTAATATGCCTAATGTCTAAAATGACTTTTTAAAATAATTACATTTTTTCCTTTGACAGCAAAGAAATTTACTATCAAAACTGTTGAAATAAATTTTTTAAAAATCCTACTCAGGAATATTTTGTAATCTTTATTTCTAAGTAATGTAATGAAAATATTGCAATTCATTTATCAAGCATATTTTTTAACTTAGTTGCACTCCTTGTTTTTCTGTAGAATTGCTATTAATGATTATGCGTTAATGAAAAACAAGCATCTTCCTTTCATGTGAATTCTTCAGTTACCGTTATTTCATTTCCTAAATTATTTCATCTTTTATTTCAGACCTTTGCCCATAGATTATCAGTGCTTTTACTCATTTATAAACACTTTTGCCTAAGATCAGAGTGTCTATGTATTCTGCCTAGAATCAAAATGTCTCTTGTCAGCCATCTGGCCAGGAGTAGAGTGTAGTATCAGTGCACTAGATAAAAAGTGCTGCCATATATACTTGTGTATAATGCGACCCCTGATTTTTTTGTGAAAAATCTGACTTCTTCATATAATCATACTTATTATAAAACCCAGGTTGTGTGTGTGTGTGTGTGTGTCTGTTCGTTTATGTATTGGATCAGATTTCCTACATTTTTCAACCGATTTCAACAAAACTTCACAGGACTGCGTAAAATTACCTTGCGGTGGTTCTGACACCACCAAAAATTGGAAAAATACAATTGTTTTTGCACGAAATCAATTTGAAAACACAAAAGAGGCATCGCTGTCACAAGAATGAAAAGGGAATAACTCATATCGAGTTATACTTATAAAACCCAGGTTGTTTGTGTGTGTGTGTGTGTGTGTTCGCTTATATATGGGATCAGATTTCATACATTTTTCAACCAATTCCAACAAAACTTCACTTTTTTTTTGGTAGGTAGTGTTTCCTATTGTCTTGCACACTTTTTTCATTATTTTTACATTCAGAATGCTTTCAAAATTCCATTTACAAGACAATTGTTTATAATAAAATTCTATTCAATCGGTAGACTCATAACAATTGAAAACAATGTTTTTGTTTGAGTTTGGGTTTGACCAATTCATAAAAAAAACCCCCAAAAAACAAAAAATAAAACTAATTAAGACATGCGTGTCTGTCAACCTTAAACAATAATCTTTGTCAATTTTATTTTTCAGTCGTTATGATAGTCGATACTTGATCTATCTCTTACTGTTACATCCCCGAGCAATGCCGGGCTCTACTGCTAGTGTATAATAATTTACATAATGTGACCCCTGCTTTTGGACAATACTAGTTTGTCCTGTATATGACAATAAACCACATCCAACAGCAAGGACTCTGATTGAGAAGTTTTGAGGAATGTAGAACCACCTTTTAATTGCTATTGTTCTGAGGTCCAAGCTAACCCAGGCTGGTAGCACCTATTAGGGTCTCAACTATAGGAAAATAGTAACCCCCCCCTACAACCACAAAACTGGGATCAAAATTCTGTGAAAGTATAAAAATACATTTTCTTAGTAAAAAAAAATACCAGCAATAGATTTTTGTAAAAAAGAAAAATTACCCAAGCTCCCAAGAAAATTAAATTTCAGCATTAAATGACCCACAAGGAGTTGATATGCCATTAAACAAACAAACAAACAATACTAGTAAGCCTACCATAGTCAAATACTGCATCATCCTGGACATTTTTTATAGCAAAGAAATGGTCTTTATTCTTACAAAGAATGAAGACCATTCCTTTGCTATAAAGCTAGCCCAAAATGGTAAGAAAATACACTTACTATAAAATATCATATACAAAAATTTAGATGTAACAGAAAGAAAGAATCTAGTCTAAAGGAACTTACCTGTACCATTAAGGATGCAACGAGAATGTAGAACTACCAGGTAGGTTACAGTCATAAAAAATGCATGAATTTTAACTCCTCCAGAAAAATTTATAGTGCAACCAGTCACTTAAAATGCCTGATTTTTAACCACTTCAAAAAAATTACCTGCATATAGTGTAACACCCCCAACCTATTTTTTGTGTAAAAAAAGTTATCATAAAAAGTCACACTATACTTGGGTATATACAGTACACATTAAAAATATATATACTATTTCAGATTTTATTATGCAAGTCAATGTTTTGCAGGAGTAAAATTTATACTAAAAACAGATGTTGCTCAAGTTTTCTGGATATACTTATATTGCTACACTAAATATAACCTTGTGAATGTAAGCTTATAAAATCTGTTTTGATTGTAACCTATTTGGTGTCCTGAGATTTTATTTTGCAACTTTTGTGTTATTCATCATATTGCAAATTACTATATTAAAATATGATTATTCATGGTTATTCTGTAAACCATATAAAGATGGTCATGGACTGCAAGAAATATATCATGCTAAGAAAAACTTGGTATTGTAAAGTTATTAAATGGAATTTATGAGAAAAACTTGAAAGATCACAGAACAGCCAGAAACTTTGACAAGATAAAAACAAGAAAAAAGTTGCCTTTAAGAATTTCACAAAAATATTTGATAAAAATTAAAAGTGTAGCAAGCAAGAAAAGTCACTTTCTCACCACTATAGCATAGCTTCTCTGTGCCTTTACTATAAATATTTTCATGGTAATTGTTCTAATGAGTTTTCTTATTTGATACATAGACTATATGAATTTTAGTTACAGTACTAGATTTGTAGCAAGCTCTCAATATTTTACAATTGAGATCACTAGATGTAACCGTTAGTTAAATGCTAACAGTTTCTTCTCTCACACTTACTTATGGAACTCTCTTCTACTTTTTTGTTTTCCAGTCAACTTTGATCCTCAAAAGTTTAAATGCAATGTCAGGCATTATCTTCTCTCTTCTTAATCCTTGTTCTTTTATTGTTATTGATAAGCTGATAATTGATGACCCATCTTTTATTGTTCTCTCTCCTTACTAATGTTTTCTTTTTCTCATATTCTCTCACACTCTGTAACACCTTGCATCTTAGTGGCTTCATTTAGGAAGTGCACAGTTTTTTATATCTCAGAACACAGTTGCCATCAATTTTTTTTTTTTAGGGCTGACTGCTCAAGTTTGACTTTTTGAAGTGGGGGGTGGGGGCAGTGATGGTCAGGAAAGTGATAAGCAAATCACTGGTCCTGAACAGGATATTTAATGTAGCACATTTTAATTCACCAATAGAAAATGTATGTATTAACATCTTCAATCAATTAAGATCTGAAGCTATGAAAGCCACACTTGGTGTAGCATCAGGGCACACATTATTTTTATTATTTCCTTTAATTTCTGTTGTATAGACATTTCCTTCCAAGTCCCAACCAGAGACCTAAGGTCAGAAATGGTATCATGACATTTTCCACTAAGCAGTTTTAAAAAAAAAAAAAGAAAAAAATTGCACATCTTTTACACAGATAAAGCCTTTCGTAAGGTGTGGGCTGTACTTGTGAGAACAATTTTTTGTATTTCTTTAAGGCATGGACTACCAGGGATTCTTTCAATGAGTCTATTGTAATCTTTTCCAATCAATCCGAGGGATTCAACTATAACTGAAATTTTTAATGTTCTCATGCGCCACATTTTTTAGATTTAAATTTCAAGGTCATTGTATTTTGATAGCTTTTTGAAGATCTTCAAAGTTATATTGCAGTCTGCAGGGACTGCCATATCAATAAGTAGACACATTTTTATGTCTTATTATTATTATTATTATTATTATTATTATTATTATGAATAATAACAACAACTCTCTCAAATCATTTAATCATTGGATCACTGTAAATGATGTCAAAAGAAGCAAACAAATATGTAATCCAAATTCCTGGCAATCCTGAAAGAAGTGAATTACAAAAAAAATCAAACTCACGGGTATCTCACATTTTACACAAATTTCTCTCCGGATAGATAAAGGAAGTTTTAAAACATAGAATAAATTGTCTTTCAATTGTTTTTTTGAAACTGCAAACTTGAACATTTAACAAAAAAGAAAATTAGAAAATTCTTAATTTTAAAACTTCTGTAAAATTCTGAACATTTTTCTTCACCCAATAAATACATAGCAATTCCCGTATTAGTACTTTAGGGGCAAAAACTTGACATCTATGGTTTAGACTTGAGGGCAACAAAAGAAAGCACAGGAATAATAATAATGATTAATTAGCTAATTAATTAATCTTACATATTAAGCAATATTTTCCAATAAAAAACCTTGTCCATGATATAAACTTAATATATAAAATCTTGGTTTTGAGGCACCTCAAGACAGTGTAATGGTTAGCAAGCTTGTCTTGCTAGAACATTTACAACTGAGTAGTGAGTTCAATCCTCACTGGGTGCCCCATACCTTTGGCCTTGTGCCACATCTAAGCTACACTTAGAAGATCACTATAAAATCTTGGTCCCTGAGGATAGTGAGTTTGTGTAACACTAGAGACTTATTTTTTTATTTCTAAACCATGTTGCGCAAAATAATCATGGAATTTGGATTGGTTTGGTTTAGTTTATTTTGTTTTACGGCATATCAACCTCAATGGGTTATTTAATGCCGACAAAATTTTTTATTACTAGTAATATTTTGTTTTGTCAAAAATCTGTTTCTGGTCATATATTTCCTTCAAAATTGTATTGCTGGTAATAACTTTTTTCAAAAAAGTATTGCTGGTAATAGTTAACTATTTTCCCATAGTTGGGACCCTAACAGGTGCTACCACCCCGGGTGGAGCTGGGAACACCAGCAATTAAAAGGTGGTTTCCATGCTCCTCAAAACCTGCTGATCAGAGCCCTTGCTGCTGGACGTAGTTTAACGTCTTACCCAGGACAACATGGAATTTGGAAGCAATGAAAATTAAGAAAAAAATACTTATTGATTCTTAGAATAGTTGAAATATTTTACTTATATCAACCACATTTGTATTCAAAAATAAAATAAGCTAAAATGAATCATTTTTTATTTCTTTCTACAATTTTGCATCCAAACAGATGCTTAAAATATATTAGGTTGGTGCAAAAATAATGACGTAATAATGTCGTTTTTTGACGTTAAAAAATATGTCAAAAAACGACATTATTACGTCATTATTTTTGCACCAACCTAATAAATTATGTGAATCCTGAAGAATAAAAATGCAAACAGCATTCATGAAGGAATAAACCAGATTACTAGAAATAAAACCCAGCACTACTATATTCTTGATACAAAAATAAAAAAAAAAGGTCACCCCCATCTTCAAGGTGAATAATTCAGAGTGTTATGAAATATTCCTACCCCATCAGCTCCCATGGTGCTACTGTTTAAAGACATTTACCTACTACTTACAGCAACATTTTCCCCTGCCAGATACCATGAAGGGAACCATCTTGGCATGAAGAGAATTTATTTATATTATGCTTATAATTGTGTGTTTCTTGGAAGCCTATTTGTGAATAAAAGAATGAGAGTAGGTGAGTTTCTCACCAAAGTTTTGGGGAATTTCAACAGCTTGATTACTCACTACATCTGTCAAGTTATCCAGCATTTAGTCACATCTTACAGAACATTTCCCACATCTCTTGAAATCACTCCACCAGAAAATAAAGATCTTTGCTTTCTAAAGAACAAATAGCAAAAACTACGTCACTTGAAGACTTTCAACAATGGTGACAAATTAAAACTGATAGCACATCAAAGGGAAAATAATTATGTAACCAATATGTTGACTTTCCACACAAACTTACACAAATGGCGAGGAAGAAACTTCCATCAGTATTAAAAAAGTGATAACAGTAAACTTAAAAAAATAAATTTCTTCTACAACCAATTTACACATTTCCTTTTTGCAATATTTACTTAAAGATATCAGAATAATCAAAAATTCTCTACTGGCAGCAAACTACCTGCATACAGATAAAAAATGAGCAGATATACAAAAATAGAAAGGGGCATAAGGCAAGGACGTGTCTTCTCACCAGACTTATTCAACCTATACAGTGAGGAAATTCTGAGAGAACTGGAAATCCAACCAGGATTCATCATTGGCAGCCACAATCTTAACAACATAAGATATGCAGATGACACAGTGCTGATAGCAGACATAGAAGGGAAACTACAAAACCTCCCTACAAAAGGTAGCGAGGGAGAGCGAGAAGAAAGGACTAAGCATAAACTACAAGAAGACAGAATGCATGGTCATCAGCAAAAAGATGAGCCCAAAATGCAATTTACAGGTTGGGGACACTAAAATCAAACAGGTACAGAAATTTAAATATCTGGGAAGTGTTCTGACAGAAGATGGAACATGCAGCACTGAGATCCAAAGACATATTTGGGATGGCCAAAGACACATTCCAAAGGCTAAGCAGAGTATTATGAGAGAGAAAAGTTTTGTTGGAAACAAAGAAAAGAATACTGAACTGCTACGTGATATCCGTCCTCATTTACAACAGCAAATGCATGACAATCTCTTCAAAGATGAAGAAGAGACTTGAAACAACAGAAGTGTGGTTCTACAGAAGGATGTTAGGGATACCATGGGCCAAACATGTGAGGAACAATGAGAGTTTGGGAGAATGGAAATGAAGAGGAAACTTATACTTAACATCACGAAGCAGAGGCAGCTGAAATTTCTGGGACACATAATGAGAAAGGAGGGCTTGGAAAATCTGATACTCAAAGGACAGATAGAGGGAAAGAGGGAGAGGGGAAAGCAATGCATGACATACTTAATGGTCTTGAGCAAGTGGATGATAGAACAGGGTCTGAGAGAAATAACAAAAAGACAAAACTTATTAAGAGTTACAAGGAACAGGAGAAGGTGGAGGGCCATGATCACCTATGTCCTGAAGGGACACAGCACATAAAAGAAGAAGACTTAAGAAGTGCTAGTTTTATTATTTTTTGTGATTTTAACCAGTGTTTCTAATATTCTGCATCTTTTCAATCTATTTCCGATCACAACACCAGTGTATTGCTGGTCAATTCATTTTTCTTGTTTAATACATTTTTTACATGTTCTTGTCAATATTTTCAGTTTCTTTCTTATTATTCTCTGATCTCCGTTCACCTTTTTCACAATTCCTCAAGGTGTGTTAACATCACTCAGTAACCTTTTGTTTCTTTTTTGATGTTATATATTTCTTATGACCCATGGCAATTTTTATGTGTCTAAAATTTTTGGACTGTTGTCCTCATCTTTATATTCACAAAATTTCAGCCATTGTATGCTCCTGCCTCAATGAAATTTTCAAACTAAGCCCATTATTTCATCCACCGAGGTAGATTGTTCTAGTTCCACATCCCATGCCTTTTTTGGATATCTAAGTTTCATTTATTTCCCTTTAATAACTCAACTCTCCAAGTTTTTGTTCACCTCTGCTGTGCCCAGGTATTGAAACCACAACTCTTTGGGTTAAGTCACTTGATTATTTCAACCAATGCTTTCATCTACTGAGCCATTTCAACATATATCACCTGAAGCAGGCCAGAACATACAATGACCGAAATGTTGTGAATATGAAAATAAAGATGAGGTCAACAGTCCGAACAATGTAAATAGTTACAATACTTCATCAGAAATATAGACAGAAATCATAGTATTATATATATTTATTTATAATATGATGAACTACTCTCAAGTGGCATAATAAAATCCTACCGTATCAAACAAGTTATGGTAAATAATTCAAATACAGATGTTGTTAGCAGAAATTCTCATGGTCTGTTTATTATATAAATACAAATACAGTCCCCTCCAAAATCACTGTAACATCAAGCCCAATTCCTTTGTTTTTGTTGTCTACTGAAGACATTTTGCTTTAAGATCAAAAGATGAGTATGAAACAAACGTTCAGCTTTTATCTACATTTAGATGTGTTAAACAACTTAGGACATACCACCTCTTGTTTGAACACACCCACTTTTCACGTGAGCAAAACTACTGGAACACATGACTGACAGATATTTCTTATTGCCCAGATGTTGCCTTTTAGATTGATTGTTTAAATAGTTCTGAATGACTACTTTTGGTTTTAGTCTTGGGTTTCACCTGTAAAGACTGCATTTCTTGTTAAAAAAAAAAAGCATAAACCAACATGAAGATGAGAAAACTGCTTATGGGAGAAAAGTAATCCATTTTGAATCTGAGAAAAGAAGGAAAATCGATCAGAGCCATTGAACAAACACAACAATTTGGAATGTCTTGAAAAAGAAAGAAACTACCAGTGTACTGAGCAACTGACATAGAAAAGGTTGGCCAAGGAAAACAACAACAAATGATGACAGAAACATTGTGAGAACTGTGAGGAAAAACCTCCAAACAACAGTCAGTGATATCACCAACAACCTCCAGAGTGAGGGGTGTTGGTTTCATAATCCACCTTTCGAAGAAGACTTTGAGAATAGAAATATGGAGGCCATGCCACAAGATGCAAACCCCTCATCATCAGAGTGAGAGAGAGAAAGAAAGAAAAAGAGAGAAAGACTATTGCATCAGTAGATAACTTGATTGAGTTTATTTTTTTCACCCAGCAAAATATTTCATTCAATTTCTTATAACAGAATATGTAATTAAAGATGAAGAGGAGACTTGAAGCAACAGAAATATGGTTCTACAGAAAGATGCTGAGGATACCATGGACTGAACATGTGAAGAATGGCAAAGTTTTGGAGAATAATGGAAACAAAAAGGAAACTAATACAGGAAGAGACAGTTGAGCCTACATCCTGAGGGGACATGACACATAAAGAAGCAGAATATATTAGGTTGAGTCATAAGTAATTTCCATTTTGTGGAACCAATTTTAATGACGAATAACTACTATTCCTATGCAATAGTTAAAAATAAATTTGAAATGCATAAACATGCCAAAGCTATTTCACAGAAGTGGCAGCGTACACAATGCATGAAAGAAAAATATTGTTCTCCTTCATAACAATGCAAGATCACATAGAGCAAGAATATCAAAGGGAAAAATTTTCACCACTCGATTGGTTTGTTCTACCCCAGCCAATATATTCACCTGATCACACACCAACCAAATGTTACCTTTTTTGGAGTGCTCCAAAACACTTTTATGGGGAAAGCTGATAAAAACCAGATTGTAGAGTTTGTTGAAAAACTGTACCAAACATGTAGCCTTTTACTGTATATCATACAGCTGCCTGGTATGTGGCAACAAGTCATTGCTGATAATGATGAATATATAATTGAATAAAATGTAATTGTATTTTATTTTTTGAAGAATACAGTTGATAAACAAAAGCAGAAATTATTATAACTAAGCCTTATACAATAATTAGTACAGTGCTCATAAAAAATGACAATGTTTTTTTTAATTATTTCACACCAAGCAAGTTGAAAAATGCCACAAGAACACAAGGGGTTACTGGGAATGAAAGAGAATGAGAAAACTTTAGTGAGGAGAATAAAGAGAAAGGAGAATAAAAGAACAGGTTTCAATAAGACAGAAGATGGTGATTGGTGTTGCATTTAAATTTTTGAAGATTGTAGGAGGCAGGGAAACAAGAAATCAGAAAAGAGTTCTACAGGCAAGAAAAAAAACTATTAGTATAGAACATACAGTTGCATCTTGCTAGTTCAGTAGTAAAACGGTGAGACCTAGTTGCTAATTTAGTGGTATGCTTAAATGCATGCAGTCGAGGTACCAAAGAGGAAAACTCATCGGAACAATTGCCATGATAATATTTATAGAAAAGACAGAGGGATGTGACTGAAGTCGAGATGCCTGTTCAGGATTGATTACATTACAGATCCTTCTATGAATTTTGTCAAGAACCACAAAATATCTGGTAGGAGCACCAGACCAGATATGGCTGCAATATTTAATGCACGGCAAATGGTAGATTTTACTTAGTACATTTTTATAATACACAGCGTTGAGAAAGAACAATAAAAGAACAGGTTTCAGGAAGACGATTGACATTGCATTTTAACTTTTGAAGATTGTAGAGGGCAGGTAAGCAATAATAATAATATCCACATGTGCTAAGTGCAAGAAAAAAAACTATTAGTATAGAACATACAGTTGCATCTTGCTAGTTAAACAGTAAAACGGTGAGACCTAGTTGCCAAATCTAGTCGTATGCTTAAATGCATGCAGTCAAGGCACCAAATGAGGAAAGCTCATCGGAACAATTGCCATGAGGATATTTGTAAAAATGAAAGAGGTAAGCCACGTCTGTGAGAAAGTGACTGAAGTTGAGATGGCAGGTCAAGATGGATTACATTACAGATCCTTCTTTGAATTTTGACAAGAATCTCAAAATATCTAGTAGGAGCACCAGACAAAATATGGCAGCAATACTCCATGCATGGAAGAATGGTAGATATATAAATGTGCAAGATGGATTCTGATGAGAAAAATTGTCTGACAAGACTAAGTGAACCAACTTTCCTAGCAGCAGACCTAACGGTTGATTCAATATAAACTTTCCACTACATTTCAGTTGAAAATGTGAATTCAAGAGAGTGCAAAGTGTTGCTCTTCTGGAGGTTAGCATCAGCCATAATGATGGTAGGTAGAAAAGGTTCTTTGTGGTGACTAAATAAAAGCAGTTTTGTTTTGGAGGTGTTAGAATTTACAAGCCATTTGTTGCCCTAGTTAACCACTGATTGGAGGTCCTTTTTGAAAGTAGTTGCCTTTTTACTTTGTCAGACGTGTCGGACTTGCTGCTAAGACAAATGTAAATAGTTGTGTCATCAGCATAAATTCCTAGTTGGAAACTGATGACATGTGAAAGGTCATTGATGAAAATATTTATATATGGCTCAGTACTTCTACTGAGGATCAGGATGTCATATCCTAGTCTTCTACTTAGGATCAGTGTAGTATCAGAGCACTTTAAATAATGCAAAGTGGGCTCTTTTTATATGCTACTACTGTTAGTTGCTGAGCATTTTCCATTGTGTTTACCATACAAAATAGATCTATTTTGCAGTAATATAGTGATTTTCCAAGTGTAGCTTAGATGTGGCACAATGCCAAAAGTAGGGGGCACCCAGTGAGGATCAAGCTCATTAATCAGTCATAATTGTCCTCATGAGACAAGCTTGCTAACCATCACACCGCCTCGAGGTGCCCTTATTTAGCAGTAATATAATGGCCATGTGATTTGTCAGTTTCAGACACCAATATCTTCTTTCATGTGTTGTTCCCTTTTAGGGCCAGAGTGATGATGGCTCTCTTCCATTTCCTATATTTCCTAGCTCTAAGTAATGTCTCTTTGCTATCCATCCCAGTCTATTTTTTGCCTTCAATTTATACAAACTCTTCAGTTAGGTTACACACTGTTTTCTTTTACCCCTCTTGCTTGCTTTCAATACATCCTGTGAGTGTCAAATTCTTCAAGTTTTCTTTCCTCATTATTTGTCCCAGAAATTTCAGCTGTCTCTTTCTGGTCCTAATTATCAATGTCCTTTTTGTTTCCATTTCTCTTTTGTCTAAAGCATCCTCAATATCATTTTGTAAGACCACATTTTTGTTACCTCAAGTCTATTCTTCATCTGTGAGGAAATTTTTCAGCCTTCCCTGCTATATACAAGGATTAATATTACATAGCAGTTTAACACTCTTCTTTGTTTCTATCAAAATTTTCTTGTTTCTTAATGGTTTTTTATTTCCTTTCAGGATGAATCTTTTGCTATTCCAATGTACATTTTGATTTTGGTGTCCAATTTTTTGCCATCTGTTAAGAATTTACATCAACAATTTCTTTTTAATTTTCTCTAAAAGCTGTCATTTAATTTCTTATAGTTTCTTCTCTGAGTAGCTGTATGTCAGCCTCATTCATACAAATTTATTTTAGACATCATCTAAAAAACATTAAATTTACTAGTTAAAAATATTGATAATTTTCATAGTTCTTTAAATATATAATATAATTTGTCAGTATACCATAATTCTTTGTGTATAGATTGCTAATGATCTACAACACTTTTTAAAAAGCATTCCAGGGAAAAGAGTTTATTTTCATGTATAAAAGATGCCTGATTTTTAGTGCAAAGAAAATGACCAAAACTTGTGAAAAAGGAATAGAAAAAATGAGAAATGATTTGTAAGCATAATGAAAATTGATAATGACTCTTGTGGTATAAAAACACTAAATTGTCAAAACACATTGAGAAAATAAATTGAAATAAAACTAAATAAATACTAACTTATTTGTTTGGTTGGTTTTAATTTGTTTGTGACAACCTGAGATATTTCTTTTGAAATTAAGTATATAGTCCTGGAAAGGACTATTCACTGTTTATAGTCCTAAAAAAGAACTGTTTGTAAGGAAATCAAGTCACTTTTATGTACTCATGGGTCTCCGAGATCTGAGAATGGAATGTCTTTCTCATCAAACCTTTCAAACTCGCTTTCATTGTTGGACCAATATATCTGACTGAATTCTTTCTCTGTCAGGTTTCAGTGCAGATCTGTGTAGTCGATATCATTGGCGAGATCATTGTTATCATCGTTTGTTTCTTGTGGTATTTCTGTTGACCCCTTTTTCTGTATGAGTTCTCCATATAAGATGTCATCTTCAGTGCTGTCAAGTTTGTTCAAGATGCAGCATTTCTTGAAGGGTTTGATAATGACATCCACTTGCAGATCACTTATTCTTCCTCTTGATATGTAGGTGAGATTTATTTCCCTTTGTTGCAATACGCCATGAGATAGATAGGTATACCTCCAGTAAACAAATAACTCCAATTTGACTGATTTTGAATCCAGGAACAAATGGGACTAAATTCTGAACTAAAGTATAAGACACAGCAGACCTTTAGACACGATTTTGGATGAAAAATCACAGGATTACGGTATTCTATTTAGTTCTAGGCAAGATTTATTTCCCTTAGATTGCTTAGCATGGAAAAATTAGAAAAAAATAATTCTACATGCTTTTTTTGTTGTATTATTTTTTTCTTTTTATTTCCCATCCTGAAAGAGAAACAGTTATTTTTATAGAAGAAAAACAAGGTTCCATCACATAATAATGAGCATATTTTTTTTATTATTTCAGGAAAATCACAAAGGAGAAGCAAAATAAAAATTAAAAATATATTTCTCTTTGAAAATAACAATTAATATCACTAAAATTTGTTTTTGCTTAAATGTTTAAAAAAATTAACAGTAAAACTCATTAGTTATTAATCAGAGGACAAAGAACAGATCTCCATGTTTAATATGGTTAGATTTGTCTCATTTATTCAAGACTAATTCAAAAATAAATTTCCTTTTTTTTTTTTAGAAAAAACTCAAATAGATTTCTTAATATGTTTTTATAAAAATAATCATAACAAAAAAATGAAAACTTGATTTTCATCAATATGATACAATGAATAAAAAAGATGCAACAAATTTTTAGAAAAACCTTCACATAAAATTTCTATTAATAATTAACTAGATATACCTGTGAATATTTCCTGGTTTTCCTATTTGGATTTTTTGATCTAACTTAATTCTTAAGTTAATGATTGACACAGCCACATTAAATATTTGGGCTTAACAACTTTAACCAACTATTGCAATAACAATCATAAACATGAATGCTGGTCATTATTTAAAGAAGTAAGAGGGTACAAATGAAAAGATTTTAAAAAACGTTTTTTCCATTTCACTGAAGACGTTAAACATATGGAAATGTTATTGCTTCCTCTATTCTTTCATTCATTCATTCTTTTTTTCTTTCTTTTCTTGATGAATTCAAATAGCATCTCTGGTACGTCATTTCCATCTTTCCTTTGGTCAAAAAAGAATAGTATATTATTTACGAGGTATTAGTAGAGCTTAACATACATGCTGACTAACAAAGAAATGAAGGAATAAGCAGAAATATAATATGCAAGATCATTGTTTTATCTGACTGACCAATTCAAAAGTTTTGTGTCAAAACTTTGGAGATAGTCAATCAAATGGAACAATTTAACAAAAGTCTGACATAGTAAGAATTGCAAATTTATGATTAGCATTTGTTCCAAGAAGTATAAATATGAGATCCGATAATAATTTCAATAGATTTATCAAACATCTGGGCCTGACGTGCATTTCAATGCAAAACTTTGGAGTCAGTTAGATAAGTCCATTAAACTTTTAGTTGGTTTATTGAATAAAATATTAACTATTAAAGACAAACTGATTTTCTCTCCAATCCGTCATGCAATGTATATGTCTGTATTGTGTATCAGTGACTTACATGTGCTTATGCCATTTAATGAAAACACACACACACACAATTTGACTGAGTTTAAAATAATGCATTGGAATAATACTTTCCACTCCTACTCAGTCTGGGCAACCTCTATCCTGGATAGGAAATAAAATCATAAAGTTGAAGACAAGAAAAGAAAAAAAAAGAAAAAAAAAACTTATCAACAGTTTAATACCCTCAAACTGTCTCTTTGCTTACATAGGGTCTATACCTGCAAAATAAAATATAGTGTATACCTGTGAAATAAAATATAGTGTATACCTGTGAAATACAATATAGTGTATACCTGTGAAATAAAATATAGTGTATACCTGTGAAATAAAATATAGTGTATACCTGTGAAATAAAATATAGTGTATACCTGTGAAATAAAATATAGTGTATACCTGTGAAATAAAATATAGTGTATACCTGTGAAATAAAATATAGTGTATACCTGTGAAATAAAATATAGTGTATACCTGTGAAATAAAATATAGTGTATACCTGTGAAATAAAATATAGTGTATACCTGTGAAATACAATATAGTGTATACCTGTGAAATAAAATATGGTATATACTTGTGAAATAAAATAAATAAATAAAAATAATCAACTTTAATTGAAATTTTTGGAAATTATTTGATAATAAAGAAAATTATTTTTAAGGTCTTTTTCTTTAATTTTGTAGATATATTTTTAGGTCTGTCATTAAATTAAAATTCACAAATGAATGAACATACACACCACAATTTCAATGAATTTAAAATGGCCATCTCAGCCAAGAGGCTGAACATCCAGGTAACAGGAAAAGAGTGTGGACCTATGGAGTCATTTTATGATTCTTCCTGTATTTAAACTGAATATTTTTTCTAAAACATGTAGTATTTTAAATGAACAAACATTTTTGCTTTGAAAGTTAATCATCTTGTCATCATTGAAGGACAGAACTAAAGTAGTAAAAATAAACAAAATTAAAATAAATGCTTTACTTTTTAACCAAGCATGGGCAATCTTTTTCAAGCAATAGGCCACATGATCTATGGCTCAACACAAAGCATGCTGCCCTACTAAAAACTTTCAACGTAATAGTGATTACTTTCATAGTAAGTATCTCAGATACCTTCACTACAGAAGACCATATGCATAAACATGTACCTTAGATAGGAAAGTTTTATTTTTTAGAAAATATTTTTTTATAATTAAAAACTTGAAGTCATGGTATAATATTATCACTGATGATGCTGTGTGGGAATTATTTCTAATTTATTCATTTGAAAATTAAAACATTTCTTTAGAGAAAAAATTCTTATGAACGTTTCCTGTCTCAAAAACAAAAGATGTTTACACCTATGATTTTCCTTAGTGAAAATCGTCAATTGTTTAAAATACCAACAACATTAGTTTCCCATATATAAAATTCAAGAAATATTTTACTTAATCATTGTTTATATCTGTGGTTATGTATGAGAAAGTGTGAGTGAACAAGTGAGAACAAAACAAAACAACATTTTAAGAATTTTGCTTATGAAATTAAGCATGCCAATCAGAAAGAGCAAATGGGCTGCATGTGGCTTGTGAGCTGCAGTTTGCCCATGGCTGTTTTAAACAAATAGCCATGATATGGTTATTATTCAGGTGTATTATGGTCATTCTTGGATGCTATTCTCTTAGGTTGTGGTTAACAACTTAGTCTAATAGACTATTCCTAAGCAGCTTACTAAACTATCTTTGTGTAACTTGGCTTTTTTTTCTTTTTTTTTTTTTAAGTGTTTCACCCCAAGCAAGGCAAGAAGCCACTAGGAAGCAAGGGGTTACAGAAGATTTGGAGCAAGATCAGATAGGAGTGATAGAAGAAAGGATGAGGAGAAGGATAGTGGATAGATCAAGGCAACTGGAGATGTCGATTGACATTACATTTGAATAGTTGGAGATTATAGCTCTCAGGAAAACTGGAATAGGGAAGGGATTTCCACAGGCAAGAGGTGCGAGACATGAAGCTATTGGAGTAGAAGAGATGGCTACATTTAGGAGTTTCGACAGTGAAAGGGTGAGAGCGGGATGCCAGCCTCGTAGCGTGCTTGAACTCATGAAGTCTGGGAACCAGCAAATGCAGCTCCTCGGAGCAATTGCCATGAAAGGATTTATAAAAAAGACAGAGAGAGGTGACAGCGCGTCTGTGAGAGAGCAACTGTAGACGAGATGCCAGATCAGGGCCAATTATATTGCATATCCATCTCTGGAGCCTATCAAGAACACCAAGGCAAACAGAAGGGACTCCAGACCATATATGGCAGCAATACTCCATGCAAGGACGAATTGTTGATTTGTAAATCTGGAGGATCGATTCTGGGTAGAAAAATTTCCTGGCGTGGCGCAGGGGGCTTGCATTAAATGTTCGATACATGTGGCCTTGTGCCAGATTAAGTTAAATTTATTAAACAGCTATCATAGCATGGTTGTTAGGAATTTTGTCATGAAAACTAATTTGCAAATATAGTCAGTTTAATCCTATGCTTAATATATATCTCTAAAGAGTATTCTTTATGGTTTCTCACTCACTCACTCACTCACCTCTTTGCACACTCACTAAGTTTTTTTTGTGTTATCAAGGCTATTATTATTTATAATACAAAATTATTAGGAAATTACTTCACATTCATAAAATAAAAATCTGAAACTTCTGCACAAAATTTACAAAAAATAATAACTTCAATTTCTTTTTATATATACCTTTTACCTGACCATGCACAAATCGATTATTACCTTTTTTAAGTGCTGCAAAAGACTTTTATGGGGAAAGCTTTCTCTGCTGGAAAGATTCAAGAGTTCATCAAAAACCTTTTCCCATCTAAACCTGTAGTATTTTACTCAAAATATATGAAATCTTTTTATAACCATCATATATCTATATCAGTCTTCTTCTCATACACAATATGGCCCCTAAACATGAACTAGAGGTCTTTTTTCTATTATACAAACATTAGTGGCAAACATAACATTAATTAAATCTCAAATCTTAAAAGCAAACACTAAGAAAATAATATTAAAAGAAAATAAAGTTTTTCTATTGGATTTGGTGCTGAAATTACCTAATAATGAAAAACTTATCAAGCAGAGAAATCTAACCAGACAACTGTAATCAAATTGAGATGATTGTACAAGTGATTAACGGAACTGACAAAGCATTAATTGTTGATAGCACTAAAAGAATGTATATACAATATCCACATTTAATAAAGCAACAAATATTAAATGAAATTCAAACATTACACAAATTCTTTATCAAAGTAAATCATTATTTTCCACATTTTGGAGCAAATTTATTGAAAGAATTCTGTGTCTAAAGCAGTGAAAATGTATTCAATAATTACTGGTATTTTCAAACTGTGGGGATTTAATCAAGTTTATGGCTGCTAATTTTTCATGTTTTAAATTTATAATCTTCCACATGAAATTACAATGAATTGTGGGAATACTTAAACTATATACAAACCAATCCTCCACAATTCATTTTGTAAAATAAACTCTGTTCTGTTACCTTCTTGATCAACTGTATTGCTTTAGTATTTATTACTTCAGTTTCTTTTTTAAATCACTTTGTTTGATTTTTAACCATGTCAGTTCCTTTAACACAAACAATTAAGACTGAAATTTCTATGGAAGCTATCTTCCTTTCAGTGGAAAAATAAACATATGATATCTGTTCTTTTGTTTCTTACCTAATTTTAAAAGTGATTTATTTTTTTTAAAAAGTGAACATTTTTTTTTTCTTTATTGATCTAAATATTGAATCAAAGTGGAAGTCATTTTTCTAGAAAGAAATGTTTCATTGCACATTGATGAACATAAAATGCTTATTATTTTCATGAATTTCACAAGACATAACCAAAAGAATTCTGTTAAAACAAAACTTTCTGGCCAACATTTTCAATCTTGTCTGCTAATATAACTACACTTTACTTTTCCCTGCAGCTCCATTAAATCAAAGACAGAATAACTAATAAAATAACTAATAAAATATCAATTTGGTAACTACTTGGGAAGATTACATTCAAAATGGTAGAAGCCAGAAAGCCAGAATGGGTCAAATAGGTATTAAAAAAATATTTTATTTTCCTCATAGAGTATCACACTTTGGAGCATATGTATTATTTTCATATACAAGTTTGCATCTAAACATGAATGATGATCCTTTCTTTTATTGTAAAACTTTAATATCAGCTGTAAGAATAATTAACATGAATTAAACCTGGAAAAGGTAATTAAATAATATTAATGAAAAATGTTAATATCATCTGAGCAATTTTATCCTGTTTGCTGTTTATGAGAAAAAAATATCAGCATTTTGATATGCCTAAAATGGTGTATTGGATACCCAATTTCATAAAATAGAATTTTTTTTTTTTTAATTTTTGTTTTGTTAAATATTATTAGAGAAAAATGAAATCTGTTTTATTTGAAAAAGAAAAAAATCTTCCTCCATAAAAAGAAGAAAAAAAACTCTAAATGCCAAATCAATCCCTTCACTTTTTTTTTCACAGGACAACTCATCGCAAGACGTGTTAGAAATTGTCGGACTTGCTCAGGAAGAGAAACACGTCTGCACGTTCGCCTAAATACACACACACATACACAGAGAGGAAGAGAGAGAGGCAAGGGGAAGCAGAATATTAATCTCTGCTTTTTCTATGCTTCGCTTACAAGCGCAATAAAAGGGAATTTATTTTAAAAATCTTAAAACAATTTAGCAAGAAAATGGATTTTAAATGTTTAAAATTGTAAGGGAGGTAACTCAATAATATTATGTGAGTTATTTCCCTTGCATTATTAAATTCCATTTGATTTGTAATTGGAAAAATTATCATGACTTTAAATAAAGAAATGACTTATTTATTACAGAAATAAATTGCATTGATTATAAAATCTACAGGATTAAAAAAAAAAAAAACAAGCTTTCCCGTTTTACTAGATTGATTTGATTGCCAGATGAAAACATATATTTTAAAAAAAAAACCCTTCCAGTAATAATAACAAATCTTAAGATGATCATCAGTTATTCAACTCATTCTTTATTGATTTTAATAGTTATTTCCATTTAAAGTTTATACAAAGTAGATTTTCAAAGGATCAACTGATATTGATATTTGATCATAGTAGAGCAGTTTCATGTCAGCTTTTCTCTTTTTCTCTCCATGTGTCTATTACCAAATTTGTATTTTGAATAAAATATGTTCGGGCTAAATATGAGTAAAATGGATTTTAATCAAATTTATGAATATATTCATATACAAATATGCAATCATATATGTATACATGCACGCATATACAATCATATATGCACACATACACAAATATGAATTCATAAATACACACATACACAAATATACAATTCTAAATACACACGTACACAAATACACAATCCTAAATACACACATACACAAATACACAATCATAAATACACACATAGACAAATGCACAATTATAAATACACACATACACAAATGCACACATAAACAAATACATAATTATAAATACACAAATACACAATCATAAATACACAATCACAAATACACACATACACAAATACACAATCATAAATACACACATATGCAAATACACAATCATAAATACACACATACACAAATGCACAATCATAAATACACACATACACAAATACATAATCATAAATACACACATACACAAATGCACAATCATAAATACACACATACACAAATGCACAATCATAAATACACACATACGCAAATACACAATCATAAATACACACATACACAAATGCACAATCATAAATACACACATACACAAATACATAATCATAAATACACACATACACAAATACACAATCATAAAAACCCACATACACAAATATACAATCCTAAATACACACGTACACAAATACACAATCATAAATACACACGTACACAAATACACAATCATAAATATACACATACACAAATGCACAATCATAAATGCACACATAAACAAATACATAATCATAAATACACAAATACATAATCATAAATACACACATACACAAATGCACAATCATAAATACACACATACACAAATACACAATCATAAATACACAAATGCACAATCATAAATACACACATACACAAATACATAATCATAAATACACAAATACACAATCATAAATACACAATCATAAATACACACATACACAAATACACAATCATAAATACACACATACACAAATGCATAATCATAAATACACACATACACAAATACATAATCATAAATACACACATACACAAATGCACAATCATAAATACACACATACACAAATACATAATCATAAATACACACATACACAAATGCACAATCATAAATACACACATACGCAAATACACAATCATAAATACACACATACACAAATGCACAATCATAAATACACACATACACAAATACATAATCATAAATACACACATACACAAATACACAATCATAAAAACACACATACACAAATATACAATCCTAAATACACACGTACACAAATACACAATCATAAATATATATATACACAAATGCACAATCATAAATACACACATACACAAATGCACAATCATAAATGCACACATAAACAAATACATAATCATAAATACACAAATACACAATCATAAATACACAAATACACAATCATAAATACACACATACATAATCATAAATACACACATAAACAAATACACAATCTTACATACACGCATGTACAAATATACAATTATAAATGTAAACTTGTGTATCCTTCTTGACCTCACATTTTCAATGGACTTGAGGTGGAACAACTATATTGTATCTACTGCAAAATATTTGGTTCATTGCGTCATGCCAGAAGGTTTTTTTGTTGTCAGAGTCCATCTTTCACATCTAGATATCTACCATTTGTCCATGTATTGAATACTGTTGCCATATCTGGTCGGGCACCCCAACTGTTCATCTCAAGGTTCTCAACAAAATCCAAAGAAGTATCTGCAATGTAATCGATCCTGTCTTTCTCGCAGACATGATGTGGCTTCCCTCTGTCTTTTCTACAAATATTTTCATGTTAACTACTTTGACAAGCTTTTTTCCCTGGTGCCCCAGCTACATGAATTTAAGCGTGCTACTAGATTGACATCTAGGTCCTACCTTTTTACTGTTGAAATAGTTAAATATAACCACCACTTCTACTCCAACTGTTTCTTTTCTCACACTTCCCGACAGTGGAACTCTCTTCATCTTATTTGGTTTCCTGACAACTACAATCTTCAAAAATTTAAATACAACATCAATTGCCATATCCTGTTGCCTTGATTCCCATTCATCTATTATCCTTTCCTCAATCCTCCCTATACCTAGTCTTTTATCTCACTCTCACACTCTGTAACCCCCTGCATGGTAGTGGCATTCCCACCTTGCTTGGGATATAAGAAGAAAACTACCGATACTAGGGTTTGAGTATGACACTTTCGACTTATGAATATGTTTTTCACCAGGTGTATAATTAACAGTGTCAGGCTACTGACTGGGGTGATTATTGAGTGATTATTGGGTGACTACTGACTGGAACTATCCAGTTGAATTAGTGTGAATTATTGTACATTGATTATTTGGGTTTTGATTTAGGATTTATTGGACACTAAGCCAAGCTACACTACTAACAAGGTATTCACTGAAATGGTTAATTACTTTTGGTTGACTTTTACATCTTTGTTCTTGCTAAGTATTTATTTGTGGTTGTAATTAAATACTGTTTTATTTAACATTGAAGTCTTGAGTTATACTTTATTATTAACAGTCACCGTACATCACACAGCCATGAAACGGAACCACAAATATGAAAACATATGCACAATTTTATTAATCAAAGTAAGCAATATTAAATTAATTCCAGATAAACCCTTTGCAGCTCTTGTATAGAAACATAAAAATGAATATGAACATGAATATAGAGAATTAAAAGCTGGAATTTTTCTATTGGATCTTGTTATTTAAGTCATGGCAATTATTTGTGAAAAATAATATCATCAAAATGTCCGTTAAGGTTTTTGGTGGCACACTTCCACTCAATAGTCAAAATTTTTGATGATGTCTCCACATAGTTGCTCCTTGATCTCACCAACATGCCTTATTATCTCATCCTTCAGCTGTTGAATTATTGTTGGCTTGTTCGCATAGACCTTACATTTGAGATGACCCCAAAAGAAGAAATCTAAAGGCATCAAGTCGCATGATCGTGGTGGCCAATTGACTTCGCTGTTTCAAGAGATGATGCAATGTGGGAACTTCTCATTCAAATTCTGTTTGAACATCCATTTTTGTAATAGGCTTTGATAACTTTAATACATTTGATTGTTAATCTTTCTATGGTTGAAATTGCCAAAGGCTTAAGTTGTTAAATCTGAAAGAAAAAGAAAAAAATCATTAGACGCTTAAATTTAATTCACATTTCAAATCGGTCTAAGTTATTGGAACACCCTTTATTTGTATCTGCTTACAAGCATTTGTTATGATGTACTGTTAAAAATTTAATCTTGCAAATTACAACTTGTGGTTTCAGTCCTCATAGTAAGCACTACTTTTTAGCTTTAACCTTGTGTTAGACATGGCTGATTTAATATCTAAATATATAGAAAAGCCTGTTTTGTGACTGGGATGGTTGCATAATATTTTGAATATATCTTGTGAGTGTGTATGTATTTACAGATGGGATTGTTGTCATCAACCAATACCCAGTGGATATTTGCCAAGTTATAGCAATTATTATTTTAACCACACATTTTAGTTGTTCTCTGTGGAACCTCTTCTCCTTTCAGTTCAATTCTTCCCTCAATCAAATGACAAAGATTTATGCCAGACATTTTGTGATGAAGAATCATTAATATTATGATATGCCTTTCTGTTTGAATCAGCATGTTCATTTTGATTGTTGTTCAGCCTTCTTCAGGTGTCTGCTAAATGTGGTAACCTTCTTGGAATTTTGTGTTTTGGGTGTTTTCCTTTGCTTTTGTTTTCTGTTTTTTTTTTTTAATCATTTCACTCCAAGGAAAGCAATGAAGCCACTAAAATACAAGGACTTACTGAGTGTTATAGAATATGAGAACAAAATTCTATTAAAGAGAGGACAATAAAAGAACAGGAATTAAGAAAACAGAAGATAACAACTGCAATTACATTTAAATTTTTGAGGATCAAAGTTGACTGGGAAGCAAGAAGCCAGAAGAGAGTTCCACAAGCGAGAAGTGTGATAGAAGAAACTGTTAGCATAGAACTTATGGTTACATCTAGCCATTTCAACTGTAAAATGATGAGACCTTGGCACCAATCTTGTACTAAGTCTAGGTGCCATAGAGAGAAGTTCATCAGAACAATTACCATGAAAATATTTATAGTCAAGTCACAGAGAAGCAACATTATGGCAGTGGGAAACTGATTTTTCTTGTTAAACTTTTGTTTTCAAATATTTTTGTGAAATTCATAAAGTCAACTTTTTTCTTGTTCCTCTATATAATAAATGCGAATGTCAGTGTGTCAGAGTGTCACACTTTTTCAACTTTCCTCCTAGAGGCCATAGCCCAACATAACATACCATTTTGGAATCAGGCTGACTCTGTGAGTAAATTAAAAAACATTCTGGGTCACATCCGGATTTGGATCCAGAACTGCAATCTTAAAATTTTGCATTTCCAAGTTTTCATTACTGCGATTGTTTTCAGATTCTACCATCTTGGCTTCTACTGATAAAAACAATTAAAGGGATACAACTCTCTAACTTTCAATAGCTCATGGTCAAATGAAAAAATTACTGTTCTCATATTACAATGTTTCAACATAAAATTACTCAGATAAGCTGGCCAACATATCATAATATTTTGTAATCAGGTGAAACTCACTCATAAAATAAAAATAATTGTTTGTACGGAAAGTATGGTCCTAAATACATTATACTGTCTTTAAATTAAGTGGCAACAGAAGAATTATCATTGAACTTTTAAAAGGTAAGCTTAAATATTAATGCAATGCTTAAATGCAGTGATCAGTTTTGAGTTCTTCTGTAGTTTATTGCTGCCTATCATCTCTACTCCCTCCTACCTACTGTGATGAAGGCTTAATCAAGAGCTCTCCACAGGGGCTAGGTTAAATGCCACCCAATAGGGCAGCTTTTAAGCTAGTATCTTGTCAATAATTTCATTTTTTCTCATTTGGTTTTTGTACTCTGTCTTCTTCCAATATCTTGTATAATTGATAACCTTCTCAGAATTTTCAATTGTCTGGTCAAACATAATATAAAGCCTAAAGGTAAATAGACTAGAGAGAATTAACTGATATGAGTTTTCTCCCCTAAGCAGGAAAATTGAAGTGAGAACACTTCATACCCCCACGGATTGAATCAAATGATCAATTCAAATTTCTGAAAAGGTCATTGAGTATTACAGACACTTGAAGAAGCACAACAGAACAGAAATACAACAGAAAATTGGAAAAAATTAATGTCCATTAATTTTACTGGGATTTTACTGAAGATATATAAATGTTTAAACACAGAAATATATGAATTATATATTGTTTCTTATGAATATAAGGATTTATGATTTAAGGGTTGAGTGTTAGTGTATTATAAGTGTGCATGTGTTCACATATAAACAATTAATGTAGGAGTATACAAAAACTTGGGTTTATACTACAGATCATTAATTCTTTTTATATATATATATATATATATAAACTGTAATGTCTTTTAAGTATATCTATTTGGTTGGTGCAAAAATAATATCGTTTTTTGACGTTAAAAAAACGATATTATTTTTGCACCAACCTAATATTTTCTTTTCTTGGTTCATAAGTAAGAGGTAAGTAAGGATAACAATGGTTAAAATAGTTGAGCTCAAGTCAACTTTACTCTGAGTTGGAACAACCAAAATATTGGGTTGGTGCATAATTATCATGTGTTTTTAATATTAAATATTGTTTAAAAACGCTTGATAATTATACACCAACTCAATACTTACTACGGCTGCAAGACATATCATTGTGATTGGAAAGAGGAAAGAGAAAGCTTCTGTCCTTTCTAGAAGTAGAGTTATAAAATCATGCAGGTGACCAAAAACCCTTTTTGGTTCCTTTATTACTCACATCATGGGAAAAATTATTATTATTATTATTATTATTTTATTTATTGATTTTATTTCATTTTCCCCATAAATATATTGGGGATGGTGCATAATTATCAGGCGGTTTTTAAACAATATTTGAGTATTAAAAACACCTGATAATTATGCACCAATCCAATATATAACTTTTCTTATGATTATCTATTCTAAAGTATTTATATGTTCTAAATATTCTTATTTTCCTAACTTTTATTATATATATATATATATATATATATATATATATATATATATAGGAACAATAAAATATGGGGTCTGATCAAAAAGTATCTGGACTGGTGCTATAAAAAAAAAACTACAACATATATCAATTTGTTATTTAATCTCCTTCAAAATAGCCCCCTTCTGAAGCCACACACTGTATCCAGCATCATTTCTATTGATGGAAGCATTCTTGAGACTCCTTTTTTGGGATAGCGAACAGCTGCCTGATCGCATTCACTTAGATTTCTTTGGCATCTTGTTCCTTTCAAATGGGGTTTGATTTTTGGAAAGAGGAAAAAGTTGCAAGGGGCAAGATCTGAGAATAGTAGTGGTAGTTGCTGAACTTGATGAATGCTGTTCTTGGCCAAAAACTGCTGCACAAGACATGTTTACCAATGTAATCTCTGCGAGACAACCACACTCTATACACTTTCCTCCCAAGCATTGTCATAAACAATGAGAGCATGATAATTTATTGTATATGCACAACAGATTTCAAGGTCTATCTGTGCCAAGCAGTATCTCTCTATCTATTTTAGCTCCATTACCCTAACCACAATCCCAATATTCTTTTACCTAATCCTGTATGTATCATGAAGATATATATATATTTTGTTTTGAAATTAATGTTTTTTTCATTGTGAATATAGCAGCAGTATTATTTTTTTTACTAATTTACAAAAATTTACACTATTTTTTACTAATTTACAAAAATTCTGTAAAAGTCACTTAGTATGACAGAGACATTAAAAGGATGAAGAATAGCTCATGGTCAAATATATTACTAGAAATAAGAAACAAAAAATAAAAATAAATAAAAACAAGCAAAATAATTTAACCCAAATAAATAAACGACTTCCGGTAAAATAACCACCATAATAGACTACCCACAATGCACCACTGACTCGTATATATATAAATAGCCGAGAAAAATAACAGCACACGTGGCCTGATGATTGCATATAGCATGAAACAGACTGTCGCTTCTAAGTGTTGACTTCTATGTTCACTTTTATATTTATATATATATATATATATATATATATAATAATTAATTATTATTATATATATATATATATTTATATATATATATATATATATATATATATATATATATATAATTATTAATTATTAATTATTGTGAATATAACAACCCAGATAACCATTTACTCCTGAATAGAAAGGCTTATTATAATAAAGATATTTTGAAAGGTTTTATGATTATGATTATGTATAATAGGAGTCAGTTTTCCACTCTATCTATTGTTTCTATGGTGAATAAAAAGCAGAAAACAATGCTATGTGTGTGTGTACAAATGTGTATTAGCATATGTCTTTATATCTGTACAAATGTGTGTGTACTAGTGTATGTGCATGTGTATCTGTGTGTTTGTGCATGTGGGTTCTATGCATGTGGGCTCTATGTCTAAATCAACTATATCACATGATGCTGGAATTGTATGACAACTTTTATTTAGAAATAACATTTTGATTATTTAAAGGTCAACTGTTGTCATATACAATTTCAAATATGTTTACAAAAAATGCAGCCAATCATCATTTCTGTTTCCAGTTATATTTATCCAGATGGATCTCTGGAGTTTTACTATGTTGGCATTAGAAAGATAATGATATTTTTAAACTTCAAAACATGTTGGTTTGCCACAAGTGGGATGAATAACAAAAGAAAGTCTGATTTTAGTCTTTTTTGCTTCAGTTCACTTTGCAATATTTTTAGATGTTTTTGTTGAAGATATTTTTAAATCAACTGTGCCTTTAGTATAATTATAATCATTATACAAAATTCATTTTAATTAAGCTCATTTTTTGTGTTCATAGATACAAAAAGAAACTTATACATAACAATTTATCTAACACAACAATTATCAAATGAATTAGTCATATATAAAAATACGTTCAACCACAACTTTGATCTAAAGAATGCCTCACATTAAAAGAGAAAATACCTTAGAAAGTTCTTGAGAGTGCCAATAATGAATTTTGCCAAAATGTAAATCTGTGAACTGACGGACTTTTATCAAAAGGCAAATGTAAGGATTTTATTTTGCAGCACGTATTTATAAACAGAAGTAAAAATATTGTAAAGTTTTAAAAAAGGTGATCTAAAATATTCTTGTGATTGAACATATTTCTATGTATAACTAATACATTTGATAAATTGTTATGTATGCAATCCTTTTTGTGTCCATAATACATTTTTTAAATTGCTGCAAGTTTCTCCAATATGCGGTAATGGAAACTTGTGACAGTTTATGTTATATATAACTCAAGAATACCATACTTATTAAAAAAGAAAATGTAGTATCTGTGTACTCTAAAAAGTATTTCACAATATATATATATATATATATATATATATATATATATATATATATATATATATATATATGTTAGTGTGTGTATGTGATTCATTGAATAATATAGACATACTTATTTTTAAACTGATCCTTTCCAGTTGTCTAATCAGTTTCTCTATATTAAGATGAAATTCATCAAGGAAGGCACCATAGTTTTTGCTAACCCAAGTACTTTTGATCTTTTCTAAGATCATCTTCAGGGGTAAATGCTTATATTATTCAATGAAACGTGTTAGAACGAAGCTATGCTGCCAAAGTTATATATATATATATATATATATATATATATATATATATATATCATAATTAATTCAAGTCTAGAAGAATCCTAAACAGAATGCAGAAAGCACTGGAGGCTGTTTTGTCCTATTTTTGGGACTCATCAGCAGTGCACATCCACTACCGAGAATTGAACACGGACCCTTACAATATGATACAAGTGTCATACCCATTGGACCAACAGAGAGGTAACAAACTAGACCCTATATATATATATATATATATATATATATATATATATATATATATATATATATATATATATATATATATATATATATATATATATATATATTGAGAAAATGTACTTTGGTCAGACAAAATGAAAATTGAACTTTTTGGCAGAAATGCTGTGCCAAAGGTCTGAAGAAAGAAGGGTACTGAATATTCCACCAAAGAATACTATCCCAACAGTAAAATTTGGAGGCGGATCAATCATGATCTGGTGTTGCTTTAGGTGTCCAAAATGTAGGAAACATTGAAATAATAGAAGGAAGGATGAATGTAGCATATTATGGGGATATTTTGGAGAGAAATTTACGTCAGAATGCACATTTGCTGGGTGAAACTAGGTTGGGTCTTTCAACAAGACAATGATCGTAAACATAATGCAAAGCTTACAAAATCATAGTCTAGTTCAAATAGAATAGACGTTCTAAAACGGCCAAGCCAATCTCCAAATCTCAATCCAATTGAAAATTTATGGAGAGAGCTGAAACTGAGAATTCAAAGAAGGAACCCACAAAACCTGCATAAACTAAAGGAATTTTGTCATGAAGAATGGAAAAAATACTAGCCAAGAAACATGCAAGAAATTCATAGGGGACAAATTCTAAATGCCTGCATGCTGTAATTAGCAATAGCAGTTACACTATGAAATATTAATATATGATTTAATAAATGTATGGTAAACTTCTTTGTGGGATATTTTTATTGATTATTTTTTTAAATCTGATTGTTTGACTAAAGGCTTAAACATATGTATTATTAGCAGTAAAATACCTAGAGAAACGTTTTTTGTAATGCCTTGTAAACTTTTGTGTGGAACTGTATATATGCACTATCCTTGATATTGAGCACTTTTATCTATCAATATAGCATACCTTAAAACTATATTTTTATCATGTATATATATATATATGTGTGTGTGTGTGTGTGTGTGTAAAAATATATAGAAAATAGGAAAGAACTCGTTAGGTAAATAATCCAAAGTTCTTTAGTATTTTTGTTATTATTTTAAAAAAATAGTGCTCGATACAAAAATAGAGCCTAAATATAATTATTTATTTAAAAATATTATTCCATCACTACATAAGAGTTCTCATGTTTCAAAACAAGAGCCAAAAACTTCAATATAATTATTTGAATTAAATTGAATTAAAGTACCAAGCTCTGTTCCATCTTCAAGTGAAATTTTTTTTGGAATAACTAATTCCTGAAATTTACATGTTTTATAAACATATTCATTATTAAAATTAAAATTACTATGGTAATGGCTAGAGCAAAAATTTAAATAAAAAAGGGATGTAAGGGTTAATAATTTGTATCAATAATTCAGTTTAATTCAAATAATTATATTGAAGTTTTCAGCTCTTGTTTTGAAACATGAGAACTCTTATGTAGCGATGGAATCATATTTTTCAATAAATAATTATATATATATATATATGTATGTATGTATGTATTTATGTATGTATATATGTATCCAAGTAGAAAGAGAGTAGTGTATCATAACCAAGGCAGATAGAAATAGTCAGCCATTCACAGATATAAAAATGTGTATGATTTGAAACTGTACATTCTTCCTCACTCTAAACTATCACATGAGGCTTGAGGGTATCAAGTACATCTATGATCACTTGAACTTACACACAGACAAAAACACATTCTCACATGCACAAATCTGAAATACCTACAGTGTTCTCCACATTGCTTTTTGGCAGACATCCTCATTACAAAAAAGGAGCTCGCAGTAGAATTACATTGACATCTTTCATTTGTTTCCATGCATTGTAAGGCTTATGGCCCTATCACATTGAAATGCTGGATGACATATGATCACCTAAGTTAAGCAACATCGAGCCTGGTCAGTATCTAGATGGATGACCGCTTGCAAATATCAGGTGCTATAAGTTTGGATGTGTGGGTAGTGTAATGGATAATGACTAAGAATTAGAAATCAGAGTTCTAATTTCAGTTGTGTGTTCATTTTTCACTAGTAGAGACCTAGACTCAGTCCAAACAGAGAAAACAATAACTTACCAGTAACAAATGGACAGTGAAACAAGAACAATCAATCCACATAAATTCAATAAAGGGTTCAGTTTGAAATTCTTTATAGGTTACCCATATCAACAGAGACCTAAGAAAGGCCAGAGAGTACAATGGCCAAAACATTGTAAAAATAACAACAAAGATGAGGACATTAGTCAAAATGTAAATAATTTTTCTTAACTTTCAACTGTCATGGAAATTTTGGTTCACATGTGTGTTGGTGCTAATTCTGATCTCTAGGAATGACTGCTAAGAACATCCTATCTCCAAATTTATAGACAAACCCTACAGATATATACTAGGATTTCTTCCTAACCAATGAAAATGGACAATTTTGGGTTTCACCCCAACCCCCACATACATTTGTTCTTTCTTGAATTGAAGTCAGAATGCTACAACCACTTTACTGTATGCCTTTTGCATGAGAACACAGTTCTTACTTTGTGAAGTTTTTGCTTCATTACTGTTGCTTTTCCCACTTTTGACTTCCATATATATTGTTTGCTTCATATTATTTTACTCTGTTCTTTTTCTTCCTTTTCTTAGTGTTTATTTGGAACTTTGTCAATTCTGTTTGTTGAACATTTTAGCCAATTACTGTTCATATCATTAGACCTATAATAGTCTTATTATGTCAGTAATGATTATTTTGATTCCTGACCACTAACAATTCGTTTTTCTTGATTTTCAAAGGATAGCATACAGATTAATAGCTGAAACTTTTTAGTACAATGTTTAAATCACAAATTACAAGATTCAGTGTTTAGCCATGAAATTTCCTTTTCTTCTACCCAAAATATTTTGTCTGTTAGTACATAAAAAGACTAAACCTAAGCTAGGAAATGATGGAGTAGTAGTATAAACAGTGGGTAGTGATGAGAAAAGCCTAAATTTTTCCTAAAGGTGCAAATACTGTCAGTGCTAAAAAAAAAAATAAGTGTGATTTGTTTCATTTTTGCAAAACCAGAATTTTCTGTATATATCATTGTTCCAGGGAATGAAAGTTTTGTTTTGTTGCAGGATGAGATAAATTATCATGTCCTGCAAACAACATTTTGCAGATTCATATGAGCCCAGGTAAATAAAGGAATCAGTCATGGATTTTACATGAACTACAGACAATAAATGTATTAAGGAAAACGTTTACAGACAAGTAATGACGAGAAAGGAAGATGCAACATAATCTTCAGCTGATGTCTTTGAAATACTTACATGCTGGGTGTTTTGCAGAATGTAGAAAGGACATCTGTTGTTGCTCCTATGGTTGAAGGAAAACAGAAATGACTTTCAAAAATCAGCCTACCTATAATTCTAAGCTAGTGAGGGTTGTAATCGTATAGTTTTATAAATCATACCTATGATACTACAAGTTACTTAAAACAGTTTATTAATAGCATTCAGCAACTATAGGATATATTAAATATAATGTTTTAAGTATGCATTTATAATGAATTTACAAGGTAGCTAAATGGTTATTAGCACCAAAATAGAATCAGAAAACCAGGTTCAAATTTCAGCACAGGCTGTTTGTATTTACTTAGTGCTAATGGCCTTGGGAATGGTATGTATCCACAGCTTTACGCTCTATTCGGTTACCAAATACCTTGACAAAAAATGTCTCATCACTAACACACATTAATTGTTGATATAGAAAAGAATGGGTAACTAAGCACCAGGAAAAACTGCTCCCCAATAAAGACTTTACTAATCAAACTTCTTCTATATGTCATTGCTTTTCCTGGTGTAGACGAACATAGCTGTTCACAATTTTCCACCCCCTACTGTTCTAAATAACATTTAGACTTTTAACATGACTCTTTGTTATTGTTCTGCCATCCATTCATACAGACTCATTAAGTAGGTTAATTGTTGCTTCCCTCTACTTATCTTGTCTACAGTATGCCCTATAAGTGTTAAATTCTCCAAACTGTCTTTCCTTATTATGCATCTCTGAAATTTCATCTATCTCTTTCTGATTGTAAGATTTTTTGTAGTTCCTATTTTCCTAAAATTAGATGGTTACTGTTTTCCTTGCTTCTGTTGCATTAAGTATATCCTGTAGCTGTTAAATACTCTGAGCCTTCTTTTCTCATTATGTTCTCCGGAAATTTCAACTGTATTTTCTGATTGTAAGTTTCCTTGTAATTCTTATTTTCTTAGTAGATTACTTGCTGTTTCCCTTGCTTCTAATGCATTAAGTATATCTTGTTAGTGTTAAATTCTCCAAGCTTTCTTTTTGCATTATGCCCCATACATTTAAATTGTCTTTTTCTGATCATACACAGCAGTTTCATTGTAGTTTCTGTTTTCTTTATAACATCTTCATTACTCACATGTTCTGTCCATGTCATTCTCAGGATCCTTCTATGGAACTACATTTCTATTGTCTACCATTCAGTGCTATATTGGAGATTAGATATTACATACCAATTCTGTATCCTTTTCTTTTTTTTTTTTAAAGATTTTTCCATTTCTTATTACTTTTCTTAGCTTCTGAAAGACATATTTTGCTAATCCTATGTTCCTTCAGATTTATGTTTGACAGGATGCAACGCTAGCAGTAATTAACTATTGCATCCATTGTCAATTTTGAAAGGGATCAATCAAAATTATTTATAACATGAGCAGAGCTGGCTGAAGGTACTGGCAACTCAGGCAGTCCCCCGAGGCACCATCAAAGCCAAGGATGCCATCATGGCGCCATGTCATGTGTTTGGGAACTTTCAAAACTAAAGCTTATAGAAACATACTTGTGGTCATCCATGACTCAAGACAGATTAAATTCTTTACCTATTTTATTAATAGAAAATGATCTTGTAAAGAAGTTAGGCATAGAAAGTGCCATGAAAAGATTTACAGATCTAAAGGCTTGAAAGAAATGTTTTAGGTAAGATGAATGTTTTCTTTAGATTGTATTAAGTTGTATATTGTAATAAACTTGTTATTCTATATTTTCAGTTTTTCTCCTTGTGAAGAATTTTTAAAATTTTACTTGTAGGGTGCCATGGTTCAGCTTGCCCAGGGTGCTAGTAACCCTAGGGCCATTACTGAAAATGAAGTACAATTTTAATATATGACAAAAGTGAAAATATATGATGAAAATTTCTTAAAATAAAGGCTTAGTTACAAAAAGCTGTAAACTTTTTATATTTTATCATCACTTTGATCTTATTTTGTTTGAACATTCATCTTGTTTTGTTTTGTTCAGTTTTACAAGACAAATAATTTACAATTTTGTGGTTTAATGAACCCTATAAAAACAGATGTATTTAAAAAAAAAAAAGAGAAGATGAATTGAAGAAGTGAACAAAACAAAATACAGCTTAAGTAAATGGCAATATAGTAAAATACATATTTCTGAATATAAAATCTACATTTCTGTATATAAAATATTTTAAATATATTAAAATATATTATATATTAAAAAATATATTAAAATATATTAAAACTAGTTTAAAAGCCACCCTATTAGGTGGCCTTTAAGCTAGCTCTTGCAAAGGGCTCTTGATTGGGCCTTCATCACAGTAGGTAGGGAGGAGTAGATGCAATAGGCAACAATAAACTACAGAACTCAAAATTGATCACTGCATTTAAGCATTGAATTAATATTTATGCTCACCTTTTAAAAGTTCAATGCTAATTCTTCTGCTGCTACTTAATTTAAAGACAATTTGATGTATGTAGGTCCTTACTTTCTGTACAAACAATTATTTTTATTTCATGGGTGACTTTCAATGGATTTCACAATTAATTTTGATTATTCTCAAATTATTTCCAAGTTATAAAAATTGTTATCATACAAAAAATTTGTCACAAGAAATCACATAAAAAATCACTAAAAATAATTACAGTAATGAAAAATTAATCAATTAGTAATTAGAAATTCATAATAAATTCTCTCAAATGAAAGGAACTGTGGGTCTAAATGTATAAATATATATTGTGTATATTTAGGCAGCAATTTTTCATTGATGCATGTTTTATTAAATAATATAGACAAGTTTTGTCTATTTATTTTAAGTAAGTTCCTTTCATATTGTCTGATAAGCTTAATAACATTATCATTGAAAGACAAAAGGAAATCACCATATTGATACATGTTTTAATCCTATCTAAGCTTTCGGCTTACATAAGCCATTATCAAAGATGACAATTACATTTCAATATATCAAACAATACATGGACAAAACAATAATGATAGTCTGTTTTTGTTACATGAAAAATTTCAAAGCAACGACAAACTCGTGTATATGAGACGCGGAAGCAAAAATCACATCACAGCTCGTGACATGACACATGACTATGCGAGAGTGAATTCAAGAAGTATTAAGTATGGGAAGCCGTTGGTATAAACCAATGGCTTCTGTTATCAATTATAGGCATTTAAGAATATTTGTGGAGATTTCTTAGTTTATTTTGTTTAGGTTAGCTTTCAACAGTTTTATGTATATAGCTTCAAGAATTTTTAGTTTTTGTTT
The DNA here is from genome assembly GCA_963932145.1 of Acanthosepion lycidas. NCBI lineage: Eukaryota > Metazoa > Mollusca > Cephalopoda > Sepiida > Sepiidae > Acanthosepion > Acanthosepion lycidas. Next base: position 70,304,131 of record OZ010594.1, on the reverse strand, counting down.
ATTGTTTTCATGTTTAAGTATAGTTGTGTTTTCAACAAGGATTTTCCGTGACCAGGCATGTTGTTTTAAATGCCTAAAAATGTTAGAGTTACCATTCAAATGTAGAGTCAAGTGTTGTGAAAGCGAGTTTGTGGTGTGACCAACATAAATATTATTTAATCCATTGGAGATACAATCACCCAAAGGATTAAGCTTATCAGACCATATGAAAGGAACTTACTTAAAATAAATAGACAAAACTTGTCTATATTATTTAATGAAACATATATATATATATTCAAAAATTATAATATAAGCATGTTATATTGAGCACTTTTTTTAAAATAATGTTTTTGGTTATCGGAATTTTATTCCATTTATACCAACATTTGTATAGATAGATAGATAGATAGATAGATAGATAGATTTATTATTGATCTTTGATAGGAGAGTTTTGATGTGTAATGCAGCTTACCTAATTAATAGAACCATTATTGCATTCCCCTTATTAGGAGAAATTTGTATATAAATGTCAATGTGTCACTGTGTTGCACTTTTTCAATTTTACTCCTACAGGCTATAGCCCAGCATATCATATACCATTTGGGAATCAGGACAATTGCATGAGCAAATGAAAACCTCTTGTGTCTTAGTGGTTTTACTTCCTTGCTTGATGTGAAAAAACATGACAACTAAAAAAGAAGATGGCATTCAGAAATGAAAATAAGAAATATATATATACATCAATAATATATTAGCACATGTATGCTTATCCTAAAAACAGATCATACTGTAACCCAAGAACCATTCCTTTGGTTTACACAAAAAGACTGTCTCGATTTAATAAAAATTGTTACAAGAACTTTCAGATGCAAATCAGAAAGTGATCTACTCAACACAGAAAACATATTTTCATGGAAGGTTGATGTACATTGCCAATTTTTTAACAAGATGTTCTGAGATTTCAGACCTGGATATAATAGAAGACTTATGTAAAGTCAACCTTTCCTAATCTATTCTTGTGTACAGGTGCATTTTCCTCTAAAAAGTGAACAACTTTATTTACATTTAGACAATTGTTCTCATCTTTGTTGTTATTATCAATAGTCCAAGTGTAAATAATATAAATAGTAATAACACCTCATCCCAGATATTCAAATAGTGAAGAACTTCCCACAACTTCCTTTGATATTTTCTTCAAGCACGTACTTGGCACAGTAAGTTAGAGTGTTGGTATTTGTTTGACCCTTCTAAAGACAAATCATCAAGATACCTTCCTAATCCCAAAAGACCATGTCCACGAACTTTCCAACTGACTTTTATGTCCTGATTTTCTTCAATTGTGTAGAACCCGACTGACACTATTGTGTGGACTGTTGTTTGGTCTCTGGATCATCGTAGGGTAACCACATTTAATCAACAGTGACAAGATTGCTGAAAATACCATAAAATCAAGTTGGGGATGTTCATTTGATATCCTTTTAGTCAGCATTCAAAGGTCTTAGCACCAACTTGCCTGTACTTGCTTATGGATTATATCCCTTACATGTTACTTGGATATCTCTAATGCTTAAGTAATTCTTTTCACCAAGATTCATTGATTGGCCAAAATTATAAGTCATGAACAGGAAAGAAGGATACTGAGAAGACTATGGATGGAACATGTAAGTAATGAGGAAATTTTAGGGAAAATGGAAATACTTAGTATCAGAAGAATACAGTTGAAATGTCTGGGACATATAATGAGGAAAGAGTGCTTGGAGAAGTTAACAACCACAGGATATATTGAAAGCAAGTGAAGCATAGAAATAGCAAGTAACCTATATAATGAGCTTATGCAAAAAATGGATGGCAAAACAGGAACTGGGTGTGATAGTTAAAAAAAAAATTCTAAGAGCTACACAGAATAAGAAATTGAGGAGAATCATGATTGCTCATGTTGTGAAGGAACAGAGTAGACAAAAGAAGAAAGACTTCAAAGACCGTACTGAAACTTAGGTCTCCAAATCTTCATGCTGAAAGTTGGCATACTACTGCTTTTCATAGTTAAGTATGATGAGCATTTGTCACCAATGTTGGCATCACACATTCATGGATTACATTTGGAGTTTTCTTCAGAAGGAACAAGAACTTCGTAATGGCCTAGAGATCAACACTTGAAAATTCTGCATTTTTCATTGAGTTAGTTTAGGTAATGATCTAAACTAAATTCAAAAAATAAATGCAAGGGTTCTGAAAACAGCTCTTTATGATATAAAAGAATACATTTTCTGCTTGCAGTAACAAAATAATGCTCAGATTTTGAGAAGTGGGCTAGGCTGAAAATTTCCAGCACACCCTCATATATATATATATATACATATATATGGTGAGTGTAGAAAAAGTGAGAGAGAGGTGAGCAGACTGAGATGACCATATTTGATAAGACTAAGAGATAGTTAGATAGATAGATAGATATGAACTGACTGAGATAGATATATAATGAACAGACTGAGATAGATACATAATGAACAGACTGAGATAGATACATAGATAAAAAGATATGAACATAGATAGATAGATAGATAAATAGATAGATATTAACTGACAGAGATAGATATATAATGAACAGAAATAGCTACATAGATAGAAAGATATGAACAGACTTATATAGATAGACTAGCAGCATGGCCCAGCGTTGCCCATGCTTGATTCAAAAATCGTACAACTCATACAGCAATCGCTATCACTTGACTTAAAATATTTTTGCCCTTCCTTGCCTTTAAAGGAGTGCCCTTTGCTGTGCTCATGTTGCTACATGCCTTACTTCTTGCCTATCTCACACTGCAAAGTTTTTCTAAGCTCTATACTAAACATTAAATCTGTTACGAAAAAAGAACTAAACAAAATGAACACAAAATGATCAGCTTTAAAAAAGGACTTGTAACTGGAAAAACCGAATGAAAAAAGAATGTTAACAACAAATACTTTTTCACACCCAACCCAGTTCTGTGGAATCAGAATCAACATTGAGTTTAAGCAAGCGAATGAGCCAATTGGAGTAAAGTGCCATGCAGATTTAAATTTTTCCCACTTGTGACGAATGCAGCTATCGATTTTTTTTTTGCATGCTAGCATGCTAGTTAACATTCATGTCAGTCAGCTGTTGGCTCTCATGCTGGCCAATAGAATCTTCCTGTCTATTCATGGCAACCAGCTATTGGCGCTCACTCTGGCCAGTACAAAATGACCACAAACTACATGAAAACTGCCGTAGAAGCATGAAAAATTCGATTATTTCCACTATTGATGGGAGTTGGGAAATGCAAAGTCATTCTTGGCCTTCCCACTGACTTGGGGCATGTGTATGTAAATTTTGGTTCAAATCCGTCGAAAATTGTGGCCGTGCATTCGTTACACACACACACATCCTGCCTTTTATTGATAGAGATAGATAGATAGATAAATAGATAGATATTAACTGACAGAGATAGATAATGAACAGACTGAAATAGATACACACATAGAAAGATATGAACAGACATAGATAGATAGATAGATAGATAGATATTGTTAAGCTGAATCAAGGTTCTTTTGTCACACTTCTTTTAAGCAATTTTAATCTTAGTACAACCTACACAGACAATTAAAGATTCAAAATTTCAATTATTCTCAATGTATTAACTTTAAGAAATTCCTTTACCTATTTAAAAACATAATTATTTTCTCTTCAATATTTGGTGGAATTTTTCATGAACAATCCTAATGGAAAAAAAATGAACCTGATATATATCTCAAAAATTTCTAAGACTGCATTCACAAATATATTTTGTCAAGTGATTCAGAAAAATCTTCCTTAGAATTTTGGTCCACTTTATTACTCATCTTGTTTTTCATTTCTCTTTTATAAGATATTTCCATTTAATTCTAACATTAATGGAAATCTTACATCAGTTTCTGTTGTCAGAGGAGTGAAATCTCTACCGTCTACTTTCTAAGAAGACATCTTGATTTAGTCTATATAATCTTGATTGTTATTGCATTGATAATAAAAATTATGATTTATGTTCAATACTTGAATAAAAATGCACTTAGAAAATTATTCAGTCTATTCAAGAGAGTTAGAATGGTCTGATAGATGTCAGTATATACATAATTTACTTTCAAATATATATGTATGTATGTGTATGTATATATATATATATATATATATATATATATATATATATATATATATGTAGGAATGTATGGATAGTAATAAATGTTTGTATTTTCAAAGCTAAGTGTATGTTCTTCTTTTCCATGTGGACAATGTGTAAAAATTTCAGATAAGAGTATATCTGTAAAAGGACAATATGAATAAAGACAAAAGGAAAACTTATCTTAGCTGATGTGTTTCATCCTCTGAGGTACTTTATCAAGGCAAATGTGATAAAATCTCTCAGGGGACGAAACACATCAGCTAAGATAAGTTTTCCTTTCGTCTTTATTCAGATTGTCCTGTTACAGATATACTCTTATCTGAAATTTTTACACATTGTCCACATGGAAAATAAAAGCATACATATATACTTAGATAGAAAATACAAACAATATATATATATATATATATATATATATATATATATATATATATATATGTTTGATTTTTTTAATTTTGTCTTATAAAATTCACTAATAATTTACTTCTTTTTTTTTGCAGGTAAGTTGGTTTATCAATGCAGGCTGGTAATGTACATTTCTTTTTATTACAGATTTTTCAGTTCAAATTCATTGATAGTTCTCAGTTTTCTATTTTGTACATTATTTTTTTATTTTCTTTTATGTGTTGGTTAATTTTATTTTTGTGAATTTTTCTCTCAGTTTTACATTTATGTTTCTGAATAATCAACACTGAATTTTTCACACAATAAAAATTATTCATCTTTTATGAGATTTTATTAAATTTTAAATCTTCCCTTTTAAAAACATCAACAAAAACATTGATGTGCAGGCGGTACAATGGATATTGGCTTGGAATTAAAAATCAGAGTGCCAAGTTCAAATTTCAGTTTCATTCACTTGTGCACAAATGCCCTTGGGAAAGGTATGAATCCATCTCTTCTCCCTCCAGCTATGGGTTAAATAACAGGACTGATTGGATTCTACAGCCTTGGTTGGCAACCAGTCTACCACAAAAGGAAATGGCAACTTACTGTGAGAATATCTTCTGCCTAGTCAGTCATGGATCAAAAGAGACATGATCGCTCATGCATGTATAACATGTGGCACTTAACAAACTGACTGAACAAACACATTAGCTGGCATTGTTTAAAACAATTTTCAAACACTTGGGCAGGATGCAGCTTCAGTTTTGTGGGGTTGAAGTTGTGAGTAAGTTCCAGAGGGTCCTTAGTATTATTTTTCAGAAACTTCAGAAATAAAAGAACAAAATCAAATGTATCTGTCTATATTTCTGAGATGAGGTATTATGTACACTATTTACATTATTCGGACTATTGTCCTCATCTTTGTTGCCATATTTATTATGTTTCAGCCGTTGTACACTCCAGCCTTCTTCAGGTGGTTGGAATGTCGAACTAAACCCTTTATTTCGCTCACATGCCATGGATGTCAGTTATCAGTTATCTCCTGTTAATTCCACTCTCCAAGTTCTCGACTGCCTTAACAGGGTATTGAACTCACACTCTTTGGGTCCTGTCACTGGATCTAACTAATGCCTTTATCCACTGTGCTATGTGTCCTTGAGGACATCTGTGTATGAATTTCTGGGCATTATAAATCCAATGTCTTCAGCAATCATTTTTACCAGTGCTCATATTGCAATTTTTGCTGTTATCATTGCACGTTTTTACCAGAGCTCATATTGCAATTCTTGTTGTTATTATCGCTTTTCTCTGGCACTCCTTATAACTGGTTTCCATATTGTATTCATTTCTATGCTTGGTCAGCTCAGCAGATTTTTGTGGCCTAACATATGTGCAATAAAGGGTTCAGTTTGACATTCCAACCACCTGAAAAAGGCCAGAGTGTACAATGGCCAAAACGTTGTAATAAATATGGAAAAAAAGATGAGGACAATAGTCTGAATAATGTAAATAGTGTAAAATCAAAGGTATAAGATGAATAATATTTATATTTATATATTTGATTTAGATTGAAGTGAGTACTTTGAAATTCGGGATAGCGAATGTCTGTTTATAAGTCAAATATTGGTAACATTCAGGAGAAAATCTGTTCTGGCTCAATAGTTGATAGTTTAGAAATCAGGCCTTGACAGTAATTGTCATCTTGAAAATAGGTACAACGTCAATCTGCTGTATTTTCCTCAGCTCTAAGAAGAGCGCAAAATGTCTTAAGCATATGATCATTTAACTTCTTCACACAACACACTTGGCTGGTTTCACTGGCAATCCCTTCTCCACTTTTGCTTCTTGACTTTTTGCTTATATCCTTTTTAACAAGGCTTCTCCCCACCCCAGACTACTGGATTGAAGCTTGGTTTAGGCTAACATCAAAAGTCTCTTTGTGTTAATTTATTTTGATTGGCCAAAATTATTTTATTTTCTGGTATTCTTTTCTTTTTCCATTATTTTATATAGTGGAAGTTATGGATGGAGCCACTCTTATTTTGGTAGATTTCTGGTCACAATGGCCAAATTCTGGTACAGTAAACTTCTGCCATTTTTCATCTGAGTTCAGTCTTTTTTCTTCTTTCTCTTTTTTATTTGAGTATTACCTTCTCATTAGTTGAGATAGAAGTATAGAGAGAAATTAAAGAGATTGAGGGAAAGAAATAAGTGTTTTAAAAGAAATCAAATGCCTTATTTTAATTTTAATTCTTTTTTTTTTTTTGTTTATATATTTTATTTCCATATTTTTATTTTATTTTTGGGTTGACCAAAAAAATTCCAAGATTTTATTTAGGATATTTTAATATTTTTAAAGTGAAATCTAACTAATACATGATTCAATATAATAGATTGTTATCAAACTGAATAATGGAAGTAAATTGGAAGAGCATTTAACATTTGATTAACAAACAAGAGAATCTAACTGATTTTATTAGCATTTTGAGATTTAGTCATAGCCTCCGAATATTACTGAGTATGAAGATTATATTAGGTGTAAAATTTTATAATACTACTTTCTTTAACAATTTTAAAATATAAAAAGATAAAATTAACTTTCCAAAATATGTGTACACCCTTGAGCAAATTAATCGAAACAACCACTTTAGTTTCCTTTCTTTCACCATACTGTCAGTTTTAGACCCACTGGAGTGACACGGTATAATTGATTCCTATTTTTTCCTCAGATTAGGTCATTTGTAGTGGTGTGCAGTAATATGAATCTATTTTTAGGGTGTATGATGAAATTTGTTTGGCCTTGAAAAATATTGCGTCATCCGTGATTGCATCAGATTTTTATCACACCCAGACACTATTGTCTCAAGTGTCGATTAGTTGTGATATAACCATTGTCTGTGATGAACATTACTCCAAGGAAGCATACGAAAATTGTAACACTGCACGAACACACTAGCAAGCCTTACTAGTGAGCAAATCAAAGTACTACAGACTGGCCCAGAAACTCTCCTGATTTAAATCCGAGAATCTGTAAGCAAGGAACAACTTTGTGGAATGGATAAATGAAGTACTAACATTTGCACTGGGTCATGTTTCATTGGAAAAATACAAAAAAAAGTAAATAATAATGGAATTATTTGTTTTGTTTCAATTAATTTGCACAAGAGTGTAGGTAGTAAAAAATGTTTGATATACAGACAAGAAAGAATGGCTGATTTTATTAGCAGTCCAATAATTATTATCTGATTATTAATTTCTCACATGGATGTCATGCATAGTATTCAACTTGTTTAGAAATGTCTAAACTATTAGCTATATACAACCATTATTTCAGATCCATGATTAAAAAGAACTTCAAGCAAATAATTCCTCTTAAAGAGCACAACACTTCATCAAATCTTATAGACTGGTACTAAAGAATCACAAACAAAAAATGTTTGCCAAATAACAACAAGGATATCACTAGAAGACTTCCCACATCATCAACAACTAAAATAGATAGCACATATCACTTTTTGCAGGAATCACCTCTTATTGTGAGGTGTGGATGTTTTACAGTAAACATTTAATGTCTCCTGGAACATTTGTTCTGCAAACAATATTCAGCAGACCTATGTGAGTCCAGGTAAATATAAATGACAAAAATATATGGAATTTAAATAAATGACAATTAAATGTATGTATTAACTAAAATAAATTAATGTGTACACAGTTGAAAAGGAAAAGTACTAGACATTAAAACTTAGCTATTAAAGAATCTGTTTGTTTGTGTGTGTGATACACACATGCATGTATGTGCATATGTTTGAGAGTTCAGTTGACAGTTGACCAGGGAAATGAACATGTTCCAGCAGGGATGTCCTTGTTTAAGGTTCTGCTACATCTTGGAGCAAGAAGAAGAAAGAGGAAGGAAATGTTTGTCTTTATATAGACTTAAAGAGCACCACCTAATGGGCATTTGGTGAAGACAAGTCAGGTAACCCAAGACCTAGAAGAGAAAATAATGATATAATCAAGCTGTTAATTTTCTGCACTGCCAAAAACAAAAATGGTTTGGGAGAAAACTCCAATCAATATTAGAAAGAGTAATAACCGTGGACTTGAAAAGTCTATTTTTCTTAAAATCTGTTTTTAAGAGAAAGATTTTATAAATTTCAACAGACAGTAATGTTAACTTTTCTGTCAATGAATGCCAAATATTTCCTGTATAGAAATGTTATTCTCACAATTACCATCAAAATATTAACAAAATAAGCTATGGTTTTTTTGTCTTTTAATCAGATATTGATTAAATATTAAACTTTTTTGCCCTTATATTGAATGTTTATGTTCTAAAATTGTCTCATTACCTCTGTGTGTGTGTGTGTGTTTGACATGGAATTATTTACCATCTTTTTTGGTAAATTGCACTCTGGAATAATAAATGAACATCATGAAAATACCTTTAAATTGTTATTTAACTTCTGTCGGACAACATAATATACTGATTCAAATGTAAGTATCTCATTTATAGACTTACCTCCTCTAAGCAAAAGCTTTATTTCAAATATCAAAGCAGGTGCACCCACATCGTGAGAAAGATCCTAAAATATCACCTTATTCTAGACTTTACTTAACCTAAATAAATTACTTTGTGAACGGTTTCTTCCAAAAGCTAAACAAAGGATTAAAAATAGGAACATTTCATTAGAAGCAAAGAAAAGAATGCTGAGCTGCTATGGGATATTAATCTTTCTATATGGCAGTGAATGAAGAATAATTTTCTCACAGATGAAAAGGTGAATTGAGGCAAGAGAGATATGGTTCTACAGAAAGATACTGAGAATGGAACCTGTGGGTAATAAGTTTTTAGGAAAATGGGACAAAAAGAACATTTGTACTTAGAATCAGAAAGAGACTGTTGACATATAATGGGGAAAGAACAAAAAGATTTGAGGGTGAAGAGAGTGGAAGAAGAGAGAATGTTATCTATCTTTTCTTGAATATTGAATAAGACATATGCAAAAACAAACAAGACTTGAAACTCTGATACGAAATTTGAAAGGAACAAATATTTGTTACATTAACATAAAAGCAATATAAGAGAATACAAATTTTACAAATAAGTTTTACACAAAATTTTCTTGTTCGTGCACCTTGTGAAAGGCAAGGTAACCAGTTCAAAACATTGAATTATGACTCATAAAAGATATAAATTATTCAATAAACTTTCAATAATCAAAGAATCTTGAGAAAGTGCAATTTTTTGGAAAAAAAAAAAATACCTACTTATTTGAAAGCTGAAACTGAGAAAGCCTTGGCAGATTCACCAGAGTCACTAGGTCTTTAACAAATTTGTTCTTTTTTCTTGAGAACAATTCGATTATTCTCAGAATTTTTTATTTAACTTGTTTCACTTAGGTTCTGCTTCTTTTTCTGTTTCTGTTTTTACTTGCTTCTTACTTCTTTCATAAGAAACAGCCCAACCCATCCACTGATGACAGCCAAAATTACTTTTCCTTCTGATTTCTTTCCATGTCTTTACAACTTGTAACCTTCTTGTACCTTCTGAAAATTTTGTTACCTTCTAAAATTTTCTGTTCAACTCAGTTTTTTTATATAGTCATAAAATAGGCTCCAGATGATCTCAAATTTTTTATTTGCATAGGTGGGAGCCACCTTTCTGCTGATTGGTCAAGAAATTCAAAGATGTATATTTTTTTGAAATTTGAAAATAATGTCACAAACCGTCTTTTACTTTACTTTTGGCAGTTCTTTTTCAAGCTTTTCTATTTTTAGAAAGTTTAAAAATGTTTCACATCAAATTAATTCATTTTTTATTAACTGTCTGACATTTTTTTAATTTTTTCAAAACACTTTTCTTCAAATCAAGTTTAATAAACAAACCTAGACTGTTATAATATTTATTTTTTATATACACTTTTATATAATTCATTTATTTAATTTATAATTTTTATATAAATTTTTATATTCTCCTCTGAAGAAAAAAGAGCAATAAACAAACTTAGTGCATCATATTATTTTTAATTATTTTATAGTCACCTTTTAATTGTTTTACATTAATTAATAATAAAAAAACTTATAAGAGGGCTTTGCAAATTCGACACTCACAAAAGATATTGAAGACAATATTGATTTATTTTCTACAGCTTATCAACCCTTTGCAGCCAGAAAAATATTTTTAAATAATATTTTTTTTGAGATAATAATGATTTAGTGATACAAGTCTTACTAATTAACCAACAGCTGGGAGGGGGGGAGAAAGGGTTTCCCAAGGGTATTTGCATGTAAGTGAATATAACGAACCCAACTGGAATTGGAACTTGGCTCTCTGATTAACAATTCCGAGTCATTATCCATTCCACCACCTGCACATGTAAGCTTACAGCACCTGGTACTCCCAAGTAGTCACCCATCCAGATAATGACCAGGTTCAACGTTGCTTAACTTCAATGACTATAGAGGAATTGGTGTTTCAATGTAATGTGGTCACAAGCCTATTCGAAGACGAGAGGAGCAGAAGGAAACAGCAAATAATCTACTTAACAAACATGTATAAATGGATGGCAGAACAAAGAGTGGAATGTATAAAAAGGGGACAAATATTACTTAGAGCTACAAAGGATAGGAAGTTGGGGAGAACCATGATCAACCTACTTAACGAGCTCATGTAAATGGATAGTAGAACAGGGATGGAGGCATAGAAAGAGGACAAATATTACTTAGAGCTACAAAAGTTAGGAAGTTGTGGAGAAACATGATCAACCTACTTAATGAGTTTGTGTAAATGGGTAGCAGAACAGGGACTGGGATGTACAGAAAGGCGACAAATGTTACTTACCGCTGCAAAGGATAAGATGTTGTGGAGAACCATGATTATTCCACATAAAAGAAGATACCAATGTGAAATATGACTTGGCTAATTTAAAACTTTATCTCCAGACAAATTTTAAAAAATGGGGAAAATGATGGAACAGAAACTTTCCTAAAATATTAAGACTTTACTCAAATAAATTACTGAATGTGACTCAGCAAGTTAACTTAGTTCAATTAGAAGATATTTAAACAAAGCAGAAACAGCTTTCAAATGATTAATTTCATAACAGGTATGTTATCTTTTTGAATGACTCAGTCTTTTAAAACTATCAAATTGTTTAATACTCAACACAAAGTATTACTGATGAACACAAAGGAAAAATTCATTGGGCATTATTTTAGCAAAACAGTTTTAAAACTAATTCTCTTACAATATATATTAAATACAATATGCCTCCATACATAAAAAATAATCCTCTTTTACTGGATCTATGATTATCATCTGGATCTATCTACTAATTTGAAATTGCAGATTAAATATATACTGAAACCTGCAATTTCAGCCAGTCTTTGATTTTATAAATGAAAAAAAGAGAGAGAAAAAGAAAAAAAACTTCAGCTTAAAAAGTCTACAATATTAATTATTTCCTTTTATTTGCTTACTTTTACTTTTGGAAACTAGTTTTTTCTATAAACAAAGAGTAAATCAGGCAACTCGTTTAGGACGAGTATAGAATTAATTGATAGATCTTTATGCACTTATGAATAGACAAATATAAGATAGATTAAACATTTTAGATCATGTGGGTATTGTAGATTTTGCACATATATACATGTATTGATATTTAAGGGAATAGGGAGAACCTATAGTATGAATCCTTCATCTAGGGATAACTTCCAGGACTAAGATTTCAGAGAGGTATCAACAGTCTTAGATAAATAATGGTCAAACTTAGACAGTGAACAGACTTAGATAGATATGAGCAAACTTAGATAATGAATAGACAGACAGATACAGAGATATAGGAAAATATAGATAGATACAGAGATAGATTTGAACAAACTGACATAGATAAATATGAACAGACTTAGATAGATAGATAGATAGATAGATAGATAGATAATTAATAGACTTGGATGGATACTGGAATTGATAGATAGATAGAGGAATGGATAGATAGATAGAAAGATAGATTTGAACAGATTGGCATATGACATAAATATAAACAGACTTGGATGGATAGATAGATAGATAGATAGATAGATAGATAGATAGATAGATAGATAGATAGATAGATAGATAGAGGAATGGATAGATAGATACAGAGATAGATTTGAACAGATTGACATATGACATAAATATAAACAGATTTAGATAGATAGATAGATAGATAGATAGATAGATAGATAGATAGATAGATAGATAGATAGATAATGAATAGACTTAAATACAAAGATACAGAAATACAGGAATGAATAGGTAGATGCAGATATATAGTTGAACAGACTGACATATGAGATTAACATTGTGATGTATATTGAGTGACAATAATTTTTTTTCTATTCTGATACACAAATTCATATTCAATGACATTCTTCCATAAGGAATAGAAACTGAACGATTATTCTCTAATTATGAATTTTGTGCTGAGAATGCAGTCTGAAAGCATTCAATGTATTTCACTGTTATCTCTAATAATTTCACATTTCCTAAGTAGACAATCTAGAAATCTATCTCTTGCTTCTAATTGCTTCCGATATCTCCAACCCTGAAGACTGGATGAATGCACTTAGTTACATTACAGTTGTTGTAAGCATTGAACTTGTAAGAACTATATTTATATTAACCAAAGGAAGCTAAGAATAGAAAAATAGAGACAAGAATCTAAAAATAATTATTAACAATAAACCATAAGCAAAAATAATGAAATACTGATTATTAACAAATTATATTCAAAAACAAAATCAAATATTAACCTGATTAATTGTACGATTGAATTGAAAGAACAATTATAAAAATTTTTTATCCCTTACTAAATCTAAGTTCTTGTATTCAACACAAAAACTTAGTCAGAATACAAAGTCATAATAGGCACAAATCATGAAACAAGACACAACCACTGCATAAAAATTTAAAAGGAAAACATTTATTACACAATTACAAAAAAGGTACAAAGTTCACACAAAAATTTTTTTTTGTGCCCCGATTAAAGCAGTATAATGATTTCAGATAAAAAGCATTACCATTGAAAAATGGAAAAGATTTCAGTTTGAGAAAAGACAAGAATTTTGAAAAAGATAAAAAGAGAAAACAATTCAAGAAGGCAGTCAAAAACAAAGGTGCAACCATCTTTGGTTTGGGAAAAAATGAAAATACCTATTTTTACTTGTCCCATGAGACATATACTAGTTTTTAAATGTCCCTTTTAAAATTCACAGTTCATGCTTGGGAACATTTTTTAGAAATCTTTTTTATTCTTGGCTGAATACAAAAAATTCACCCAGAAGGCAAAATAAGGACCTGGAAGGGAAATCAATTTTTGATTGCCTCCTGAGAAGCATATTCAAAAAGGAACTAACCCTGTTATTAGAACTATGTTCTATAAAACAAAAATTATAGAAATTCATCAGCATTTTGAAATTTCCTAAGCTCCCTTTGTTCTGTAATTTTTTGTTTTTCTATTAGGTGTGTGCACTTCATTTTCTAACAATATGTTCTACCTTATACAAAATTTGTATTATCTTTTCAAAGTTTTTTAATTTTCCAAAGATTGTTTTGAAAAATCATGTGTATGTTTCTTGATATGTTATCCAGCTTGATTTTTTTAAACCTGTTCATTGCTGCATGTAATAAACATAAACACGTCCTCAAAGGAGCTAAGTTTCTGTTTGCTGAGAGAATGCGGCACCATATTGTATCTAACAACTTTGCCTCTTGTGATTACTGGTGATTCTGTAATAGTGTATTAAATAAGTGTAAGGTTTCTATTCTTCTTCTTTTCAATCAATTTGAAGTGTTAACATCTGATAAAGTTGAATGTCTTGCCTGAAAATTCTCCTTAAATGCTACTCTTAATTCATCTAGAGTATCCTTGCCTAACTTTCCACTTTTGACTGATATGCATATAACCTCTTCTATGGTTTCTGCTATCATCTCTAAACTGGATCCCCACAAAACATGTGGACTTGATGGTATCCCTGTAATAGTCATTAAGAAGTGTACATTCAAACTGGCTCCTGTTCTCTCTAAACTGGATAATAAAATCCCTCACTGTTGCTTGCTTTCTTGCCTGTGGGATGTCCTCATCTGTTTGTTGTTCCAGTTTTAAAGAACTCAGGTGAACCATCTGACTCTTCCAACTATTGACCTACTAGCCTTCTACCTCTTTTTGGGGAACTTCTAGAGGCCCTAATCAATGATGAATTGGTTAATCAGTTTACATTACAGGCTCTTTTTTCAGACATGCAATATGGATTTTATTTCTCCAGGTTAACTGCTTATGTACCAATGATAATTGCAGAAAGAATCTACCAAGTGCTAGATAAGATTGGTGAACCTTGGTCTGTAACTTTGGATATCTCAAAAGCTTTCAAGAGGGTTTAGCATACAGGTCTTCTCTACAAGCTGAAAAGTTATGGTGTCTCTAGACAAATTTTTTAACTGATCCAGTCTTTCTTATCAAATTTAGAAATGAATGTTATCCTGGGTGGCCACTCATCTAGATTCTTTCAAATTGGTAGCTGATATGCAAAACAACCTTCAGTCTGTTGTTAACTGGGGCAAGAAATGGCTTGTTAATTTTAATACCTCCAAAACTAAACTGCTCTCTATTAATCATCTGAGAGACCTCTTTCTGCCTTCCATCAGCATGGCTGATGCTAACCTTCAAGAAAGTGACTTGTTTCACTTTCTCGGGTTAAAGGTTTCCACTGATATAAAGTGGAAAGATTATATTGAATCATTTGAAAGGTCTGCTGTAAAGAAAGTTGGCTCACTGTGTCTTGCTAGACAATTTTTCTAACCAGAATGTACCTTATACATTTATAAGTCTACCATTTATCTATGCATTGAATATTGCTGCCACATCTGCTCTAGTGCTTCTGCTATGTATTTAGAGATTCATGATAAAATACAACCAACAGAATCTGCAATGTTATTGGTACTGATATTACATCTCAGCTACAGTCATTTTCCCACAGTCATAATGTTGCTTTTTGTGCCTTTTCTATAAATACTTTCATGGTAATTGTTCTGATGAACTTCCCTCTATGACATCTAGACTTTATGAATTTAAATGCAGTACTAGATTGGCAGCTAGGTCTCATCATTTTACAGTTGAAATATTTAGATGTAACCATAAGTTCTATGCTAACAGTTTCTTCTCTTGCACTACTTGCTTGTGAAACTCTCTTCCAATTTCTTGCTTTCCAGTCAACTTTGATCTTCAAAAATTTAAATGAAATATCAATCGTTATCTTCTGTTTCTTAATTTCTGTTTTTTACTTTGTTCTCTCTTTAATAATGTTCACTTTTTCTAACACACAGTAACCCCTTACATCTTGTGATTTTATTGCCTTTCTTGGGGTGAAATGGTTAAAGAAAATAAAAAAAAATTATGTTATGCCCCTTAAGGATATAGGCAATCATGACTTTCCACAGATTCCTTTTCTTTATTATCAGTAAATTACCATGCATTATTGGTATTCGGTTGTTACTGGATAACAGCTTCCTACCTCAAAGAATTCCCAAACATATAAATTCAAAGCACCAAGGGAGGTGTGAAAATTAAGATTTACCATTTTATTAACACAAACAAATGTAAGGAACACAATGGTGGGGTTTTCATAGTTAAAGAAAATAGTTACCTTTCTGGCAAAGTGAGGCTGCTGATCAATACTTAATAGCTTTTTATTTTGTTATTGTATAGTTTTTCTTATTCACCGCTTCTTGATATTGGTTGGATCATGTCTGATCTCTACCATGTCTAAAACTCAAACTGGTCCTCTAGTGTGCCAAGAAGAATAACTCACATAGGTCCTTTGACAGCTGAGGGAAGAGTTTCATATAAATTCCTACAACTTTACTGTAAATAAAAAATATAAAAAAAACATTGGGAAAGATAGTGAAGTGGTTTCCCTTTGCCTTCACCATGGTTTTGAATTCAAAATTTTCCTTCTCTTTGACTGGTTGCCACCAAAAGTTAGAGAGCTGTCTATCCTGCTATTTAGTTCATAGCTGTATGGAGAAGGGACACATTCATGTTTTTCTCAAGGATATTTGTACAAAAGTGAATGCAACAGTCTTTTCTGGGAATTGAACTCAGTTTGCCGATCCTTTTTTCCTCGCCATTATCCATTACACTATCCAGTCAGTTATGTACCATGTGTGATACACACTTAGGCGATTATGTATCTTTTGATATATGACTGACGAGGCAGATTTTTTCCTGCAGTAGGTTGCTATTTCTTTCTGTGGTAGACCAGTTGCCATCCAAGGCTATAAAACCCGATCTGTCGTGCTATTTATCCATAGCTGGCTGGAGAAGAAGAGGATTCATACCTTTCTCAAGGCTATTAGCACGCAAGTGAATATAATGGATTCAAATGGAATTTGAACTCAGCTCTCTGATTCCTCAATCTGATCCACTATCCATTACTCCACCGTGCTTCCATTTACACAACTTCCACATTATCTATTAAGATGCTAATATATTTAGAAACTATAAATCAAAATGGTGCCCATAGAGTGTTTACTATTTTATTTTCTTCTTCCTTTATTTTTTCTTCTATTTTTTACTTCTTCTTTTTTTACTTTCCTTTCTTCATAATGCACCCCTTACACACCTATCACCATAACGCCACCCATACAGAAATATACTGATGCATGGTCCAGCCTACATTAGGTAAGGCAAGATTCCTCATTTTGTAGATGAAATGTTATATCTAAGGGATTCTCCTTCTGATAAGACTATCAAGTGGCCCCTTGTGGTGCTGTTCTGAAAATAGAGAGAAATAAAAAATAAAATAAAATAAAATATACTATTTGTACTAGATGCCCTTAATTCCTGAGTCATATAATATATAAACAACTAACTTAAGCCAATGTAGCTTGGTGGTTAAAACTTAAGACATTTCTACAGAAACACACACCTCTAAGAAATAATGATTTTTTTTTTAATTTTTTATATTACTATTAAGCTCTCTAGATTACAGATATATTTCTTTTTAAATTGATTTAAATTTTCTAATTTTTAAGAGGGTGTTCAGTTTGCTATGTAAATTGATCCCCCCTATGGAAGCCAAAACAATAAAGACAAGTCAAGGAAATAATTACAGCAGATCCCATAATATAATACATCATCATGTGGTGCTATATGAGAAAGACGGCATTGTTTCTTCACTGGTTGTACACCATATTAGATTGTGCTATATTTGCTATCTCTCTGTTGTTTTTTAAGAACTTTTTGCCTTTCCTTATGGCTCCCAAGTATAGGCTAACTCATGGATGCTTATGTAGGTGAGTCCATAGGATTGTATCTCCGACATAAGTCAAGAAACCCCTGTAATAATAGTAATAATAATTAATAATAAAAAAAAGGTAAAGGTAAAAAAGTATATGCTTAAATTCATTTTTTATGTTTTTCTTTAAATTAATTCAAATTTCATGTATAAACATGAAGTATGAATATGTATTATTATGTGGTATGAGCATTTTTATTTTTTGAAAAGTCAACAGTAATATAAAAAAAATAAATTTGAAAAATATTATCTTTTGGGATGTGTTTTTCTCATATTTTTGGAGTGTGTTTTTGTAGAAATTCTGAATATAAAATTGCAGCCAGAAAGCTAAGAAGTCTTTTTCTTCTTCTATGTGCTGTGTTCTTTCAGGACATGGATGATCATGGCTCCCACAACACCCTATCTTTTGTAGCTCTAAGTAAGGCTTGTCTTTTTGCTATCCCTCCTAATCCCTATTCTGCCAACCATTTACACAAACTCATTAGGTAGATTATTCCCTGCTTTCTTTTGACCCTCCTGCCTTCAATATGTCCTGTGAGTTTTACATTTTCTAATCCTTCTTTCCTCATTATGTACTCTTGAACTGTCTTTTTATTATTCTAAATATAAGTGTCCCTTTTGTTTCCATTTTCTTTAAAACTTTGTTGGTGCTCACATGTTCATGATACTCTCAGCATCCTTCTGTAGAATGACATTTCTGTTGCTTCAAGTCTTTCCTTCATCTGTGAAAAGATTGTCCAGCATTCACTGCCATATAGGAGGACTGATATTACATTTAAAATAAATGTAAACCTAAGAAAAAAAAATTAAAACAGATCACAGTTTGCAGGTTTTTGGGTTTACTTATGATAGTTATTGTTTGAGGGGTAGATTTAAGTTTTGAAGTATATGACACTGTTTCAACTATCAAATCCATTAAATTGAATGACATTTAAACCAAACTGGGCATCAAACAAAAGAACAGATGACAACAAAGCTAAGTCTAAATCCTATAAGTGGACATAGAAAATTGGGTCAGAAGGAACACAAATGTAGACATGAGTGGTTAGGAGTAATGATTCACTGAGAATTGTGCAACTGACTTGGGTTTGATCAGGTAAACACATGGTATAGACACATAGCATAATGTGAACATAAGAAGAACTCAAACAGATCATCCTTTCCTGATATGATCATAAACAAAGACAAAAGAAAATATCCATGGATATCCAGTAAACCACCAAGTGGAAAAGAAAAAAAACAAAAAAACAAAAAACGGGATTCAAATATCAGTACATTGACAGGAAAATGAAAAAAATATTTTGTGGAATATGAAAATGACAGTTGTGCCCATAATTATTAGAGCACTTGAGATGATCTCAAAAATCCTTACTAAAAGATTTAAAAGAGTGCTTGATTATATTTTTTTTAGGAGACTTGCTGTCACTTGATCTCCAATGAGAGCTACTAGATATAACATGTCTGAATAATCATTAAAAATATAAATGCAAAATACTTAAATAGTGATACTTTGCTAATGTCTTCTGCTTGTACACTTTATTTTAGGACAATGTGGCATTTGAGAATTGATTATTTAATATTTCAGTACAATAAATGTTATTGTTTAATTTATTTGCATAATATATGAATTATTATTGTATCATATATGAATTTTTATATTTTTGTCTGTAATTTTTTAATTCAAACTTCTAACCTATATATAACAATGGACATATTCACAACACCAACAATTTTCTTTTTGAGCAACAAAGTAAAATTACCTTGCATATACTGTTAGACAGAGGCCACATATACTACACTGATCCTTGGTAGCAATGCCAGTCCACCACTAAATAATCCCATCGTTTTCATGGATACTATGCATATTTATATATTTAAAGACTCACTTAAGGACTTAACAAAATATTCCTCCGTCTTTGGTGGCATAGGTAAACTCATATTAATATAAGATTCGACCGGAAATAAAGTAGGAAATCTGTTGTTATGAAATAATAAACTGATCTCCCACTAAATTACTAGATATTTATATAGCAGTTTGAAAATATATATTTAAAGACATGTTAAATTCTAATAATAATAAGGATAATAATTATGTTGCCATTTTTGGTAGCATGGATAAACTAGTGCTTATAAGCATATTAGTACTTATTAAGCTGGAGATTGAGGATATGACAATTAAGAATTAATTTTTAAATATTTCTTTCAAAAAATCAGTTGACCAAAATTATCTTAAGTGAACAGACTAATAAAACTTGTATACAGAAACAGTTGCATATTTCTAACTTGTGCCAGTGGTCAGTGTTTGAGCCCATTTAGAATACTATGATTTAAAAGGCAGTTTTTCAAAACAAATAGG
>OZ010594.1:70213893-70278893 GCA_963932145.1 Acanthosepion lycidas | reverse complement strand
TAATATATCATATTTACATACACTGTCGGGCCAGATTTCATGTGTAACAGTATGTAAATGTAATGGTAGGTGGCACCATCATACCTTGACATTTGATATCAGTTGTGCTCTGACATTTCATTTCTGGCTAAGCTGCTTATGGCAAGGCAATTGAAATTATCAGATTTTGAATGGGGCATGAAATGGGTGTCAGGCACATAGAGTATTCCATTTTAGAAATTGTAGGGGCATAAGACATCCTTCAATATATGGTGTCATGTGGATACCAGGAATACTTGAAGGAAGGCATTACCATCCATTATGGACAGCACCATGGCTGACAATATGTCCATAATGACTGCAATCTGAGATATGTGGCTAGAATTGTCTGCAGTAACAGACAAGCAAAACTGACTCAAATCACATCCATATTCAATGCATGCAAAAGGGACCAGATGAATACCCAGCAGATTAGGGTTAGTTCAGCATCCTTCAGCTTCCACGGGATATGGGAACACTGTAGCATCAGACACAGTATCTCATGTGGGCTTGTGACATCACGAACTGGGCACTGGAGTTACTGACAAAGTGTAATATGATCCAATGACTAATGACTCCAGTTGTTTTGCCATTATGGTAGGGTTCAAGTGTCATGCAAACCCTATGAGATCATCGGTCCGAATTGGCAACAAAGGACTGTACAGGCTAGTGATGGTTTTCTAAAAGTGTCGGGTATGTTCATATGTCATTAGAGTTTGTTAGTCTGCCTTAACATATCATTGACAGCTGACTGCTACATAACACCACTTCATGACTATTTACTCCAATTCCTTGACTAAGTGTACCCCAACAATGGAGGGTTATTCCAGGAGGATTATTCATCAAACCTAAGTTAACCAGAAATGGTCTGAGAAACATTCTAAAGACTTCTGATGAATGGTGTGGCCACCACATTCACTTGACATGAGTCCAATCAAGCATTTATGGGATGCAGTGGAGTCTATTCACATGAAAGATCTTGCACCTGCAAATATCAGAAAAGTGTGGACAGTTATCAATATGATATGACTAAACATCTCTTCAGAGGTCTTCCAACCACTTGTGAAAATGATGCCATGTTGAGATGCTGCATTTCACTGGGCCAGAAGTCCTACGTGATATGATGTCTCATCACTTTAGGCACGTCAGTTCATTTACAATATCATAATGAAATTTTAAATTAACCCCTCATCATTAACTCATGCTGACGTTAACAGTTAAATGAATTTATTAATTAGAATAAAAGCCTAGAGCTTTATATCTTTAGCTGAATGAGGTTTAGTTAGTGTTGTAAACCATGTCACAAAGTGCAGGATCATTCAGTATTTTGATACTGAAGAACATGTCCTGCATTAACTGATGTAGAACGTTTTTCTCCCATATTTTGATAATAGATGATTCTTTTTAAAAGTAAATGTAAATTTTACTTTTTCTAAAGACATACTTAAAAAACATTAATATCTAGGATATTTGTCAAGTCTTGCCTGCCTGCTCCCTACTCTCTCTCTCTCTCAAAAATCAAACTGATCTAATTCAGCTTTGTGGTTCTTTGGACCCGTGGTTGGGAAAATGTTCCTAAAGGGTTGCACCCACCTGGTTGGGAAATCCAGCCCACCAAGTGCTCTCCCATCCTGCATTTTCATTTTAGAGAACTGGCAACCTTAGGTTTAGTTGGTTTGCTAAAGTTGCATTTTATAAAAATAAAGTAAACTTTGAACAATTATTTGTATTTAATGGTTCAATTTATTTACATTATTTATACATCACTGGGAGTAGATAGATTTACCTATTGTCTAGTTAACACTGCTCCTTCGTCTTTTGAACAGGAGTAGAGGTTTATTCCTTGTTTCCTGATTAGGTTTGGGTTTCCAGTTCCTTCTAAAGTCTTCTCATCCTCTTTCACTCCCATTAACTCATTGCATCTTAGTGGCATTATCGCCTTGTTTGGGGTGAAGTGATAAAAAATAATGTTTCCTATATTCAGGATCTGAAGATGTATTGAAATGGCTAAATAGCATTCCAGAAGCTAAGCAGAGTAAGAGACAAAAAAATTTCATTAGAAACAAAAAACAGAGTACTAAATTGTTATGTGATATCTGTCCATGTATGTGGTATTGAATGCTGGACAATCTTCTCAAAGATGAAGAAGAGACTTGAAGCAACAGAAATGTGGTTCTACAGAAAGATGCTGAGGATACCATGGACCAAACATGTGAGCAATGACGAGGTTTTAGAGAAAATGGAAACAAGAAGGAAACTAATATTTAACATCGAAACAAGGCAGCTGAAATTTCTGGGGCACATAATGAGGAAGAGGGGATTGGAAAAACTCACAGGACAGATAAAAGGAAAGAGGGACAGTATAAAGCAGCACATAATATATTTGGTGACCTTGAGTAAGTGGATGGTAGAACTAGGTTTGAGAGAAATAACAAAAAGACAAAACTTATTAAGGGCTAAAAGGAACAGGGAGATGTGGAGGGCCATGTTCGCCTACGTTCTGAAGCGACACAGTACATAAAAGAAGATATATATTTATTTGTTTGTATACATTTTATAGAATAAAATTTTCATATTTGGGAATTACAGTTTATATGCTGTAAAACTTGCAATAACTGAAATAACTTTTAGACTTTTTCAAAAGAAGAATTCATAAAAAAAAAAAAAACTGATAAAAAATATGCACAAAGTTATCAATATTATAATTCAGAGTTTAGTTTTTGTTGTTCTTGTCGTTAGTGGATCATTTGATGTTTCATCACTGGTTTGTCTCATTTTTTTTTCCAATTAACAATTGCAGGATACTTTTTGACCAAACTTTTATGGACATGTTGCAGCTGCTGGACAGATAAATGTACATTTAGCATTCCATTGCGTTTTAAGAATACTAAGAAAATAATGAGCCATATAACAAAACTTATCATCCAAATTCTGAGGAATAGAGAACACAGCAGAATCATACCAGAAATAGGACAAGAACAGAGTGGGTTCATTAAAGACACTGGAAGAAGAAACGCCGTATTTATGCTCAGAATGATATCAGAGAGAGAGAGAAAGCAATATAAATGCAAAAAGACATGTACCTGTGTTTTACATATTATGCAAAGGCGTTTGATAAAGTACGTCACAAATAACTGTTGAAACTGCTTAGTAACTTTGACATATTTGAGAAGGATATTAGAATAGACAAGAAACTATACTGGCAGCAAACCGCCTGCATACTAATAAAAAATGATTTCAGTAGATATACAAAAATAGAAAGGGGTGTAAGACAAGGCTGTATCTTCTCACCAGACTTATTCAAC
Source organism: Acanthosepion lycidas (assembly GCA_963932145.1). Taxonomy (NCBI): domain Eukaryota; kingdom Metazoa; phylum Mollusca; class Cephalopoda; order Sepiida; family Sepiidae; genus Acanthosepion; species Acanthosepion lycidas. The sequence goes on along the minus strand of OZ010594.1, from coordinate 70,275,570 downwards.
CTATATAGTGAGGAGTTTCTGAGAGAATTAGAAATCCTACCAGAATTCATTATTATCGGCCACAATTTTAGCCGCATAAGATATGCAGATGATACAGAAAATTTTCTACAGAAGGTAGTGAAAGAAAGAGAAAAGACTAAACACCAACGGTAAGAAGGTAGAATGCTTGGTTGTTAGCAAAAGGATGAGCCCAAAATGCAAATTACAAATTAGAGACGCAAAAAATAAAATATTGGAAAGTGTTTTAATAAAGGACGAAAAATGCGACACTGAATTGTGATAGCCAAAGATGTATTTCAAAAGTTAAGCAGTAAGAAAAAAAAACAGTAATATCTTGCTAGAAGCAAAGAAAAGCAAAAAAAAAGAAGAGCAAAAAAAATGTGGTTCTACAGAAGGATGTTGAGGATACCATGGACCGAAAATACGAGCAACGACAAAGTTTTAAATAAAATGGAAACAAAAAGGAAACTTAAACATCAGGAAGAGGTAGTTGAAATTTCTAGGGCACGTAATGAGGAAAGAGGGCTTGGAAAATGTGATACACACATGACAGATTGAGGGATAGAGGAAAACAGTGAATAACCTGCTTACTTGAGTAAATGGTTGGCGGAACAAGGTTTAGGAGCGACAAGAAAAAGATAAAATTTATTAAGAACTACGAAGGACAGGAGATTGTGGAGAGCCATGATCGCCTACGTCCTGAAGGAACACGTTACATAGCGAAGCGAATAATACCAATGCGATGCCACCACCGGCACAATATTGTCTTTCTTTCATGGAGCTCAGCTTTTGGAAACGGCTGGGGACTGTCTTGAACATTGTCGTATGTAATCCATTTTCCATCACCTCATAAAGAACTGATTATTTCATTGTTGTAAAAGGAGGCTTGTTGCTATGGATTCGCTTTTTTTCTTTTCATTAAGAACGTATGGATTCCAAATACTTAGTTTCCTGACTTTCTGTATCTTTTCTGGGTGTCGGCATTTGGTAGATTTTGACGTATTTAAAATCTTTGCTACTTATGATTAGTAGTTAGAGTGATAGATTCGTAATTACAGTTGGTTGCCAAAAATGGAAATTACATATAGAGGAAACCTAAAAATGTCAAGTTGAAAACCTCTTCTTCCAAACCTGCTTTGCTGCTATGTAATATATTAGGTCGGTGCAAAAATAATGACGTAATAATGTCGTTTTTTGACGTTACGTCAAAAAACGACATTATTACGTCATTATTTTTGCACCAACCTAATATAAGACATAGCAAACAATATTTCATGAATTATGAAATATGTAACTCGAGTTCTTTTTCTTTTTTTTTTACCCAGCGTTCGTATAAGAAAATAATAAATTAATTAAATAAATAGAAAGCACAAAAATAACAAATTTTAAAATTTCCCCTTCTGAGTATTCAAAAAAGAAAAACAAAAAAAAAAAAAAAACTAGAGTCGCAAGATCTTGGCACTTCTTCGCTTGAGCCTAAAAGGCCATAAAAATGCACGAAATTTAACATTTTTCTTTTACAACAAAATAAAATTTGTATACTATGCCTGTAATCCAAGGTTAATATAGGATTAATTTTTAGTCATTTTCTGTAGGGTTGTGTTTATTTATCATAATGGGCTGGCTACAATGTAAGCTCTCTTAGAAGACCCGCATCTTCCCATTTGTGGGAGACGCCACATTAATAATGTATATGCACTAGTGTCGACGTTGATATGAATGTACGGAGAGAAGTGATGAAAATTTCTTGGACTGACCAAGAAGAGATTTAAAAATTGTTGCGAGAATGGAAAGTATTATCATTTTATGCATCCTGGTATCAAGAAGAGACAACTCAAATTTTTTGGATACGTAATGAGGAAGGAGGGATTGGTAAACTTAACCCTCACAGGGCGTACTGATGGCAAGAGAGATAGGGTACCTGACGAATTTGTGGTAATGGGTAGAAGAACAGGGGCGGGGGGTCTTACCAAAGGGAGAAAAAACTGCTAAGAGCCACAAGGGATAGGAAAGTTTGGAGAGCCAATATTGATCCTGTCTTGCAAAGACGCGGAACATAAAAGAACTTAGTGGCACAGATACGGGGCGTTCAATAATGATTGAATTTACTACTCGATCGTAATGTTGAAGCAGATATTTTTCTCACCATTACCCAACGCAAGATCATCTCGTAGAACAGAGCAAATGAAACTCACTACGATGAACTTGGCTTTACGCTTGTGTTCTTATAGAAGTATATTCACCCAGCATTGCTTAGATAATGGAAAACTCAACTGCATTTGATTAATCGGATTTAAAGAGACATTTCTTCTTCTAGGTTATCCTGATTATTGAAAATTTTCGCGGGAATTTATATAGGCAGTGGATAAATTAGATCAGCTATTCACTGATTGGCCAAATGTATTTTATGATAATTACAATATTAGGCAAATGAATGAAAAAGTGTTAAAAAAATCTGTGTAACGCGTTTCGCCTTCTAAAAGGACTTCATCAAACTAAAACAATTTGTTGTTGATGGAATTATATATGTGTTGGAAATAGAGATGGAGATATAAAAACGCAAGCGTTGGTTATAATTACACACCGATAGGAAACGCTGAATATAGTGGAACGCTATGTGTTGTGATATTCTCCATTTTACACATATATTATTCCATTAACACGAACATTACTTTAGTCCAATGAAGTCCTTCTAGAGGACGAAAAGCGTTACACAGAATAAATTACAATATAATCTGACTTTCACAAAACATTAGTTTTAATCGTTGACAATGCAAAATTCAAGATCTCTAAAATATGGAAAAAATGAGATCAACCTGACGAGAAAATTTAAGATTTAATAATATCATTTTTTAACTAACTGAACTATTTTTGCTTATATACCATTCCTCCTGTTTATAAATGACAACAGAGACTGAGCTCTTTAGCATTGGTTGCAACCAATCTAGGAGACGGACGTCTGATTCCAAACGAAGGAATAGAACATTTTAAGCGAGCACCAACACGTTTTGGAGCGCGAAGAGCACGGTGTGACGAGCTGATCACCCTGGTAATTTCGGTTTTCCTTTAGACGTCTTGTCGGTGACTGCATCTGGCTCCAAACAAACAAGGACAAGAGAGATGGGGAGTAGAAAAGACTTTGATGTTAATAACTGTTCCTAAGTCGATATGGAGTCATGATTTTCTTCGACGATGACGACTACCGAACTGCTAATTTAAGTGAAAAATTGCTGATTTAATTCGTAAACAAAAGAAAAATTAATTCAAAAAATAATGACTGCGTGTCTGTGTAACAGAAAAGAGAAAGCGTATGTGCGAGTGAGTGAAAGTGTAATGAAGTGTTTTGTGCTAACAAAAACGAACACGGGCAGACTTGAATCTTTCATATTTTTCTCACTCCGGTATTTTGCCAGTTACTGTTAGCCAGTGTGTGTGTGTGTGTGTGTGTGTGTGGCCCCGTAGAGCATTTATCTAAAACGTGGACCTTACATTCTCGTTATGATATGTGAGAGAATGCTCTCTCCTCTTTGTTTATATATTCCCCTGTCCAACGGTCTTTCTCAAGCACGCACATACCAGACGAAGCTAGACACACACATATTCACTTCCCGAGGTTTTTACTGATGTTGGGTGACTCGCAGATCTCCATGGCCGGCTTGTAGTCATATGGGGTCAACCCTGTACTGGTATCTCGGTCCTACCTTTCCACTGTCAAAACGGTTAAATGTAACTGTCTCTTCTACTCAAACAGCTTCTTCTCTTGCACTTCCCGTATGTGGAACTCCCTTCCTCTTACTTGATCCCCGATTACTATAATCTTCAATTATTCAAGTGTAATGTCAATCGGCATCTGACTACCTGAGCTTGTTCCCCATCCTTCTCTGTATCCTTTCCTCAGACATGCCTCTTTATTCTTGTTCTCAATCCTCTGTAACCCCCCTTGCGTGATAGTGGCACTCCCACCTTGCTTAGGGTGAATTGCTTTAAAAAAAATGCATCGTACAGATTCAGTCCTGCTTATATAATAAACCGTTACCAAATGAATCACAGGCAAAATGAGAATGAAAAGCGAATTTAGGAAACCATTTTCTGTTGTATTGATTTTAAATAACAGAACAAACCAACAACCAGGTTTTCCTATTAACAATCATCAATCATTAAGGTACGTCATTTTCTCGACTAAAAGCCTTTATACATTTTTACGCTTATTAATACTGCAATAATCAATAGAGCAATATGAAAGGGAAATTATTTTTTGTAAGGATAAAGAAATGTGTTGCAGATTTGAATCAAGCTACAACAAAGAAAAAGGCGAGAAAGGTGTTTTAAATATAAAATATTTTAATTTTCATGTTTTTACAACTAAATTTTTCTTAGCGTATCTGAGTATTAAAGTGTAAAAGAATTAAAGTTCCGCATAAGCACAAATAGAAGTTCTTGCTTGTAGCTGTTTATTAAGATGGAAAGAAATGTGATTTCTTCGCGTGTATGTGTGAGAAAAAAAAAAGGCAAGAGAGAAAGTGAGGAGGAAAGTGTAAGTGTCACGTAGCTTGGTGAAGAAGACGGGTGAATGAGTAAGGGAATTTTCTTTTAAGCCACCGTCGTAAAATGCTGTCGTATATTGCTGTCCATTCTCTTTACTGGCTTGTCTGGTCTATAAACTTTGCTTAAATACTCTTCAAAGAGATCACGAAGCATGTTTTTATTGCCGGCGGAAATGCGACCCGTTGGTTGAAAAATGTTAAATATTTATTTTCAAAGCATTAATTTATTAGCGGGAAGGATGTGCGAATCCTCCGACTCAGAAACCCATTTTTTGTGATTTGGTGTTTGACTGTATTGCTGTTTATTTCCGTCTTCGCTGGACAAACGTTTATCCATAAATAAATCGATTCCTAGGCCGTGAAATCTGAAACTTTACAAGCTACATTTCTTGAATATCTTCTCAATAGAATTATTCACGTATATTTAAATTTGCTTGTTCCAAAAGTGTATTTTATTCATGAAAATGTTCCTTGAATTTTCTTTCTAAGTAATTTTGCATACTTTAAAGAAGTATTCCCCAACCTTCAAATGAATATTCCCCAACCTTTAAAGGAGTATTTCCAAACCTTTTCTGCCTTGTAGCTCATTTTTGGCGTCTAGACGATTTCAGGGTCACATAAGCACAAATAGAAATTCTAGGTAACAGGAAATACATTTAAATTAGAAAAGCAAAATGTGGTAGAAAGTATAAACTATATATAATATAATGACTATACTGCTCCTAGAGTCTCTAGGACCATTTGAAATATTTTTCAGGCCCACTTTTGGGAATCACTGCTTTAGTAAAAGATGTAATGAAGTTTTGTTCCCGGAAATAATAGATAATTTTATCTGATTTTTGAGGTATAGAATTATTACTGATTTAACTTGTGTCGTCGATCTTCTTCGTTCACAAGACTTTTTTTCGATTTTGGTTCTCCCTGGATATCTTCAGGTGCTTGTATTTGGTAAAACTTTAGAATTTCAAACCAAACACTTTAAACTACTTTCTCAGTTGAATAGGGGTTAGATTCGAAATTACAAAAATATTACTAAACGAAAGACAACTGAAGAAGGCAGGAAAATACAACAGTGGAAACCTAGTGGCAATTGAATATTGCCAACCAATTTACAGTATCAGTTCGAATAAATCAGAGATCTAATCTTAAACGCAACACTACGCAAAGACGTTCGATGAAGTACTCCACAAAAATCTGTTGGAACTCCTCGGCAACCTTGATATATTTGGGAAAGATATTAGAATAATTAAGAACCTATACTGGCAGCAAACGTCCTGCACACGGATCGAAAATGAGTTTGTGCGAGTCTATTACGCACGAACAAACATATATACATACATACAAATACAAATCACATACAACGCCAAGCATTAATTGGTTAATTAATCACCACTGCGTTATTATAGACAATTTACAAATCGCAGGAATACGACAATTTTGTAATTGCTCTATTTTTATGTAGTCAGTTTTGTGCACTTTTGGGAGAAACGGATCACAGAAGCTTTGTTAAATCTACCCAAAGCTCGCTCGCTGATTGGTCTATACTAACCAATCAGATGCACGTGAAGAATAATTCTTTCCGCACAGCGATCTGGAGCCTATAGTCACTTATTTAAGTAAGAGTTTTTCTTGGCTAATTAGTGAGAATTCCGCTGCCAAATGAATCCACGACAGTTGAAACCACGCGCCAACCTTCTCACTCACACACACCACTCACATGCTGAACATACCGTGTATATACTCATATAATATTTTCTAGCACAGCAAATCTTTTAAGAGCAGTCATTATAAGAGACCCTCATGAACATTATTCCAGTGAACTTTGAAATACTAAAATAACAGATAAAGAGGGACAACTTTTGTTTATCTCAACCTTTTCTTACTTAAATGCATGCTTTCTTTCACATCGTTGTTTGATATTGTACATCTTGTTAAATACATATTTTATGTGTAACAATGTCTTTGGCTTATCCTTTTCTGCGTCAGCCCTGTTTCCTAATCTAAAGTTAAATTTATGTGGTGAAGTCCGCCACAAGTATATATGCAAAAAGAGAAAAGTATGTAAGACAACCATGTGGGGCGGTTCTGAGAGAACTAGAAATCCTACTATCCTAAGATTCATTATTGGCTGAAACAATCTTAACATTATAAGGTATGCAGATGACACAGTGTTCAAAGCAGACACAGAAAGAAAGTTACAAAAACACCTACAAAAAGTAGTGAAGGAAAGCCAGAAGAAAGGATTAAACATCAACTGTAAGAAAACAGAATGCATGGTTGTTCGTAAAAGAGTGAGCCCAAAGTGCGAATTGCAAATTGGAGATACCAAAATCAAACAAGTGAGAAATTTAAATATCTGGAAAGTGTTTTAACAGTGGACGGAAAGAGTGACACAGATATCCGAAGGTGTTCTGGGATAGCCAAAGAGCCATTCCAAAAGCTAAGCAGAAAACTGAGAAATAGGAAAACTTCGCTAGAAACAAGGAAAAGATTACTAAACTGCTATGTGATATCTGTCCTCCTATATGGCAGTGAGTGCTGGACAATCTCCTCAAAGATAGAGAGGAGACGTGAAGCAATAGAAATCTGGTTCTAGAGAAGGATGCTGAGGATACTATTGATTAAACATGTGAGTAACGACGAAGTTTTGGAGAAAATAAAAACAGGAAACTAATACTTAACATCTGGAAGAGACAATTGATGTTTTCTAGGGCATATAATGAGGAAAGAAGGCTTGGAAAATCCGATACTCACGGGACAGATAGAGGGCAAGAAGGATATTGGGCATATTTGATGAGCTTGAATAAATGGATGGCGGAACAGGGCTTGGGAGAAATAGCAGAAAGACAGGGTTTAAGAAATACAAAGGACAGAGAGTTGTGAAAAGTCATAACCTGCGTCCTGAAGGGACACGGCACAAAGAAGATTCGCTATGTCTATATGCCAGAAAGATCATTTGTTCGTTTTGTAGCTATTATAAATTCAAGATCTATCTACAAATATGCAAGCTTAAACTCATAAATAAAAACAATAATGGAACAGAACAAAATAATTTGACTGAGTTTTGTTCTCTGGCGTTTATTGCACACAAAACAAAAAAAAAACACAACTCTCATCTTAGCTAACGTGTTCATTTACTATTCTCATACATTTGTGGACTTTTAAAATTGTTTGAATTAGTTGTATTTTTAACTTAAAGAAATCATACTAGCGAATTTTATGTTTTTTTTTCCTTCTTTTTTTAATCTTGGTCAAATCTGCCACACGTTTTTTTGGCGGATGGAGGTGGGGGCAAACATGAGAGAGGATCGAACTGGATTTTAAAATGTATTTTTATTTTTTGAAGCGGTTTCTGACGGGATACAAAAATTAATTAGGAAGCTAGCAAGACATTCTTTAGAAGAAAGAGCAGAAAACAAATAAAGAATGAATTCGCTATTCATGCAGAAAAGCATGATTGACTAGCCACGTGTCATTTTGACAATAATAGAAAATCACGTTTAAAAAAAAAATTTTCTCTCTTTCTTGTTATTCCGTGTAACTCATTTTTGTCCCGTTTTCGGGGTTTGTTTTCTTCTCGGCTAATTTAAAAAATAATGTGCATCGAAATAGGAAAAAAAAGAAAGAGAAATGTACTTTTCTTTTGTTTTTTAGAAATAAAGAATAAACAAAATTCCTAGCATATTTGTTTACGTACGAATTCAATATTTCAAATTCAAATGATTGCGTATTTTCTATGAACTTACTTACTTTTACCATTCTCTTTAATGTATAATTGCCCTAATTTTAAAAATAATGCAACTTGATTCTAGCGACAGTTAACATAACAAGAAAGAAATTAACCCGGATTCCGATTCGGATTATATTGTAACTCAAAAAACGTTTTACGGTTTTAGTGACTTGTTTTTCTTTCTGAATCACCGATTCTATGCTGCTTAGCTTCTTGTTTCCTGCTTATTCAATAAAGCTTTGCTATAAATAGTAAAATAACAGGATTCATTAATTGTACAATATACATCGATATGTATTCCAATGGAAAAGGTAGGAAAAAATTGAGGTTTTAGAAATAAAAATAGAATCAATTTATTTTTTAATTTTTATACTTGTTTTCTTTCTTTCTTTACCAATATGATTTTTTAATCTGGCATTGTTCTACCTGGTTTATAAAGAAAAATTTAACTTCAAAAAAATTTTAACGGAATTTTCCCAGGATCGTAATTTAAAAATAACGGTTGAGAAATAAAAATACTTTGTTTTTGTAAAAAAGGAAGACTAAGATTTGTCATTTACTGCATATATTGTCATATGACCAAAAAAAAAAAAAACATGAATAAAAAATATATATTTGGTTTGGCCTGTGTGCATGAGTGCGTGCATGTGTACTATTATTCGACAGTGTTTTCTGTTTATTTGTCAAGATGAAAATTAGACATTTCGTATATGAGGACGGGTAAAAAGTTTTGCATGAAGTCCGTGCGTGTTGCGAAGTCGTAATTCAAACAAAATGACAAATTAATAATTTAATATGTATAAAGCCGGAATCATGTTTTCATTTCGAAAATGAATTGAATCTGTTAAAATTCATTGACCATAAAAAGGTAATAATAAATAAAAAAAATAATTGTTGATTGTTTGGTAGGCTGGAACGAACACTGCGACCTTTTTTTCCATTCATTTTTAGGATGATGAAGAAACTGAAAAAAAGGGAAGGAAAGGGACTAAAAAAGGAAAAAAAATATCAAGAATAAAGAAGTTAATAACAATTGCAATTTGAATAAATTGTATTTGCTAATAAGACAAGAATTAAATACCAGAATTAAATAAAATAACATTAACATTAATTTAATATTAATTATTGTTCAATATTATGAAAATGATTTACCATTAAGTTTTAAAATAAAAATTAAAAATTTAGCTTCCCGCATAACGACTTGTTTGAAAAAGGGGCTTAAAACAGTGATGATGGTGATAAAAATGATGGAATTTTATGAATTTGAGGACACTGAAAATGAAAATAAAAAACGTTTTAACTTGTAACACAGACAGTACAAATAAAACGAATCATCGTGAGGTGTATCATATGCAAACAAAAACAGTTTTTGCATCAACACTCTTAGTCTTCTTGTACATAGTCTCTATGTCAGCGAGTTAGTCTCTCAAGCCATTAATAGTAGTTTATGGCATTTTTAGCTGTCCTCGCCTCTTGTGTTCTTTATGAATCTGGTCTTGTGCCATTTTTATTCAATTGAAAAAAATATTTAAGTTCGTGAAATTCATTCATAAACAATAAAACATACAGTACACAACTCGTAGTAAAGTACAATAATGGTTAACTAAAAACTATTTTTTTAGCCTTTTTTTTGCGTTCAACAAAAAGCTACCTTCCGTGTGTCTATTAGCAAATTAAATTCGTGTTCTATATTAAAAACATGGCCTTGTGCCTGATGTGTTTTACTTTTATTTCTTTAATAAATCAACACAACAACATGCATGCAGATATGTTCTATATAAAAAAGAAAAAAAATTATGAATCGATGTGCACAATGATGTAAAAAAGAGTTTTTTTCGTAAATGATTTGAAATGAAACGATTTTACATTGGTGTTAGTTTCAAGTTCCTTAAAGGATTAGGTTTGTGCGAATTTTATAATACTAATAGCACGATCAAAAAAATTTCCATTGTAGATAACATCTCCGGCAAAAAATACATGGGGATTTATTAGGGAGTAGCCTTTCCTTTTGATTTCCGTTAAAAAAAAAACCCCAAAACATCGCGTTACGTTATTTGTTCATTCAAGCAAGATCAATTTCAGTTCGTACCTTTTTTGTTAATTAGACAATGTGATGCTTTACCTTGCCTACTCGTGCTTGTAAATTCAACTACATAGTTGCAAAATTATAGTTTTAAGAACATTTGCTAGACTTGAACCTCTTCCTCCGCCGAAAAAAGGCCAACTTTTTTAGACGAAATCATGCACACGTACACACAAAATGCAACTTTTTTTTTTTTTTAAAGAAAAGTAACTAAAAAAGGTTCTCTTTTCTTTTTCACCTGTGAAGAGAGGAATAAACACTTTAGTTTACTTACACAAAAAAACACTACACAGGTGTGCACACATACTACTCAAAGTCAAAAATTTTTTCAAACACTTCATTGTTGAGCATAATGAAATTGAAAACTGAAAACAATCACACGCACACGTGTGAACACAGTGAACATAGCAAGAAAATATCAACACGTTTTATTTTTGTTTGTTTAATGTACTCATGTATGGAGGGTAAAACAGAAAACTAAACATTTTTTACCAACATGAATTTTTAAAAATTTTTCTTCATAGTTTCATTCAATAAATCACTTTTTTACGTCGTTCATTCCTTTGCTTTGCTTCGTATCCTGTGGGTTATGTAATGGAATGCTTTTTTTTTTTAACTTAAAATGTATTTGTTGATAAAGAAACAAGAGACTGGGTTGATGTTAGAAAAAAAATTGGTCTGTGAGCTGCTACCCAGGTAAATTACATCAAAAGTCAAAAGTAAACTGATAACGAAATACATACGTGTGTGTGGTTCTCGGAAAGAAACGTGTCACTAAGACATTTTCCATTCTATAATTCGCTTAGCCGCTATTAAACTGATCAGTATGTGTACTGTCTTCGATTATAAACTGCTTCGTGTTTCTTCCTTGCAGATTTGTTTGACGCCCAGTGAAAATTATCTGCAATTTATTTGTTTATTTTCACTTTCCCTCTAAGAGTGGTTGACAATAAAAACAATACTCGATGATTTATGGATTCATTAATTCTTAAAAATAAACACAAGTCTCAGACTTTAAAAAAGCTAGAAATTTGGTCTGTTCTTTTTTTTTTTTTGGCTTTCTTTTCACAAATTTTCTATAGCCGACGCTTGATCCGTGTACTGTACCAAACCAAAACAGACTGTAAAACTAAAGTACTTATTAGTTTTTTTTCTTTTTGTCATTGCTTTTTTTTTTTTTTCAAACACAGTTTGAATATGAATTATATCTGAGATCAAAAATTTGATGCATTTGATCAATATAATAAAAATTTTATTGCATTGATTGATCAATTTAATTTTTTAAAAAATCAAACAAAAACTAAAAGCAATTTTATAATACAATATACACTGTTAGTAATTTTTTACAAACATAAAAGTAACTCCACATCCATGGAGTAGAGAGACAATGCATCCAAAACACATTCTGTAGTGTAGTATAATCGATGAAAAATCTATTCCTCATCGATCTATTATCCTTATCTACAACACGCACACATTTTCTTCTTTACACTTTAACGCGTATATTTACTCTTGCAGACGACACTCGTTTTTACTAAAACTTAAACCGAACATTTTCTTGTGTCAAAAAAGAAAATCACCCGCCTACACTTATTTTATTTTTAAAAATTGAGATTGAGACCATTTTTAAAAGTTATGGTAAATAAATGCTGATTGTTATGGATAATGTTGGTCTACACTCTACCAATAAAAGCACATTTGCTTTCATATGTGACATTTTCATTGTTGCTCTTTTTAGTCTTCTATAGTTTCCAAATCTAACCTAACCGTTACCTACCCACGTCTACATCCGGACTGGGTGACTGTTTTTTTTTTTTGTTTTTATTATTATTATTATTATTATTATTATTTATCCAATTTATTAATTCTTCATCATTTTTTTTTATTTTATCATGTATTTGTTATTTTCATTATCTCATACTTTCAAATTCAATTGATTTTTGTTTTTTTTGTTTTATTCGCTTGGTGGCAGAGGTAGTCATTTTTCCCTCACTTGCATCTGTTCGAACCAAAGAAAAAATACAGAATCAATAAAGGGTTTTTTTTTCATATTTATTTTGTCTACTTGAAAGGCTGGCGCCATACATTCTTCATAACTTCATCAATCAGTACATCTTTGTAATGTATACTAATTAAAATCTGCAATATGGTAAACCCGAAACCTTTGGCGTTTTTGTTTTTTTTTTTAACTAGAGACTCCCATGTCATCAAAAACGTAACTGTTTATTTGCTTAAAAGTCACTAAAACTTAGCATAAAAGTAGCATCGCTTCTTGCTTGTTCGTTATTGTTATTGTTTTTTTTTTACCCATTTTTGTCTCTCCTGATTTGTACACACACAGTAAAAAAACAGTGCACGCGCACCCCATCTATTTTTCACATGTGCACGGTGCTAATATGCATCTTTCTTCCTACGTATAAAACAGCAATAGCTTCCTCCTCTACATTGCAACCACCCCCACACATTACCTATGTATGCACAGTCGAGCTTGCACACACTCATATGCTTTCTTAACGACGATGTCATTTTCTTCCAATAGTGGCTTAAATGTGATATAGCATCTTCTTGTTGCTTAGCAACAGCCTGGTTGAATCATTCAATAATTTTCCCCCTCGCTCTTTTGGCCTTTTCTCCCCTTCCTCACTCTCTCTTAATGCACTCATGAACGAAAAGGGGAGGCACTACACACCAACTTTCTCTCACACACACACGCGCGTGCGCATGCACTCTCTCTCTCTCTCTCTCTCTCTCTGCCTTTTTCTCTCTAACCCCCTCTATCTAATTGTTTGTGTCTCTCTCTAATTTATGTTGTCGAAGGTCTGCCACTGCCGCTAACATCATCATCATTTCTCAGTAACACTTTAGTTTCTTCGGTGTCATCCACCTCCTTAAAAGCTTTTCTTCATTTTAATCAGCAACTGTACGTGCTGATAAAAGATGGCAGCTTTTCTGAGTTGCCACTATAATAGGGCTTAAATTGATCATTCATTAGTTTTTTTTTTAATGCACGTTCTTTGCCGCTTTGAGTCCGTCATTATATGTCTCCTTTTTTTGCACCTTTAAAACTTGCAAGAGCCATCTCATTCATTCTGGTTTTAGTGTTTTGTTACGAATTGTCTTCGCAAAGCAGAATCTGACAGCACTATTAGTCCCAAATAATATCGCAGCAGTTTTTTTTACAGTATCAGCAAGTTCTTATATTTCCCTTTAAAACCAAAGACCTTATTTCACTTTTCTTAAGTTGCCGATTTTTGTACGCCGCCAACAGCATTAGTAGAAAAAAAAATAACAACGCACACTGCTGCTTTCCTTAGTCAAACCAAGCAATCAACCACGCAGTGATAACGTAAGGTAAAATTGGGGAGTTAGTTTTGAAAAATAATGAAAATAACAACGAGAAAAGAGAAACTCGACAATTTATGAAAACAGCTATATTCGGTGTGTGCCATTTTTGTCTTTCTTAAATAAATTTATATTTCCTTCAAAGGAAATCCATATCGCCATCTATCTCAACTCAATCAATCAGTAAAAAAAAGGATTTACCACTACTACACCACCAATTAAAAAAAGAACGACCCAAGAAGAAATGGAAAAACATTAGATCTCTTTCTTGCTACCTATTTCGAAGAATACTTCTATGTCCTCACATCACTGAACCAACAAGAGAAATTAAAACAAAAAAAAAACATTGTCAAACAAAAACATCAAAAAGTAGCAACGAACACAGCTGGAAAGTTGACCTCTTCGAATATCTGTTTCAAAAATTAAAAGAAATTAATTATTTTACTGACTAAAAGAAGTAAAAATCAAAAAAAAAAGTGCGAACTACTTCATTTTCAAAACTACAACTATATTTTCAAGCCCCCAAATTTTAATAGTTAATATTTTCAAAACTTAGTCAAAAAAAATAAGTCAGAAAACAAAAAAAAAAAAGAGGGGAAATTAAGGACAAGTGACTGACTGACAATTAAACGTACGCAACACGCGTTTTTTACCTTAAAAAATAAAAAATAAAGGAAAATCCCTTCTGGCAAAAGAACCAGTTCGCAGGAAAAATACACCTACACATTGCATTAAGGAAGGAGAAAGATAAGAAAAGAAATTGCAAATAGAAAGAAAAAGGGGTTTCTTCATTTAGACGAACGTACATTTCAAGAATCGGGTTGAGAAGCGTCAATTGTTGACTCTCTTCTTAGCCACAAGATGGAGCGCAAAATTCCACCACCCAACGCACAACAGATTCCACAAGAACAAGTAATATACAGTTTTTATTATTTTTTCCTTCTATTGCATTTGTCATAAAATTCAACTATTTTTGTTTTTGTCAGTTGTTTGCTGTTCCCAAAAAATAAGTTTTTTTATTAGTATTTTGTTACAATTAATTTCCTTTCATTTTTTTTTGTTTAATTGAAATTCCTAAACCTTAAAAAAGTGGCCACTCGCAATATGAAATCTTCAGATTCAACTTCTGACATTATTGCAGAAACTAACTTCTTTTCTGTCATTTTTACGATGCTTTAAAATTTTCTTAAATATTGTTTTAATGCAATTCTCAAAATAAAATTTAAATATAGGAAAAGCCAAAATTTTTGTTTATTATTCCTTAGAGGTCCTTTCTTAGATTGTTTTTTTTTTTACTTGTGTTGCTTCTGCTACTCCGATCAATTATTGAAAATCTGCTGAAACTGCCCGAAAGTGATTTCCCTTCCTCTCGATTTTGAACGTTAATTTAATTGCAAATGTAGTGTATTACTGTTAGTGTTGTCATAATTACTTAACCAAACTCCTTTAAAACTAAAAGAAAAGTTTTAAAAAATTTCCAAGATTAGTTTGGTCAAAAAACAAATAATCACTTTTTTTGTCTATTTTAAAATCAGTGGTAAACATATAATATATATTATATAATATTCAAATTTTATTCAGTTTTTACTGTCGGCTTGTATAAGCTACTACTGCACAATTTAAATGGAATGGTACAGACATCATAAGGAACAAAAAACATAAACAAACAATAAACCACCTGTGTGTTCCTTAGTCTGTTTAAAGAATTGGTCACACTCTACAAAATCAGTATTTCCTTTAATTTTCTTGGCCGGTTTTGTTGGCTAGCTTCCATTTATTTCAGCCTTCACTTTTTTACCTGATTTTTTCCTTCCGTTCTTCATTCGTTCATTCATTCTTTTCTTTGTTTCTCGTCTTCGCTGTTACTTCGTTCATTTTTCGTGTTTCTAGATTTCTTCTATTTCACGTCTACCTATGTTTTCTTATTCGTCATTTCTTACGTTTTTCCCTATTTTCCTTCAATTTTTTCGTTTTACCGTTTCTATCCAATAGGTTTTTATTTTTTTTTTTATTATTCCTGTAGGGTTCTCAATTGGGTTCCTTTGTTCCTTTCTTCGGCCATTGTTTTTAGTTTTAATTTTATGTACATTATTTTATTTCTTATCTTTCTTGCCTTAACCATGTTTGTTATCTACTTTCTTTCCCTGATTTGCTCTCCTTACCTTTTCTTCCCTTTTTTTTTTTGTCCCTCTCAATCTTCTTCGTCGTCCTTCTTTTCTTTTCCCTGTTGTCTTTTTCTTTGCCGGAAAATAGTGATTGACCACTGATCATGTTTTAGTTTTTTTTACTTTTTATGCAACAACAACATACTTAAAAAAAAAAAAACATTTTTTTACATCTTTTGGATTTATAAAGTTCTGCGTCACAGCTTCCTTCCTTAAAATTTCTGAGATAAAAATAAAATATTTCATCTTTGAAAGCATTCAACTTCGAAGCATTTGAAATGGTAATCTCTCTTTTTCATTCTCCCGCTCAATTTCCTGGGGCAGCTGCTGACCCCAATCTGACTCCCTGCCTTTCCAATTTCCATGATCATGCAAATTTTCTTTGTACTTTGTAAAAATAAGTTTCTCGTGTAATTTCGAATAAGTTTTCAGTGTATGCAACATAGTTATTTCACTTCACAAACACGAGATAAAACAAAAAGTGAGGAACTATCTGATCACAATGATAAAAGAGGAAAGCATTCATTTGAGCAAGTGCACATGCACACACGAACCATTTTTAGGAGGATAGAGCAAAGTGGGTATATTGCATACGCTACTAAAAAATAATAAAAAACATCACCCATACACACAAACAATGACATAACTTCAACTTCAACACATCACAGTCACACATACACTTTTTTTTGTTATGCAATAATATTTCCTCAGTTCGTTGTGTGCGGGAAAAATCGAGCAGTGCAAACAACTACTGAAATCTCTATTATTTTTTTTCTACACTCACTGGGTTCGATCCTTGTTAAATGCTCACAATATAAAGTGATATTTCAGTGACCTCGACACAGACATGCATACATACAGTTTCTGTTTACACACACAAAATACGAAATTTATTCTCGCATACACTCGTGCCAATAACGCTTAAAACAAAACAAAAAATCATTTCTTAATATCTCTCAGACCCAGTCAATACAACATTCATTATTCAATAATCACACGCGCATGCGCGCATACACACACACACACACACACACACACACGCACGCACGCGCGCATTAATAAAATCATTATGCAAGCACATACGCTCTCATGTTTGTACGAATTATGCGGATAGACAGCAGGGGTTACACAGGGGTCAGTAGTAGTTCCTTAGTTACAGCTTACAAGTTTCTACTTTTTACTCCTTCTCCGACCTCTCGCACAAACAAACGATATATGCTGTTTTTTTTGTTTTTGTTTTTTTAATAATATAATTATGACATTTTATTTTTGGTGAAGCTGAAAAGCCCCTGTGTTACAGTTACCTCTGTAAAGAATAAAGATCAACTTCATTCACACCGTGCATACAATAACACACATTCAGCACATGTGTATATACGTGTGTAACTTAATTTACATTTTACAATGTGTAACAGTTCTGTCACGCATAATGCAAGTACATGTTGGAATTCAATTATTCAACAAAATTTACTTACTGGACACAATTTAGGGTGAGCACACGTGTACCGTACGTGTTATACACGTTACACATCACTCAATATACAATATACATTCATTTTACACGCATACACATCTTTTTTGTGTGTATGTATTTATTGTTTCCCATAAACCCACCAAATTGTTTTGTTTTGTTTTTGTTGTAATTTATTTTTGTGGAGCAAGGTATTTTGTTTTTATTTGTTATTATTATTATTTAATTTTACTCAAATAATTTACTCAACAAAAGTAAGAGTATCATTTAAATTAATTCTCTTCTTAAATCACAGTTAACTCAACTCGTCACCGCATTTCTCTTGTGAGGAAAATTTCAGCTTTAGAAAATGGTAAAAGATGGTGAATGTCGTTACAGAAGAGTCACATGAGGTCTAAATTGGTTCATTTCAACAAAAAGATCTTTAAAAAAAGAACATTTTTGTCTTGTGAAATTCTAAAATGTTTAAATTATGAAAAAAAAATCCCGCTACATTTAAAAAAAAAAAAAAAAAAATAAAGTTTAAAAAAATAATAATTTCGACCTCTGATATTTTTTTAATTAATTAAAATAAAAAAAAAATCACAATTTTTCATTTCTTTTTTTTTAAAAATGTACTTTCGTTTTAAATTTTTAATTCTTCTTTTAGTCTTTAAGCCTTAAGGGCTTTTTGCTTCATTTCGTTTTTGTTATTCTACCTAATGGAATAAGAATATAAAAATAATTTTATTCTTTACAGATTAATTACTAAATTAAATACTAACTAATAGTAATTAATAGCTTTTTTGATGTCACCGGGTATAAATAAATTCCACCGCATATATTACGCATACATACATTTCAATTTCATATACATATAACAATAAATACACATTGACTAGAGACTGAGACATAATCACGCAAGTACCTACACTAATTCATTCAAATACATGTCGGTTTCTTTTTTTTAATTTTAGCTCGAATTATTAAGTAATTTTGTTCAGACTTTTTTTTTTACCGTTGTCACTTTTCTGAAAATTTAAAAAATAAATAAAAAATTTATTTAATTCATTAAATTTACAATTTTTTTAAAATGAATTTTAATTTTGTCACGAAATAAGTATATTTTGCAATATAAAGAACGTAGTCTACTCACCCCGCCCAACTTAACTCACGCGACAATTTTTTTTTTTTTTTTTTTTTTTTAAGTTAATTCATTTCATTCTTTATGCCAAATTCCTTAAAAATAAAAAAAATAATAGAGAGAAAAAATAAAAATAAATTTATTATATACAGAGTCTGAGCCTTATTGTTTTTCAAGGCGCATGCCATAGTTTGATGACCTGGAAATATCGATCCTTTCGCGGGGAAGATGTCATAATGAAATGAAATGGATAAATGTTTACTATTTTTCTGGTGTTTTCGTTTCTTCTTTTACATACAGCTTCCATTCAAATAGTAGAGACCTAAATAAAATTTTTAAAAAAATTATCCGCCGTATAAAACATAAAAATAAAATAAAATATTATAAAACTTATTTAAATCATGTAACAAATTTAAAAGAAACCTGAGTGATTGGAAGAAAGAAAGACGATAATAACTTTTAAAAAAAGAAAGAAAGAAACGAATCCATCTACAATACGTCACAGACAAGAAGATCAGTAGTCTAAAAATGGATCATTAACACGATAAATACATCTAAATCTTCTTACCAATATGGAAATAATTCTGTTTTTATTTTTGAAAATTTCGATCTATCTTTCATTTTAAATGTCAATATTTATTTATTTTTTTATTTAGCCTTTTACAGAGACGAAGTTGCTTTTTTTAAATACCAACAGTTAATCAAAAATCAAAAAAATCAATGTGATTTTTCTCCAAGTCAGTAATCGATAAAAAAAACAAAAAAACTACATCGCTAAAAGTCTGAGAATCACCTTTTAAGAAATCTTAATAATTTTGATTTTTGAATACTATGTAAAATTTATAAAAATATATCAATTAGCTTTCTTATCAATTAAAAATCTTTTTTCGTTTTTTTTATAGTTTTTTTTGTTGTTGTTTTTTTCTGCTACGTACGAGAAAAGAAAAAATGTAATTAATTATTTATTTATTTATGCTTTTCATTGTCTGCTGATAAGCACCAAAAAAAAAAAAAAAATCAATTACTTCTCACACCTTCATTCAATTTTAGCCACTGAATTAACGAGGGGCAAAAATGGACCATAATGCCATCTGTTAGCTAACTCAATATTTGAATATTTTTCTTTATGGTGGGGGGTCGGGGTTAAAGAAGAAAAATAATTATAATTTTAAATGGTAAAATAATCAAGTCGGTTTAATTCATTTATATAAAAAAAATACAATCGAGAAAATGTTTTTTGTAACTTAAAAATTTTAACTAACAATATTAAATTTACATTTGTTCTTTTTTTACCATTAATTTGCAAGACTTAGATGATCAAATATCAGAACATGTTGAATGGATGTGTCCACAGTAGTGCTGAGTATCAAAAGAGGGTTATCGAAAAACCAGAATTGATTGTATCCAAAGAGTAGAGAGATTCATCAATCAATACGTTTGTTTCCCAAATTTACCTTATTTGCATATAACCGCCATAATTTTTACATAAATTTTTTATTTAGTTGTCAAATATGATAAATGAATAAATTCTCAGATTTTTCTTGATATAAGCTTCAAAAGAAAGGTTTCACCTTATGAGGTGGCTTGAATCACTTCCCAAAACGTAACCAATCATTAGAAACTTTTTTGGGGGAAAAGACTTCTTGATCTGGCTGACAATGCTTTGGTTAACAGTTCTAACTAAAATATTTTCTATTCAAAAATGTGTATGGTGTGTAAGATTCAAGATGTTTGAACTGAGTCTATACCTTGTCCAAGTTGCTTCAAATAAGAAATTTTCTAATATTGCATTATTAGGAAAAAAAAAAAACAAGGAAAGATACTGACATTAACAAAATTCGATCCATAAGTGATAACAACTGAACCTGTAAATTTAATCTTTACTTTTCATGATTTAACACATTTTAGATTTTCAGAATTTCAGATTTTCTTTTCTTCAAGAGCCTAAGCTTCACCATTTTTATCAAAAGCTTAATAGACTCTTTCAATAACTGTTAATACAGCAGTTGTCCTAATGCTGAACAATTTTTATTACATATATTCTAAAAGGAAGATATCAAATTATATTTTTAAGTATATATTTATTTCGAAAAGTTACATATTTTGTCAGGTTACATACTGATATAGAACAACTCTCACTATTACTACATAGATTCACTACAGGCAATCCAACTTGTTGAACTTTTGAGGGAACAGGTAGTTTAAAAAACATCTTACATATTTTTAAGCTCATCATTTGTCCTTGCTTTGAATATTACTACCATATGTAATCTGGTTCTCCTGTTATATATTTAGAGATTCTTGATAAAATCAAAAGAAGAATCAACGCAATGTTATTGGTCCTGACCTGGCATCTTGGCTTCAGTCACTTTCCCTACCACCAGAGCATAGCTTCCTTCTGCCTTTTCTATAAATATTTTTATGGTAATTGTTCTGATGAACTTTTCTCTATGATACCTAGAGTTTATGAATGTAAGTGTAATACTAGATTGCTGACATGGTCTCATCATTTTATGGTTGAAATGGCTAGATATAACTGTAAGTTCTATGCTAACAGTTTCTTCTCTCACACTTCTTGCTTTGGAAACTCTCTTCCGGCTTCATGCTTCCCAGTCACCTTTAATCTTCAAAAGTTTAAAAGCAGTGTCAATTGTTATCTTGTCTTCTTAACTTTTCTTTTATTATTCTCTTTCCTTAATGGTAGTTTTTTTTTTTTTCACATATTCTGTAATACTCATTAACTTCATGTGTTTTAGTGGCTTCATTGCCTTTCTTGGTGTGAAATGATTAAAAAAAAAATTAAAATTTGTGCAAAACTAATTTTATGGAAAATTTCACTTTTGTAAGTAGCTTAATTATTATGTGATATGAAAAATAAAAATTCAGTAAAAAGAAATATTGAAAAATAAGAGTACAAATATCCGTGCATCATTTTATAAAAATACAATAAGTTTTCAAATATACTTTTTCTACAAGTAGCCCCTTTGTCCTGATTGAAAATAAAACTAGATTTCCCTATTAAACATTGTTTTGGCAAGGACAACTAAATATCATGTATAACTGATTTCACATATGATTTGAGAAAATACATCTGAATGTATTTTCTGTGATTTTTCAAAAATATTTCCTTGTCGTCATTGAATAAACACTAGTTTAAAATATAGTTGTGGTTTGAAGTTGTCTTATCAAACAAGATTTTCAATATATGACAAAACTACTAGAGAACCAAAGCATATGAGCCATAATCGTCTTCATAACAGTAACCAGCTAGGTATTTATGCAGATGACACAATTATTTACTTCTGTCTTAGTAACAAGCTTGACAGGTTTGACAAAGTAAAACTGGCAACTGCTCTAAAAAAGGATCTCCAATCAGTGGTTAACTGGGACAAGAAATGTCTTGTAAATTTTAATGCCCTCAAAACAATACTGCTTTCATTTAATCGCCATAGTGAAACTTTCTGCCTGCCATCAACATGGCTGATGCTAACCACCAGAAGAGCAACTCTTTGCATTTTTTGGACTCACATTTTCAACTGAAATGAAGTGGAAAGTTTATATTGAATCAACCGTTAGGTCTACTGCTAGGAAAGTTGGTTCACTTAGTCTTGTCAGACAATTTTTCTCATCAGAATCCATCTTGCACATTTATATATCTACTGTTCTTTCATGCATCGAGTATTGCTGCCATATCTGGTCTGGTGCTCCTACTAGATATCTTGAGATTCATCTGCATTGTTGCTGGTGTACTGGCCCCCATAAATATGGAACTCCCAAAGTGGCTCATTGGAAGACTGCACATCAAATGAGTTCTCGATGCATAAAGAAAAGGTGTCATCTCAGTCCACTAATTGTGGACAACTGGTAATTTGGTTCCATCTCCAGCAAAATTTGCTGTTGATGAGGCTGATATAATTTTTATTATTATAATAAATGCATTAAAATAAATGAATATTCCTTTTTATTAAATTGTTTAACATCATTAATGCATAAGATATGTTTGATAAGCGGTAGCTAGGGCATTGATATGTAGTTGAAAATGAGTTTTAGTGGTAAGTTAGCATGATTTTCAACATCTTTTTGATCCCCAACCATTTATTTATCGGACACCTTTTGACTTTCCCAAGCATTTATCAACTCCCTGGACAGTCCCATTGACCCTCTCACCCCTGGGTTTGATATCAACCACTTGAGGATTCCTGGTTTAAATTCATGTTGAACTCCTTTTCCTAAGTTCTGTATTTTTCTATACAAAAAATTGGTTGTCCAAGGAAAAAAAGTTGTGGAAGCTTACGACGCATGTAAAATATTTCACATATATATATATATATATATATATATATATATATATATATATATATACACACACACATATATATTTTTAGATATATATCTCTCCCTCCTCATATATAATGATTTTGCATATGGTCAAAAGTATGGGGCACTCACTACTCAGTCATAATTGTTCTAGTGAGACAAATTTGCTAACCATTGCACTACATCAAGGTGCCCAAACCTCCTTCATATGTATTTTCAAATGAGGTTGACATTGTTAACTACCTGACGAAATGTCTTTGGACGTTGAAACAAATATGCATTTTTGTCATGGTAACTTGCATGTTCCAATGTAACAGTTTATAATAAATATTTATTGCTCTACTTCTTGTAATGGACCCATATTTAAATTAATGTTATGAGTCTTTGAATTTATATTCTTTTCGTTCTTTTACATTTGTATATATATATATATATACTTGCTCAATAAAATAATCAGTAATTTTTAATATTAAATAATTTAAATATCTACTGTTTGATAAACTATATGATCATTGGTATCATTGCTGGGTTTATTTTGCTAAGACATTTGCACAAATAGCCTTTCTAATGGTAAAATAATAAAAGTATAAACCCAAACAAATTCACCTAAAATATTGTCAAGTTATTATGTCTTAACTTTTTAAATGTTGTCAAGTTATAATGTTTTTGGTATAGACCAGGTTTAAAATTTGTTTGTAGTCAATAATCAGCATTTTTATGTAACATATTTAAATTAATATAAATATATCTGTTAATGAATTCAATAGATTTATCTTGCCTTGGCATGTGGTGTATCTGCAAAACTTTAAGTCTGAAGATAAGTCCTTAGAACATTTATGTATCTATTAACTATTGCTGCTCTATCTTTTTTTTTATTATTGAGCACTTTCTTTACAAAAATCTGCTAGCATTTAAATGTCTTGAACTTACAGTAATTTACTGGCTGATGTGTTTTGTTAGACATTAATGATCTTATATATATGAAGTCATTTTTTTCAGTCCACTACAAAACCCAGGTCTTTCCAAAGTCTGTTAAACTTGCCATAATGTTCCATGTGGTGTTGGTAGGAAATTTGAAGTCAGTTGTACTTCCTCTAGACTAGACTGTCTGCCCTCCCAGAACTAAAGAACTAAGTCTATAACTAGGTTGGGAGAAGAAATGGATTAATGCTTTTACCCTAGGCCATTCACATGAGGTGAACACTATGGCCTCAAATAGAAACTGGACTTAAGTCTGCTGATTCCATACTTATAACAGTACTGATAATTGAGAAAACTAATATAAGTATTGAGCAATTCAATTAAAAATAGAATATCAATTCTGTTTCAATGTTTATGATAGGGTACTGAAAAGTTATTAAACCAAACCAAGATGGGGTTTCATAATAAATTCAGATGTTTGGCAAGTTTGTTTGTTTATCTAATGCCATATCAACTTCTTATGGGTCATCAATGCCAAAATTTAATTTTCTTGGGAACATTAGTAATTTCTTTCACAAAAGTGTATTGGTGGTAATATTTTTTTTTTACGATGAAAATATATTGCTCGTATTTTTACTGTAAAAATGTATTTTTATACTTTCATAGTGTTTTGGGGTTGACAATTTGCCCATATCTGGGATCTTAACAGGTGCTACCACCCCAGGTCTGGGTGAACATAAGAACAACAGTAATTAAGAGGTGGTTCCACACTCCTCAAAACCTGCTGGTCAGAAGCCTTGCTGCCAGATGTAGTTTATCATCATACCCAGCACTTTGGCAAGTAGGTTGGGCCAAGAACTTTTCATCATCCCCTTGTATTCATACTAATATAAAAATATCACTTTAGAAGTGAAAAGAAAATATTGAATACTTTTTAAGTCTGTTTCATACATAAAGCTATATATATATATATATATATATATATATATATATATATATATATATATATATATATATATATATATGATAGGAAATTTTTCAGCTGCTATTGGCAAGAGTATCTTTTAAACATGGAACCAAAGAGTGAGTTTTCTGCTCTGATGAAAATTTGAAATAACACCTGATTTGGCTGGAGGCTGAATTACTCTAATTTAGTAAACAGACATTGGCAGAAATTCCTCAGCACTCTGCCTTTGGTTCAGCCATTTTTTTTTTTTTTGAAAAAAAGAAAACTTTCTTGCAAATCAAAAGAAATGGATATTTCAATTCCAAGTAGTAAACAATTTATACTTGACTTTGTTCCATTAAAAATAGCAGCATTTCTGTCATTTTATGAATGAAGAAATAAATGTAACATTTCCAATGGAATTTGTATCTCTTTGTAAGCCATTATGAAGATATTAATTTTTATTGCAGCTGAAGATTGATAGTTTTCTAATGAAAATCTAGAGAAGATTATACAAAAGCTCTTTTAGTTTTGCTATTTTTGATAAGTCACTTTTATCAAACTTATAAATTAATCTATTTTCTATCTCTTTTTGTAAACTAAAAATCCTGTCAAGATTATTATTGAGGCAAAATTTCATTAACAATTAACTTTCATAAATGTGGAAAATATTTAGAATTGAGCAAACCATATAAATTCAAAAACAACTTCAAATATATTTAAGGAAGTGCAATCTTGAAATCAGATTTTAACCTGTGAGTGCCTAAAATTACTAATGTTTATATGTACATGATAAAAATATAGTTTTAAGGTATGCCTATTCACTGTCTTTTTGGAAATAGGGTACTGATCTCAAAAAGTGTCTTGGTAACTGAAGAGAGACTTGAAGTGAATCCAAGCCTCACTCAACTACTTGTCAAGTACAAACTCTAAAATCACTTACCAAGTGACTATTCATAAGAATGAGGGGAGAATGCTAACTTACATGATATTTAAATAGTTTACAGCATTCTTCTCTCCTAGAAAATAAGGACTTTTTTATCATATATATATGAGTAACCATATATGTGTGCAATTATGTTCATATACAGATTTGAAAATAAATATTTATTTAATTTATGGTGTAATCCAAACAGTGCTCAGTGGAGTGTAACAGAGCTGTAAAGTATATATTAATAACTATACATATTACCGCCATCAGTTGTATGACTCAGAGTTTCATGTGTTCTACAATCATTAAGTACTAATATTTATGAACTTTTCAATACGGGTGTTTGCAAAAATTATTTTTGAAAACATCCATATCGAAAAGTTCATAAATATTAGTATCTGAGGATTGTATGCATATGAAACTCTAAGTTGTACAATTGATGGAAGTAATATATATATATATATATATATATATATATATATATATGAGGCGTAGTGGATAGTGGCTTGGATTGAGGAATCAGAGAGCCAAGTTCGAATTCCAGTCGAATCCATTACATTCACTTATGTGCTAATAACCTTGGGACAGGTATTAATCCTCTTCTTCTCCCTCCAGCTATGGGTAATTAGCAAGACAGACTGGGTTCTATAGCCTTGGATGGCAACTGGTCTAGGAGAAGGACAACTCTGAATTCAAAACCTGTGGATTGTCATTGGGGGCCTTGTGGCATGTAGTGCACCAGGTTTCTGTATTCGGCCCTTCAAAAAGTGTGGTTGGTTCTGCACAAAGCCTTCACCACTATAATCAAATCATATGTGCTGGTGTCTGAGCTGTTGGTTCCTAAGAACTGAGCTGCTTGACCCTCATACATCGAATACAACGGGAGAGTCCACCATATATATATATATATATATATATATACATATATATATAATGAATTTACAAACAAAATCTATTTTGTTTAGAGTGTTGTTTTTGTTTAAACTGATGACAGAAAACTTTCAATTAAATTTTATCGCACTTTGATATGTTGTCTGATCTCAGAGGTGGCTCCATATTAGCTGTCATTGGTCCTGGATATTGGTTTTCTGTTTGAAAACTTTCACTTCAAGTTGATGACTCTTCTAAAGTAGGTGACTACGGAGTAGGTGTCAGACTACTACTTTCTTCTGTGTAGAAATTGCTTGAGATTCGTGAATGAAGTTTGTTTAGGTGGGGAGGGTTCTGCCTTATCAGGACAGGGAGCTGAATCTCAGATACAGTAGATTGTCTTCCTTCAAGATACTTGATGTTAGCAAGGGTCAAATTGCTATCAATCAGTTCAACTTTACTAAGAGGTCGCTTTTGCTAGTACAAGCAAATCATCTTAAAAGTACTGGTCCAGGTCTCATTAACTAAGATGGAAGTGTCAACACTCAGAGGCGACAGGTAGATGCAATTGTCAGGCTATATGACAGGAAACAGTCTATCGCCTCTGAGTGTTGACTTCAATATCCACTTTTATATTTTCTCTGGTATTGAGCATTTTATCCCATAAATATAGCATAACTTAAAACTATATTTCTTCATATATATATATATATATATATACATATATATATCAATTATGAAAAATGAAACTATGGAAGCTATCATATCTGCCCCTCCTCCCCCGCATGTGCAGCAAATTGCATTAATTTGTTTCTCACTGCAAAATAATTCTAACAATCATGAAAAGTCAACCATATGATAAAGGGTGAATTTAATCACTCTCAAACATTATTCTGTTTCACCTTTATTAAAATTCAACCTTTTTCTGCCTTTATTATTATGACTGATATTATCAAAAATTGTTATGTTGAATATTATCATCAAATCTTTTTAAAAATATTTAGCTTTCAAAAGAAATGTTGTTTTTGTTTATTCTATCTCAAATGGACATCACTATTAATATGCAGTATTATTATAGTCTACACTGTTGATATTAATTTGTTTATTGACTTAATTAAAAGAAAATTAGTTTTTTTTTGTTGCTTATTTTTGTATGTTACCATTGGACTCAATAAATATTTTTGCTCCAAGCTAATTCTTTGAAGAAACTGGCTTTGATGAATTTAAATATCCTGTGTTTATTAAGTTTGTGTATGCTTATCAAAATGCATTGAATGTGAAATTGGTTGGTTAATATATCATTTGTAGACATGTAAGTGCATATTAATAAACATATAGGTATACATAGATTATGAACAGATTGATGTAGATACAAAAAGATTGATATATTTTTGTAACCAAAATAGTTCGTTGGATTCATTAAGTAAAAATAAGACATTTTTTTTTTTTTTTTTTTTTTTCGATGTTCACTTTATTTTTTACTATTTTACTCCACCATCTTCTTTCATCCTTTAGGCAACTTCAAAATTTCATCCTTCCATAATATTGTATCTTTCTAAGTGCCTTTTACAGTTTTTTTAAGTAATAAATTCTGCAAAAACATGAAAAAATAGTAATCCAAAGATATGCTAGATGTTGAATATGTCAAGTGAGTGCAAACTTCACGACCAAGTTGTAATAATATTTAGCTAATCACCAAATAAATATAACTAGGTGTTCTCCTGATGGAATATTACATTCTTTCTATTGACTATTTCTGGCTGCTTTTTGTTTTCTGCTACAATTAGTAGTGGTTCATTTGTTTCTCACATTACATTGTTATAAAATATCCACTTTTCATCACACATTACAGTTTGTTTAAATAACACAGTATTTTTATGTTTAAATTCTGAATTTCAAACATATGGTATAATAGGGCTTTTCTTTATATAGGACACATACATCAAGGCAACTTGCTTAAAAAATCTGGGGTCTATGATTTTCAGCATTTTATTTCAATAAATGAAGTATGTTTAGTTATCTTCTGCATAAAATAACATTGATTCTTCTCAATGTCTCGATTTGATTATTATCAACTTCAAGTGATCTCTATGACCGGAGCATTATTCAACAAGATATCTCTAGCACAAAACTTCACAAACCACTTTTGACATGTTTGATCATTCACAATACCTTATTCATAAATTGCACTTATCTTTTTTTTTTTAATTTGAATTCCATTTTTACCTTACTTGATTTTGATATTTTGAGTATATAGGTCCTGTCTCCTATGTCATATAATGCTTATTATTCTCAACTAATGTCTTGATTTGATCTCTATCAACCTCAAATTGCCTACCCAACTAATGGGTATCATTCTGTGGATGATACCGTGACTAACAAACCTCCAGTATTAAACTTCTCAAACAAATTTTGAAACATTAGATCACACAAATTTTTTTTTTTTTAAAGTGACATGTCTCTTCAGGACCTAGACAATAATGACTCTTCATAGATTCTTTTTGTTTATTATTTGTGAATTATCATGCATTCTTGGGAAAAGGTCAAACAGCAACGTTCTCATAAACAGCATAAGCCTATTTTTATGGATGAGTCACATTTTTACTTTCTTTAAAATAAAAAGGTATGTTTTGAAAATGTTGTTTATTTTCATCCATTTTTCAATGAAGCAATAAGCAAAAAATACATCAATTGATTTTTTTTTGTTTTAAGGAATGCATGTTACATGAAATGCATATTACAACTGTTACAATACCATCAAAATGATCTTTTTGAATGAAGTTAGAAAAAAAATGCTTCTAACCTCATCTAATGGCAAAAACAAACTTTCTTGGCTAACCTAGAACAGGGATTAGGAGAAACAGAAAAATAAAATTTACTAAGAGCTACAAAGGACAGGAAGTTGTGGAGAGTCATGATAGAAGAAGAATGGAAAGATAGGAACTGTGAAAAAGATATGAATTGAACAAGATAAGCAGGAATGTTTTTCTTAAAACAAAAGGTTTTCTCCATCTATATACAATTAAAGTGATCATATATTTCACATAAATATTTCTAAATTTCTGATTATTGCTGATGGAATCGGAAAATGAATTAATCTAAAATTCAATCATTTCCTGTGAATAAAGAAAATCCTTCTTGAAAGGAAATAGAGCAGAAAATTTGGTCAAATCAGAACATTACTTATTGAGGAATGCTGATCTTTATTCCAATAAATATCCATAATGCAATTGTAGTAGATGCTGAGAAGTTATAAAATGACTTATAGATAGAATTCAATAATACCAGATGAATTTTATATATGCAAGGTGTGCCAGGCAATTGAGAATAAATCATAATAAAGAAAAACAAAAACATTCAATAGAAAAATAAATATCTTTTCAAAAAGAGTTATACACATGTTCAGCTAAGGAAAAGAGAAAAGGTTATTCAATAAAACTGCTCTCTGCCTTGAAAACAATCTTAGAAGTGTATACCCAGATCAAGTGGTTTTTGTTCATATTGTCCCTCACCTTTTGACTGAAGTATAAAATTAATTGGACCAAGTCCCAGTAGCCCTGTCTTTCCAGGCAGTAACTCCAGTGGGAGCTAGAGTTAATCCCTAATAGGACTACTGATTGGTTTCTCTCTTGATGATATTCTAGATATAGAAGTCTAAGGAATTCAAATTGGGAGCCCACATTTGATTACCAAGTTGCATCAAGGCTGCACATCTGGCTCTTGAGATATTTAATTGAAAAATAGTAAACAAGCTAATTCAATGACATTTCACAGGTGACTGAGTAACTTCAAGAGAGAGTGTCTGTTCTGGCATGTACAATAAGGTCTTCTCTGATTAGTTGCTAAAGTAACATCAAAGCAGTGCAAATAAGATAGACCACTTATGTATTGATAGATAAATAAATAGATAGGCAGAATGTGTGGGTAGCATAAAAGTTATCAGCATGAAAAGGGGAATCGGTAAGCCCAAGTGCAAATTCTGACTGTTTTGTTCACTTTTGCATTAATGCCCTTGAAAAAGGTATGAATTCAGGTTAAATAGCATAGGTAAATTGTGCTCACTTGCCTTGGAGGTAATTGTTTTATAGATATAAGAGTGTTCCAATAACTTGGACCAATTTTAAATGGAAATTAAGTTTAGGTATCTAATGATTTTTCTTTTTCTTTCAGATTTAACAACTTAAGTCTTTGGCAATTTCAACCATGAAAATATTAACAATCAAACAATGTGTTAAAGTTTCAAGAGTGCAATTGAAAAAATTGTTCATAAATTCAAACAAACTTGGTTAGTGGTAGATGTGAAAACATTGCTGCAGTGCACATGAATGTGGCTGAAAATCCAGACACCTCTATTCATCATCGTGTGCAGGAATTGAACCTCTCCACAACAATGTTACATCATTTCCAATTGCACTCTCAATTGGTCGATTATGTTGACCAATAAAATTGCGAAGTGTGCAAAATGCATTTCTGTTTGAATGTCCATTTTTGTAATAGGCTTCGATAACTTTAACATGTTGTTTGATTGTTAATCTTTCCATGGTTGAAACTGCCAAAGTCTTAAGTTATTAAATTTGAAAGAAAAAGAAAAAAAATCATTAGACGCTTAAACTAAATTCCCATATAAATTGATCCAAGTTATTAGACACACTTTATAAACAAAAGCACTTATGGATTCATTTACCTGCTGAAATGTTTCTAACTTTTCTTTAAGAACAATAAGAGCATATACACAAAACAGCATAAATTTTGTTTCAACCAATTCCACTTTATTGTCTGTTTCATTATTAATAAAGCATCTGTTGCTTTTATCTCTATTGCAATTAGTATTCTCTTTCCATAAAATACAAACAAATGAAAGTGGTCATAGCCTGTATTACTTAATGAATGCAATTTTATATTTTATTTTCGCATTTTTATTCGACCACATGCAGCCTGATCATCTACTGACGAACATAGTGAGAACAATTTCAAATTTAAGATGATATCACCAAAGATTTTTTATAAGAAAACTAAGAAAATACATTTAAAAACAAATTATACATGTAAGATGTGAACCAAAGAATCTTCAGAAAAGCTTACTAATTTTAAAGATATATCTGAGTTATCATTAGTATATCTTTTAAAAACAAATTATAATTAGTCTTTTAAGAACTTGATGAGATAAATGTAAGATTTAAATATCAGAAGAGAATCTGGAAGAATCATACTTATTATAAAACCCAGGTTGTGTGTGTCTGTATGTTTATATATTGGATCGGATTTCCTACATTTTTCAACTGATTTCAACAAAACTTCACAGGACTACGTAAAATTACCTTGCGGTGGTTCTGACAGCGCCAAAAATTGGAAAAACACAATTGTTTTTGCACAAAATCAATTTGAAAACACAATTAAAAGGCATTGATAAAATTGAAAGGGGGACAACTCATATCAAGTTATACTTATTATAAAAAACCCAGGTTGGTTGTGTGTGTGTGTGTTCATTTATATATGGGATCGATTTCCTACATTTTTCAACCGATTTCAAGAAAACTTCACTTTTTTTTTGGCAGGTAGTGTTTCTTATTGTCTTGCACACTTTTTTCTTTATTTTTACATTCAGAATGCTTTAAAAATTCCATTTACAAGACAATTGTTTATAATAAAATTCTATTCAATCGGTAGACTCATAACAATTGAAAACAATGTTTTTGTTTGAGTTTGGGTTTGACCAATTCGTAAAAAAAAAAAAAAAACTAATTAAGACATGCGTGTCCGTCAACCTTAAACAATAATTTTTGTTAATTTTATTTTTCAGTCTTTATGATGGTCGATACTTGATCTATCTCTTACTGTTACATCCCCGGGCAATGCCGGGCTCTACTGCTAGTAAAAATATAATTTATTATATAATTTCTTTTTTAAATTTATTTTGATAAATTAAAAACAAACATTTTGATTCTTGGATCAGAAATAAATCTTTATTTATATTCAGACTAATATATTTGTCTTTGTTTAGCTTATGGCCATATCACAAAGTTAATCAACAACTAGCCTGGTCAGTACCTAGACAGTTGACTCCATAGGAATAACAAGTGCTGTAAGCTTGGATGTGTGGGTGGTGGAATTAGAAAATGGTTTGTTTTTATTCATTTACATGCAAATACTCTTGCAAAAATTATGAATCTACCTCTTTTCCCCCAAAGCTATAGGTTAATTAGTAGAACTTATATCAGCAAAAATTATTATCATCTCAAAAAATTCTCACATTCTAAAAATATTTCTGTCTTTAATATGCAAAAGGTTGATAAACCATAAAAACAAACCAATCAGTCAATCATATTGGTTCATATTATCACATTTCAGCCATTATGTCCTCTGGCCTTCTTCAGGTATCTGTCACTTTGAAATTTTCCAAGGCTTCCTCAAAGTGAATCCTTATTTAATCTACTCGCATAGATTGTTTTTATTTCATTGACCATGTCTAAGGATATCTTGTCTTATTTTAAATTTAGTTAACTAAATGATATGTCAAAAAAAAATGAAAAACATGGAAGCATTAACTAAAAATTTAACATGATTTTGATTATTCTATACATAAAATTCAAGTTTAAAAAAAAAAGAAAAAGTGAAGCTAAATTTATATAAATTAAGAATATTTGATTAATTAAGGAGAATTTTTATTTGATAGAATTTTCTGACATTTTCTGAAAATAATATCATTTTCCATAGATTTTGATTAATATTGTCATGTTTATGATATAATCAAAATATACTAATGAAAAATAAAATTGAAACACCTTGAATATATGCTTCAATTGACTCAAGATTATACTTACAGGTGCAATCTACTTGAAAGTAGATTACAGTAAATGACAACATATACAGATTAAGTCCACAAATAAGGATTTATCAAAAATACACAGACCCTATATTAATACCCTATACTCCCTTTGTTTTATTAAACTCACATGCATATAATGCATACCCACTTATCAGATAGCCAATTCTGCTTCCTTAAGCTGCTCAACAATAGCTTGCAGAGTTCTTGGTTGATGATATCCTGGATCTGCTGGAGGAACTTGACTATTCTTGGAATGTCACCTGGTTAGAATATTTCTTTTTTTATGGATAACACATCACTTTCAGAGTCCTCTATGTTCATTTCTGAAGCTGAACACAAAGGATCATCTACATATTGTTTTTCTTTTAAAGGCATTGGTTAAGCAAAAAGCTAGTCTCTTGTGTATGTGTTTATTTCTTATTACTATAAGTGTTATATTTAATGGGTACATGTGTTTGAGGAGATAACAAAAATAATGTAACAATGTTGGATTAAAAAGTTAATTAAATATAGGACATATCAGAATTGTAATGATTATTTTCCCAGAAATTCTTCAGACAAATATCTTCTTTTTTTATTGCATTTCAGTTGATGTCTTTAGCCTTCCTTGGTCTTTTGAGGATACTAGTTTGAATGTTTTCTGGAATGTTGAAAATATTTTATTTGAAAACAGACAACAATTGAAGTTATTATTATTAACTGAATTTAACTTCTTACAATGAATCTTCAACACTCATGTCCTAAATTGATAAATATTTATCAGAAGAAGGAAGAAAAAAAGTAATTTTCTAAAACATTTTGCCAAAGCTGGATTAATGTTAATGCTAACTTTCATCTTTTGTGAAGCTGTACATCAATGATAGGCTTAGCAAAAAAAGAATTTTACTCTCTTCTTTAAATGAATTTACTTATAAAAATAGCATCATAATGTACTGTTTACAAATCAATAAAATTAATAATTTGGCATAAGCCTTTCTGTAATAGTAAAATACATTGGATGATTTGGCTGCCTTCTGTTTGGAAATGCAATCTGATATAGCTGTGCAGCCACGTGTCCATTACAATCCATACGGCCATATGTAAAAATCATATCTGCTTGCTCATGATATGTTCACGATATGAATATTAGTGATCACTCCAAAAAATCCTTTGTAACAGAATATTCTGTGCAAATTATACATTTTTTAACTTTGTAATTTTCTCAATAATCTAAAGTGAAAGGCATAGTCAGTTCAACTCAAAAAAGAAAAAAAATAATAAAAAATAAATCGTTGAATGTTAAAGAATATCTTGATTAGTTTAAATGAAAGGGAATTTAAAATCTGAGAAATAGTGTGACATAGTTTTGGTGGAGGGTGTGGAAGGAAGCAAAGGCGGGGCAGAAAAGCAGGTTACTTTTGTTATTTTTTTGAAAATCTTTTTTTTGACTAAAAAGCTAATTTCTTGGTTTTCTTTAACTTGAATTTTGTTTTTACAATAATTACAAGTAGTTTTATAAATTAATGCCTTTTTTAGTGAGGTGAGGGGAGGTTATCCAGTATTTTTTTCTTTCTTTTGATTTTGTGATATAAGCACATGAACATTTTTCTAATTTAAAATTGTTTTTTTTTATAATTTCTCTCTTGAAATCACTCAAACAAGCAGTGCATGGAATCTGGCAAATGTTTCTTAGATTCAATATGTCTAAGATTTAGGGTGGTACCTATAATAAAAGAAATACTGAGGAGAATAAATCAGATAAAAACTATGTAATTTATAATTTATTAAAGAAAAGAGAAATGAAGGAATGAGTTTTATGGGTTAAGAATTTCATTTTAAATATTACTCAGGCAGAAATTATCATATTTTCCAGCATACAAGACACATTTTTCAAAAGAGAAAATTATTATCCCATTTCCTGCATTTTAAAATTTGCTTCAATAAAACTATCTTGCATTAAACACAATGTCATATATTGCAGTATATTGTATAATGATTAATTGTAATTTGTTTTTTAAGGAAATACGTCTGTAATTCATGACTTAATTCATATAAAGACATTTTCTCGTTTTCACAGAACTAAAGTCATCAATAATAAATGAGTTATGTTATTTAGTTGTAAATTCTCTGCATTATGAAGTGTTATTTTTTACCACTGAATAAATGTGTATTCAGTTATATAACTGGTTCAATAAATTGTCATTAAAATACTTTTTTTAACTGTTATGCACAATATGTTTGCATAATTTTTTTTAAATTCATCAGGAACTGAATTGATATAAAATACCTATATACAAAGGTAGCTAACAAAATTTATATCAATACATATCTAACAGGGATTATGAATAATTCTTATTCTAACATGCATTATATACCAGGTGTAACAGCAAAAATTGTGACAACATAATTGTCCATCCCATAAAATGTTTAATATCTAAAAGAACATTAAACTAATTGAGTTTCTTTTTGCAGGGTTTCAGATGTTTAGCCATCTTGCTACCATTTGTTACAAGAATCACTAAAAAATGCTTTGAGTTATTCAGCTAGAAAGAGAACAGGTTAAAATCATTTTGTGTCAGCCCCACTATCTCCCAAACTGAGCAATGGTGAGAGGAAAAATCATTCAGGCATCCAGTAATAGTAACAACATTCATTCTTTGGCTTCTATCTTCAAAGTCCATTCAAGAACCATCAAGAGAACAGTGAATAAGTTTAAAAAAGAGGGGGCAGTAGAGAAGAAAACTGGATCAGGAGGTCACAACAGAAAGAGAGATCATCATTTCAACTTCGAGCTAAAAAGATCAATTAGAAAAGATCCAACTCAGTTCATAAGAGGTTTGGCATGTGAGAGAGGAGTTTCAGCTATGACAGTTCAATGAGCAGTGAAAAACGACTTGAAAATGAAATCATATATGAAATGTGTGAGGCACCTTGTTACTCCAGGACAGAAAGTTAGAAGGTTAGAGATCATCTTGAATTAGTTTTAAAATGAACCTGGACTAATATATATATATATATTTGAACTTTATTTCAATCCTTCATGAGCTTCTGATCTTTAGTTGTGATTATTTAATGATGAACATGTCATTTGTGTTTATAATTGATTTCATCATGATTCTTCTGTTAAGCTTGGGGAGTAATTATACATTCTTATTACTCAAAGTAGAATCCAATAGTATTATAAAAACCTCACAGAATTCCAGTAAGATATCTTTAATCATTTCTAAGATACAATGGTTCAAAGCTTAATCTAACAATTGTACCATCTTGCTGTTACACCCAGTATATCATACAAACTCATGCATAGTACAAGTTTTTATGATCAGTTTTTTATAGAAAAACTAGGTGGACATACTATACACAGGTAATTCCTTTGAAGAGGTTAAAATCACGCTTTTTTTTTTCATGCAAAAAAGATTAAGGAATTAGTTTATACCCAAGTATATACAGTAACTATTATTCTAATTATGCATAACTCTTATTCTGACAGGGATTATGCATAACTCTTATTCTGACAGGGATTATGCATAACTCTTATTCTGACAGGGATTATGCATAACTCTTATTCTGACAGGGATTATGCATAACTCTTATTCTGACAGGGATTATGCATAACTCTTATTCTGACAGGGATTATGCATAACTCTTATTCTAACAGGGATTATGCATAACTCTTATTCTGACAGAGATTATGCATAAATCTTATTCTAACCAGGATTATACATAAATCTTATGACAGAAATTGAGCTTCATTCACTCACCATTTACTTAATTTCAATAAATATTTATAATTATCATACAATAGAGAATTCATAATTAATTAATTATACCTATTTAAGAGATGATGACTTCATGCACTAATATAAACATGTATTTCAGGTAAAATAGTAAATATTTGTTTAAGTAAGTCAACATTAGTATCTCAATTTTGTCTTGTGTTTAACACAATAATGTAAATCTCTTGTCTAAAACTCTCGAGATGAGATATGTTTTGAAATTCATAATTTGGCATGAGTACCATTTACTGGACCCACAGTCCTGGAGGAAGACAACAACTTGAATAAAACAGTTAACTAATTGGAAGTGATAAACACACATACACTGTTGATATTTGCCGTAGTGAGGAATAAATTCAACGAAAACCCAAGAATAACAACTAATAAATTAAAAAAGACAACCTCTTACTTTACTTGAACCATCTTCAAGAAGCAATTACCTTTTGACCTAATTATAATTAATAGAAGATAATGTAGTAACAATAGTTTAATTATAATTATTTGAATGTTCAATGTAGACTAACAGGTACTTATGAAAATATTGTGATAAAATTGTATCCCTAATTTAATGAATTAGGTTTATTCTATTTAGTCATCTGTTTTATTCAAGTTGTTGTCTACCTCCAGGATTGTGAGTCTGGTAAATGGTAGCCAAGCCTAGAACTATTTTGATTTTGGAATGGTAGTGCAAAGAAGGGGACACAGTGGAGTAATGGATAGCAGCCCTGATTGAGGAATCGGAGAGCCGAGTTCAAATTCCAGTTGAATCCATTACATTCACTTATGCGCTAATACCTTTGGGAAAGGTATGAATCCTTTTCTTCTCCGTCCCAGCT
Source organism: Acanthosepion lycidas (assembly GCA_963932145.1). Taxonomy (NCBI): domain Eukaryota; kingdom Metazoa; phylum Mollusca; class Cephalopoda; order Sepiida; family Sepiidae; genus Acanthosepion; species Acanthosepion lycidas. The sequence continues at coordinate 70,237,710 of OZ010594.1, read as the reverse complement.
ATGGGTAAATAGCAGGAAAAACTGGGTTCTATAGCCTTGGATGGCAACTGGTCTACTGCAGAAAGAAATGGCAACCTACAGCGGGAAAAAAATCTGCCTCGTCAATCATGTATCGAAAGATACATGATTGCCTAAGCATGTATCACACATAACTGACTGAGTGCAAAGAGGTATCAGAAAGTTTCCAGATTACGCCTAAAACAAAGTTGATCATTATTACAGGAAATCATATATTTCATATATTACATAAATTTGACCTCTGTTTCTTTTGGAATAATCACCTTGAGAATATCCACAGTGATCCTTATGACCCTTCTATGCCTCAACAATTGCAATATATATTCAGGTTTTCTGTTAGGACCCTCTGACACATGCCGATCAAATGAGAAAGCTGATTGTTCATTGAAAATTGTCATGGATGAGTTCACAAATCTTTTCTGCATTTCCTGTAATTTTGCTAGTAATTGCTCCCTCTGAATGCTCATCATCTTCAACTGACTCTCAACTGTCCTTGAAATGCATAAGTGTTCAACTTAAAGAATGCTTGCCAAAACCTTGACAAATCATCTCAAGTTTAAACAGATTTACCAAACTTCATGCAAAATTTGATGCAGACAGACATCTTAATGGCTCCAGACCCATTTTAATGTAAAGCTACAAAACTTCACATAATGATTGAACACAACTAGTTAACATGAAGCATATTGGCAGACAGACTTAGTAGTCTTGGTATCAATGAATTAATTTCTGTTGAATGGTAATGGTAATATTAGCTGTTTCCTTATAAGGCAACAGTTAGCATTCATTGACCAAACAGCCAGTGCTAGTTCCAGTTAAAATCTTTTTTTTAAAACAATTTTTCAGGAAAATATGTTTCTCAAATCTGTTAACTCTTATTGCTCTTTCCCATATTGTTGGAGGGTCCTTTTTAACCTTTTGTTTGTAGTATGGAATGTTAACATTTAGATTATATCATGATTTTCTTTTTGTTACTATTTTCTTTATGGCTTCCTTGTTTCTTACTTGCTTCATCCTTGGAATTCTCACTATCCTTCTGTAGAACCACATTTCTGTTGCCTCCAGTTTCCTCCTTGTGATGAGATTGTCCAGCATTCACAACCATACAAGAGGATTGATAACACATAGCAATTCAGCACTCTTTTCTTTGATTCTAATAAAATTTTCCTGTTTCTTAATAGTTTGTTTAGCTTTTGGAAGGCATCTTTTGCTAATCCAATGCACATTTGGATTTCAGTGTCAAATTTTCCATCCTCTGATAAAACACTTTCCAGATATTTAAACTTTTGTACTTATTTGATATTGACATATCCAATTTGTTTTTCATATCTAAGGCTTTATAATCATTGTATATACAGTCAGGTAACTTTCTGATACCATCACATATATATACATATCCTGGAATTGGCCAGTACTAAAACCTAAGTTTTCAAGGAAATAATGCTATAAGCCACACATACCTCACCCATTCAAACTTGCTGAAGAATGAAGATCAACCAACAAGTACAATATGCAAGCTGCATTCATGAGGAAACACATTTTAACTGAATGTACTAACTTATCCCCTATAAGACATAAATACTACAAGTAGACTAACACGAGAAAACTATTTGGAAATGCTGAAACTGTCAATATAATGCCCTAACTTAAAGAAATAGGTTTATACCAAAACATAACACCTACAAAAGACCATCTACAAACTATCTATAAAATATGTTTATCCTGAAAGTATGAAATTATATACAAAATATCTGTAATTGAAGCCATAAAATCACATACAAAATACTTAGATTTCAGCATTAAATGACCCATAGGGGTTGATATGTTGTTAAACAAAATCAACCAACTAACAACCTACGAAGTTTTCAAAAGGCCAAGTACTGTATCAGTACAATACAATATTTATTAGTAATGTCAAACACATTAATATTTCTTCATTGAACCTTATGCATATTGAATGGAATAAAAACAATAAATGATATTACAGTTTATTTGTCTAGTAATACGGTGGCAAATGAAATGAGTAAAGACAAACCATCACTAGCTTACATTTTTCTTCCTAAGTAAAAGATTGTTGTTATGGTGACTATCATCTTTAGCGTAAATCACAAAACAGTAAAAAAAAAAAACAGAAAATATCAGTAAGCAATAAATATACATATGACTGATTGGAGCGTTGAGATACAACTAACCTAACAAAGTTAAATATAGGTTATGTAGGTTCAAGTTTTAGCAGCAAAATGCAAATTTTAGTGTTCAAATGACTTGTATATTTTTCAGATTTGTGATTGTCAGAATTTTGGATAATTGTAGGTCTGTACTATACCATTAAGAGTAAAAGTAATCTCAATATAATTCATCAGATTTTCACAAGCTTCCTTGTACCTTTTCTATAAATATTTTCTTGGCAATTGTCCTGATGAACTTTCCTCTTTGGTATTTCAACTTCAAGATTGGCTGCTAGGTTCATCATTTTACTGTTGAAATTACTAAGTGTAACCATAAGTTACTTTTCTTTCTTTTTATGTGCCATGTCATTTTAGGATGTAGGTGATCATGGCTCTCCACTTCCCCTCTATCCCTTGCAGCTCTCAACAAGTTCCTTCCCTCTGCTTCCTCCCCCAGACCATGTTTTGTCATCCACTTGCTTAAGTCCATCAGGTATGTCGCAGATTTGTTTTCCCTTGTCTCTCTTTCCTTCTATTCAACCCATGGGCATCAGATTCTCTAGGCCCTTCTTTCTCATTATGTGTCCCAGAAACTTCCGCTGCCTCTTCCTGATGTTAACTATAAGCTTCCTCCTTGTTTGGATCCTCTCTAAGAACTCATCCTTGCTCACACTCTTGATCCATGATATCCTTAGCATTCTTCTATATAACCACATCTCTATCACCTTGAGTCTTTTCTTCATCCTTGATGAAATCATCCAACATTTGCTGCCATAAAGAAAGACAGATGTCACATAACAGCTCAGTATTCTTTTCTTTGTTACCAAAGAAATACTCCTGTCTCTCAATACTCTGCCCATAAGTTACAATATATCCTAATATTTTCTTCCCTAACTCTTCTCACATGTAGAAATCTCTTCTGGCTCCTTGTTTTTCTGTCAACTATGACCTTTAAAATTTTAAATGCTATGTCAGTCGTGTTCTTCTGTATCCTTGAATCTTGTTCTCTATTCTTTTCTCCTCAATAACATTTTCTCAGTTTCCTTCCCTTTCAGTAACCCCTTACATCTTAGTGACTTTATTGCCTTATTTGGGAAGAAATTATTAAAAGAAAAAAAGCTTTAATCCTAAAAATGATGATTAATAATCAAAGACTAGTCATGTACAAAGATTTCTGCAGGACTTTAAGCTTGAACTGATGAAAGACAACACACTCCCAAATCACAAGACCTTTGAACATAATTTTTTTTCTGTTCCTTTCTTTATGTTTTTCAAACTAGTTATTGTATCATTTATCAATACTTTCATTCAACCAATCACGAGTCTAATCAGTTCTGAATGCATCATCAATAACAAACATTCAATTTTTCCCAATGCAACGAGTTGAGATACATTGATCATTGAGTTACAGTTTTGTCCTACATTTTTTTTTCATCTTTAACATGCAGCCTGATTTATAACACAAAAACAACAGTGAAATAAAACTATGAGACTTTAAGCTCTCTATCACTGACAGAGATCCAGAAAAAATATTACCAAGAAAATTGCAAATGTTGCTTACAAAAGAACTTGTGTAAACAAGTGTGCAGAATAAATTCAAGATAAAAATGAGGCAATCTCTCAGAAAAGCTAATGAAGTTACTAAGACCATGTTATTATTCTGGTAACTGGTAATATATTGGTACTTTCAAATAGATAACTGTTAGGGAAAGATAATGTCAGATAAGTACATTTTAAAAATCTGTGATGGTAAAAATTAATTGCAACTACTTCAATAAAGTAAAAATAACTCCAAGACAGAGCTAAATATTTTCTGACTTCTTTTAATCAACAGCTTTTTTTGCTTATACCCATAATTAATTGGATGTTTTTTAGAAAGCTATAATTAATTCCAAATTTTTATCTTAATTTTGAAGATGAATACCAGATTTTATGGTAGGCCTTAAATAAATTGAATAAAATTTGGTGAATTTTTATCTGCAAAAAAAAGTCAGAACCAATGCACTTCTGAGATGACGAAAGATTCTTTGTTTGGGTAGGGATTGTTCATGTGCAGATATTTATTTTATTTCTTTTTTTTTTTCTAAAGAACTGTCTTTCTTTTCTTTTTTTTTCTTTTTTTTTTTTTGCTAAGAATTTACAGACAAGATGTTGTCTTAATATTAGGTTGGTGGAAAAATAATGACATGATAATGACGTTTTTTGACGTTAAAAATTACGTCAAAAAACGACATTATTGCGTCATTATTTTTCCACCAACCTAATAGTATTCATCCTTTCTAACCTCTGTCATCATTAGCCATTTATTGAGTTCAATTTCCTTTTATTTCATTTGTAAGTCTCTCTACTATTTTTTGTGCCCTTTATTCCATTCTGTATATTTGTATTGCCTATGTATAAGAATGTTTTTCAGATTTACCTTCATCCTTTATGCATTAAATTTATATTTTTATGGAAACTCAATAATACACAGAAATCCTGTTATTTCTGTATCTCCCTACTTGTTAGAAACTTTTTATCTTTTCTGTGCCAGTATTTTATAAATTCAATGTCATTAAACAGCTTTTTGGATCCTATGCTCTCAGTAACATGTTAATTTCATCTTTATAAAGATATGAACAAGCTTCCTGATGTCAGGTAAGCCTTTCATACATTCTTGTCTGGTTTTGAAATGGTTCAGGCTTCAGGTAAAAGAATACTTTATAATGCTGAATTAGTCTGAAAAAGAATGATGCTGCAGCAAAGCAAAACATTTTCTTTATAGAATCAGTATCAGAAAGAAATAAAAGATATTTTTGCAGAGATATGTTGATTTTCAGTGAGAGAATTACTAAATAAAATGAGAAGAAATAGATGATAAAAGCTGTTGATTAAAAGAAGTCAGAAAATATTTAGCTCTGTCTTGGAGTTATTTATACTTTATTGAAGTAATTGCAATTAATTTTTACCATCATATATTTTTAAAATGTTCTTATCTGACATTGAAAAAATTATTTTCTATTACTAAATTGAGGAAATACAAACTACTTTAGAAATTCTAAACAGTTAACTATTCAAACTTCACATAGTACCCATGGGTCCTGTCACTGGATCTAACCAATACCTTTATCCATTGTGACATGTGTCCTTAAGGACCCAAAGATTTGTGAGTTCAATACCTGGTTAAGGCAGTGGAGAATTAACAGGAGATAACTGATAACTGACATCCATTAAACATGGCATGTGGAACTAGAACAGTCTACCCCAGCGAGCGAAATAAAGGGTTCAATTTGACATTCCGACTACCTGAAGAAAGCCGGAGTGTACATCAGCCGAAATGTTGTGATAAATATGGCAACAAAGATGAGGACAATAGTCCGAATAATCTAAATGGCGTCTTCTATAAAATTTACAACAAATCCATTTTCTTCTGCTGATAGCAACACATTCAAAGTTAGATAACATTTTATGTTTGTTTAAAGATCTTCCCATGAATTGAGCTGACCTTTTCTGACCCCTACCCTTAGTGCTTCAGACAACACTGTGATTATGTCAACTTAAAATTTATACTGAACTTTGGGCAAAAACTTGCAGTGATACAACTATTACATGAACTCTTTTAACTATTTTTTTTCTTTTTCTTCATTTTCACATTTGTTCTCAACAGTAAAAACAAAAGTGTTGAAAAAGGGGGCCAACAGTGGCATATTACATTAATATAATTTGTCCTTTGGGTGAAATAAATGCTCAAAATATCAAGGGTTCATTCAAAACACTGTTCATATCTTTTGGTTTTACTAATTCCATCATTATGCTTTACCTTTAAAATGTCCAACATTCAATTTATTCACAAGAGAGCAATTAGTGTAGAATGAACAACCATTTGGGATTTTTTTTCTGTATGTCTGTTTTATCATACTGCTGGCAAGATAATTTCTTGTCTAAAATTCATCTTTTTTTTCCCAAGAAAGTTTAATATCATTTTTTTTTTTAATATTTTATGCATTGAAGATCTCTGGAGATAGGTTGAGTTCACAAAATTTTCATTGATACTGTTGATATGGTTTTTTGAGGGTCATTAGATAAAAAAATGTAGACATTTCAGATTTAATGTATACTAGCAGAAGTACTCAGCTATGTCTGTGTTTCTAGATATCTATAATGAATACACTCATACAAGTTTATTATGCTTTATATCAACTGCTTTGAAAAGATACTGACAATATACAGTTGGTCACAGAATGTTGGTCCTCTCAGAATTGTTACTTCTAACCAATTAAACAGTTCTATTTTGATACTGGATGCACTGGTTGTGCAATGGATAAAGACTGAGAATGACAAATTGGTGAACCGAACTTGAATTAAAATCAAATTTCTTTGCATTCACTTTCATGCAAATACTTTTGAGTAAGTTATGAATCCATCTTTTCTTCTCCCATTTATGGGTTAAACAGTAAGGCAGATTGAGCTCTTCAGCCTTATTCAGCAATCAGTCTAAGAGAAGGACAAATCTGTATTGAAAGCCATATATATCCCTGATGAAGCACATACTATACAGGCAACAAAAGGATTGCATATTTCACAATGATTCTGATTCCAACTGTGGTCCATCTGATGGATAGATGGAATGTTGTAATAATTTGAAAAGGCATCATGATCTTTTCACCATCTCCATCTATGGCAGATTGCCCACCAACATATAGTTCTCTCCAAGTTGCAAGCTTTGAGTAATCATATTTATTTATTTATTTATTTTTGTCTGGTCATATGTAACACACCAGTTCGAGGCTTGCTGAAGTGGTTGTCCTGATCATCATTTTTACATCAGTTCTGGGCTACTGATCCACTCTCGTGACCATTTGGTAAGGGTCCAGAAATGGCTCCCTATGATCCAGAAATCTTTTAGTTTGATATGCTTATACAATTTTTATCAGTCTACTCTTCCACAATGACTTTTGTCAATGTGGAAGAAGGTATTGTATCTCAACACCAGAGTTGGAAAATTTATACACAAGCAGGTTTAAAGAAAGTTTTCCTCTTCCATAAAGTGGGTTTACTCATGCCAGATACCAACCTGAAATTTATTACTCTTTATATAAGATCTTTCCTTCTAGACAAACTGCTTAGATATATACAAGTACACAGTTTCCAGTTTTATAGCAACAGATTAGAAAATAGAACATTTAGTAAACTTATATCTATTTAGAAAATAGATTTAGAAAAAAATAGATGAAGTACTTGGCATGGAGCAGAAAATATCATAAACCCTTAAGAATAATAATTTTATACATTATGTTTATCATCATTATTATGTTTTGCCTTTTCTTAGTGTAATATGAGTTGCCCCTCAAGTATGTCCTGGGTATGACAATAAACTACATCTGGTAGCAAGGCCGCTGATTGGGAGATTGGAGGTTTTGAGAAGCATGGAACCACATCTTAATTGTTATTTTTCCCAGGTCCACCCTATCTGGGGTGGTAGCACCTGATAGGGTCCCAGATATGGGCAAATAGTAAACCCCCAAACAAAACATTAAGAAAGTATAAAAATACATTTTTTATAGTAAAAATACCAGCAATACATTTTTATATAAAATGGATCAACAATACATATTTATAGTAAAATGACCAAAAATAAACTTTTAAAGCAAAATAATCAGCAATACATTTTATCTGTAGTTGAAATGATACAATTGCATTCAAAATATATTTAGTTGAAGCCATAAAATTGAGTTTGGCTTATTTAGATTTCAGCCTGAAATAACCCATAGAGGTTGATATACCACGAAACAAAATCAACCAAACCAAACCAAGCCCCTCAAATCTCAGCCAGAGATTTCATGAGACATGTTTTCTGCATCAGAAGATGCAAATATTTTACTGATTTCTATCTTGAAGTCCTTATATTTGCTTATCATTATTATCATCACTGTGATATAGTAACAATTCTCATAGTAAATAGTAAATCTGGCATTGCTGACAAAGCTAACCTGGCCGCCAGTCTTGAAAAGGACTTCCAATCTGTAGTTGTCTAAGGCAGGAAATGGCTTGTAAACTTTAAAATTTTCCAAAATGAAACTGCTTGTATTTACCCAGCATTCAGAACCCTCCCTGCCTCCTATCAGCATGCGTGATGCACATTTCTCTGCACTTTCTTGGTCTCATGTTTTCCACTGATCTGATGTGGAACAACTACACTGAATCAATAGCTTCATCAATCACAAGGAAATTTGGTACTCTGTGTTGTGCCAGAAGGTTTTTCTCACCTGAGTTCATCCTTCAAATCTACCATTTATCCTTGCATTGAATACTGTTGCCATATATGGTCTGGTGCCCTTGCTGTTCTTCTCAAGGTCCTAGACAAAATCCAGAGAATGATATGCAATATGATAGATCTTGATCTGGCATCTTGTCTACAGTAATTTTCTCACAGATGTGATGTGACTTCCTTCTGTCTTTTCTATAAATATTTTCGTGGCAACTGCTCTGATGAGCTACTTTCACAGGTACTCCAAATGCGAGAATTAAAGCATGCTACTAGGTTGGCATCTCAGTCTCACCCTTTCACTGTCGAAACAGTTAAATGTAAGTGCCTCTTCTATTCCAACAACTTCTTCTCTTGCACTTCCTGCTGGTAAAACTCCCTCCCTCCTACTTGCTTTCCCTGATAGCTATAATCTTTAAATATTATGTCACTCAGCATTTTCTGATGCCTTGATCCTGATCCTGATCCTGATCCTTGTCTATATCCTTTCCTCAAACAACCATCTTTACATTTGCTCTCACTCTCTGTAACACCTTGTATACTTGTGGCACTCCCACCTTGCTTGAGGTGAAATGCTTAAAAAAAAAAAAAAATTAGCATATGAAGCTTTCTTTGACTAATTAAGCTTTCAAGCTGAAAACTTTTATTTTATTATAGTGGATGGTTGTAAGCAAAAGGGGAGATGGGATGTGCTTATTTTATTATCACAATCACTATTATTATTATTATTATTATTATTATTATTAATAATAATGATAAAAAGTATTAATATGAATATATTTGTATTTTTATACAGAAAAATATTAAATAAAAACTAAAAAAATTGCTTAAGGTTGGTGCAAAAATAATGTCGTTTTCTCACACAGTAACATATGTGAGAAAACATTATTTTTGCACCAACCTAATAGAATATATTCTGTTCATATCCCATGAGATATATTTGTTAAATTTCACAACAAAAGATTGGTGTACAGTAATATAAAGGAAAAACAAACCAGCAAACCTGAAAAGAAAAATATGGACACTTGAGGACACCTTGCCAGGTAGCAATGCTTAGCAAACTTGTCTACTGAAATGAGTACAGTCCTAAATAGGTTCTAAACACATGATTTCATATTCTAATAAAACAGTGGGTCCAAACTTTCTTTTTTTCCTATGCACTGATTTCATCATATTTCAGAATGTTTCCCTCGTTCCAAAACTATTTAACTCAAATGGTGCATTATAGAATTGTGAAAAGAGGAGAAGAAAAGAATACTGAACTGTTATGTGATATCTGTCCTTCTTTAAAGCAGAGAATGTTGGACGATTTCCTCAAAGATGAAGAAAAGATTTGAGGCGACAGAGATGTGGTTCTACAGAAGGATGCTAAGCCTATTATGGACTGAGCGTGTGAACAACACTGGGGTCTTAGAGAGGTTGCAAACAATGAGGAGGTTTATACTTAATATCAAAAAGAGGCAGCTGAAGTTTCTGGAACACATGATGAGGAAGGAGGGCCTGAAGAATCTGATGCTCACAGGTTGAATAGAGGGAAAGAGAGAAGTAAAAACAATGCATGACATACCTGGTGGACTTATTAAGCAAATAGATGACAGAACATTGTCTGGGGGAGGAAGCAGAGGGAAGGAACTTCTTGAGAGCTGCAAGGGTTAGAAGGAGGTGGAGAGCCATGATCACCTATGTCCTGAAAGGACATAGCACATAAAAGAAGTTTATAGAACAATCAATATTCTAACAAAACAATGTCATATAATTAAACATATATGTTTATAAACATATAAACATGTCTATAATTAACTGAACTAAAATATTATCAAACTGAAAAACAGTTAATATTATCCAATAATCTGTTTGTTTATATTCTTTTTTGTGTGCAAATCTTGTCACCTATTAAAAAGAAGAGGTAAAATGAAGAATTATGTATAACAAAGGAAAATGTAAAGGAGCTAAAAGCCAACTGCTGTGGTTACAATTTCCCCATGTTGAATTATCCTCTTTACAGCTTACAGCCATCAAACAAACCAAGACATACAGAATAACTGCATCTCCATATTTTCTTCCTCTTCATATTTAATTCATTGCTTTCAATACATAATTACATATTCAATTAGAAACACATACCTTCATCAATACCATTGTAACTAAAAATGAATAATCAGTTTTACAAAGCCTGGACTATGCCATGACAAAAGTTTCTAATAGCAAGAGAAATAATTTGCTTTTCATACAAGTATTAAGTTGCCTTTTATTGATATTTATATTTTTTAATAGTAACTTTTTAATGTTTTTTTTTAACCCAACCTTTTTTTTTTTTTTTTTTCTTCTTACTATAAATATATTTTTAGTGGGTATATGTGTTTGAGTTACTATCCCTGTTGTTTTTATTTTCTTAAATAGTGAAATTAACAACTGGCCTAGATCACTTCTAGACTTCTCGATCTAGGCCAGTTGTTATTAATTTCAGTTTTTAAGAAAATAAAAAACAAAAAAAAAACAGGGATAACAACTCACATGTGTACCAACTAAAAATAACATTTATAGTAATAAGAAATAATATAAAAAATATTTTTCAAGAAAATAATAAAAAATAATGCCCAAATTTGCGATGTTAACAAAATCAAAATCTTCCAGATCCACCCACAAAATTTAACCAATTACTCCTTGGCCTGTGTCCAACTCTTCTCCAAAATGCCATTGAAATTCATTGAAAACTTTTGGAGATATTGTGTGAACAAACAGATAAAAAATAAACAAAATGACAGGCACTCATACGTGAATACATAGCCTCTGTCCAACTTTCTTAGCAGGAATAATTATAGACAAATATCTTCTAGAATTTACATATATATCTCCTCATTTCAACCTGGAAATACCAGAGAACTTTAAAGTGCACATCAACAGTATTATATACATACATATATTTTGCATGCAAATAAATAGTTTATCTTTTATAAAACTGTAAGTAGACCTTCTTTGGCAAAGGCAATGAATTAAAGAAATGTACTTATAATTATAGGGTGTATTTTTAGTTTATTACTTGTGTTTCCTGTTCCAAAATAATTATCTCAAAACCTGTTATTTTCACTCAATCATAAGAGTAAAGGTAAATTTTGTTGGCGTAATAGTTATCAACAAAGAAAATGGTATTTTATCACTGAGTTCAAATTCCAGTAAAGGCTGTTTGTATTCATTTTGCACTAATGTCCTTGGGAAAGGCATGAATCTATCAAGGATATGACAAACTAGATATTTTAGCTTTAATAGAACACCCTGTCTATGAATTGTACAACTCTGTATTGTTGGAGGTTTTAATTTTTGTGTGGCCTTGTTTAAATTTCAACAGATTTACAAAAAGGGGGAAAAATAAAGAATAAACAACAATGTTTTGTAAAATAATAATATGGTAGATGATACTCAGTTTTTGTGCATTTACATGTTTGTGTAGACATAATTGCTAGAGACAGTGATACATATGTTTGATTCCTTTAAGAAATTTTAGGATATTATATGGATGGATTAATGTTATGAAAGAATTCTTTCATGTTGGTTTTTTGCATGGTTGATTTTGTTTAGAAGCATATTAAGTTCTATAGGTTATTTAATGCTGAAATCTAAATATTTTGAACACAATTTTATTGCTTCAACTAAATATATTTTGAATGTGATTAAATACTCTCAGCTACAGATAAAATGTATTGTTGGTCATTTTGCTATAAAATATATTGTTGGTAATTTTACTATTGCCAGTAATTTCCTTATACAAAAATGCATTGCTGGTATTTATACCACAAAAATGCACTTTCACATTTTCATAGTATGTTGTTTTTGTCCAAAGATGGGATCCTAACAGGTGCTACCACCCCAGATCAGGGTGAACCTGGGAACAGCAATTAACAGGTGGTTCCATGCTCCTAAAAACCTCCAATCTCCTGATCAAAGGCCTTGTTGCATGATGTAGAATTTTTATGAGGAGAAAAAAAAAGGAAATGTGACCAAACAGGAAATAAGTTATTTATTTTTTTGGTGAATAGCAAAAATCCAACAAGTTGATTCATATCGACATGCAATAGTGAACATCTTGAAAGGCAAGAAATGAATCTCTTTTCCTCATTTCTTCTTTTTTGATATGTATCTTTTATATATTTTTCACATGAAGGTAGATGTAAACATATGACTTAGTGTGCAATTGTTTTTAAAAAAAATAATTTTAATTTTTGAGCATACTAGTTGAAATGTATTAAAATTTAAATAAATTATTATAGAGATAATTATTAAATAGATATAATTTTGCAACAATTCATTATAAGTTTTAAATGATGGCTAAATTTTACCTTTGTATGAAAATTATAAGCTGATTAAATTCTGCTTTAAGTTGATTTCTGATGTAATGAAATAACCTGTCACCCCCATGAGTGACTACACTATAGGTAGTAACTACCTATAAGTATCCATAAGGCAACAGATTACAGGTGTCTTGCTGAGATCTGTTGAGTACAACTCAGACTTACATGAGAACTACCAACCTTCCAATAGCAGCACTCACTACTGGATTGACTTGTGACAACCAAGCGCATAACTGTACCTTATTTCTTATTGTACTGGTTTCTACAATAAACATTTACCTATTTATCCACCATGTTTGTCAAGTATATATTCCTATTAGCACAGAATATAGCAATTTCATCTTACTTGGAATATCATATTTCATTAATAATATTTAATAAAAATAAGTTTTCTTTTACTTGAAGATGGTCAACATATAAAATATATTTTAATGTTGTATCTGTTATAATTTAAAAGTATAAAATTTATTTTTAGCAAATTTTAATTCATATAGGTTTTCATAATTATTCCTTATACACATATATTAAACCAGTTCAAATTAAAAACTAACCAGGAGGATAATTCTGTAAGGCTATCTTACCCTAGACACACCCACTGATGTAACTGCAGTTCACATAGTATCTCAACAACCCTACAATGGATTAGGTGATTATGTATGCATATGAGTAAGATATTGTGTTTTTTTATCTGCATATTAGATACACAGTCATTTTTATCAAGATATAGTGATGCAGTCAGAGATTTAAAGTGAGATTAAAATATTATCAGCCTTTTAGAAATAGAATTAAGTGTAAACTGAAAACAGATCAAGTTCAATAGAAACTCAGCATTGACCATTTGTTCATTATGATGACATCATGAACAGGGTGACGTGCAGTTCAGATTTGTTACTGGGCTAAATGCATCATCAGTTATTAAATACATTGAAAATCCCTTTTCTCATTCTGAAAGAGGCTTTTAGATTTTATGATTACATGACATCATCATAATGCTGCTTTTAAAAGTAATTTGAAAATGTGAACCACACAGCATCTCCAAAAACCTCCAGAGAATGACCAGAAGTGGGGTTGAAAGCTTGTACAGAAACAAGAAGACTTAATTAAAAATATTCCATCTTTAATCAAACTTGTATTAATATAAGATTACTGCACAAATATATATATATATATATATATATATATATATATATATATATATATATATCTAAGTATAGGATTGGTGTATACAGAATAAATTCCAATAACCAAAAAATACTATTCTTAAAAGAGCGTTTAATACAGAGTAGAGCAAATATAATATATTCAAGAATTATAACATAAATATGTTATAAAATCACTACAAAAATAGCCATTTTGTTACAACACTTCTGGTGTCTTATGAAGTGATGGTGTTGAATGTAGAATAAAGAGTTTCCTTTATTCTACATTCAACACCATCACTTGATAAGACACCAGAAGTGTTGAAAAAAATAGCTATTTTTGTAGTAATTTTATAACATATTTATGTTATAATTTTTGAAAAATTATATATATATATATATATATATATATATATATTCAATAATATAGACATATTGTGTCATTTTATTTTTATACTGTTTTTTTTTCCAGTTGTCTAATCAGTTTCTTGATGTTAAGATGAAACTCATCATGGAAGGCAGTATAGTTTTTGTCAATCCAAGTACATTTATTGTTTTTCAAGATCATCTTCAGGGATAAATTACAAAGGCAAACTTATTGTAACTGCAATAATTTATCCCTGAAGATGATCTTAGAAAAAGATCAAAAGTACTTGGATTAACAAAAACTACAGCGCCTTCCTTGAGGAATTTTATCTTAGCATTAAGAAACTGATTAGACAACTGGAAAGAATTATTTACACTATTTACATTGTTTTCCTCATCTTTGTTGCCGTATTCATGATGTTTCAGCTGTTGTATGCTCCAGTCTTCTTCCGGTGACTGAAATTTCAAACTGAACCCTTTATTTCATCCAGCAGTGTAGATTGCTCTAGTTCCATGTACCATGCCTCTTTCAGGTATCTCAGTATCAGTTATCTCCCTTTAACTCAACTCTTCAAGTTTTTTTTTTTTTCACCTCAGCTGTAGGACACATGGCCAAGTGGATAAAAGCGTTAGTTGAATCCAGTTGTGATTTGAATATCTGGCTACAGCTGTGGTGAACTCTGTTGCTATCTCACTAAGTGTTTTAATGCTGATTCTCCTCTGTTTATATTGGTAGAGATAGACTCAACTTGAACACAATTTTAGATTCTTGATCTTCTGTTTGATTGACCAATGTTCAATCCTTAATTCTGGTTTGCTGGTTTTGTTATTTTACTGAAACTACATTGTATGTTGTTTACATTATGGTGACTAAATGTCTAAGATAACTAATGGTTTAATCCTGGCTACATTTATCCATGTTCACGAAAATATCTTTTAGGTTTTTGTAGGTGCAAGATATCCTTACAAGTTTTCTTTTTTGATGACTGAGTGTGGGAAGAAATTATCCAGAGTGTTGGTTTTCCTAAGTAATTTTGACTAATACTTTAGCCATTTTCAAGGAAAAAAGGAGGTTAATTTTCTATAGTAATGAGAATTAATAATATATTTTGTTTTCTCTAGTGATTTGCGTGAGAAGCATTTTTGTAACAATGTTTCTTTTTAGTGGAATCTTGTTTAGTTTCTGAATACAATCAAAACATTCTGCCAAGTTTGTACATGATGCCATTAATTGAAAGTCTGATGATTTTATAAGAATTGCTTCTAATATCTTCAGATGATTTTTACAGTTAGATGTTCTTATTATCTCTGTGTTGTCTACAAGAATTTTTCATATATACATATATAAATATATATATCATAAAGAGGTAATTATACAAAGAATTAATCAGTAATATTAATGTAATTAATGGCAAAATCACTACGTTAACCAGACTTAATAAGGCATTAACTTATTAACAATATACTGCACAATTTGATATAAAAAAATAAAAAAACAAATGAAAACTACAGACAAAAGTTCATTTTCTCCATCAAGACATTCATTTCTGTAGTTTAGTGCTAGCAGCAAGCAGAAATATTTCTCCTCCCGATGATGGCCATTTCGGCTGAAACTAGTCGAGGAATCTAAATGGAATAATAATAATAAAAAAAACGAAAGAATATTAATCTACAACCCAGTGTGTCTGAGGATTTTAATTTATTAATTTTTTAATTTTTTTATTGTTCAAAATATATATATATATATATATATATATATAAGGAAAAAACTTATTCCACTTTATCTTAGTTTTTCCCTAAAACTGGTCTTGATATATAAAAATATATATATCATTTTCCTATATATAATGTTAGGTATGCCACAAAGTTTCCAGTGTACTTTTTTCACTTTGGCAACTAGAGACTGATTCCATAGTTAAAAACAATTTTTTCCTTTGTGTGTGAGTATATATATATATATATATATATATATATATATATATATATTAGGTTGGTGCAAAAATAATGTCGTTTTCTCACATAGTAACATATGTGAGAAAACGACATTATTTTTGCACCAACCTAATATATATATATATATATATATATATATATATATATATATCACACTACAGTTCAAAAGTTTGAGGCCACCACTGGTAATTATTTTAAATTGTTCCAAAAAGGAGTTGTTTTGTACTTTAAATAAGAGAAAATTATTATGCATGGTTAAAAAAAGTGAGACATATTTTATTAGAAATTTTATTATGACAAAAAGAAAAAAGAATTTTATGATTAAATTTTGCCCTCGTCAAAATATCCTCCTTTAGCCTTGATTACTACAGCACAAATCTTTGGCATTCATTACAAAGGTTTCTCAAAGTATAAGTTTGATAATTGATTCTATGCTTTTTTCCATGATTCTAAGAGCTCTTTTTTTTTTGGGGGGGGGGTCCCACTCTTCTGTCTAGTTCATCCAATGTTAATTCTGGGTTGGCTTCAAACTTTTGAACTGAACTGTAGTGTGTGTGTGTGTGTGTGTGTGTGTGTGTATATATATATATATATATATATATATATATATATATATATATATATATAATATATATGCGTGTGTGTGGATAGATATTAAGTATGCCAAATGAAATACAGAAGTATATTTTGCACTGAAATGATTAGTGAATTCAGGTGATATAGATTTCACACTGGATGAAATATAAGTAGAAGTAAGATAATATTATCTTACTTCTATTTCAGATATAATTTTAATGGATTTGAATTTCAAAGCAGGTTGTTGTCATGTTGGATTAATCATAATGTTAACAGCTAGGTAAGACAAACACTACATTAAAAAAAAATCTAACAAAAATATAATCATTTTTATTTAAAATTTTTTACTCTCATAGAAACAAATTAGAAGTAATTAAAAAATTATGCAATCATTCTATCTTGATATATAGGTAATGCATATATGAGGAGGTGCTGAAAAATTCACAAGCTGACCCATTTCCAAAGATCGCTATTTAAATGATAAAATATTAGAATACAAGTTTTAGGATTTGGGTTAAGCAAAAACTTTCAGCAATCCCTAATATATGCAAACTCTCCACTAACACATGCTCTGACACATACAGACATGTTTATATATGATTGTATGTGTTGAGTAGCCTTCTTTTCTTTTATACTAAATGGCATGAAGAACACTTAGTTTTAACTTATTTCATTGAAAATGATTTCTTTTGATTGTAAAGTGATAAATGTTATATTTTAAAATTAGCATATTTTTGAATATTTATGTTGGATAAAAATAAACAATATTTTCAATGATTAAAGATAAAAGGAAGACTTATCTTAACTGACATGTTGCATCCTCTGACAGACTTTATCAATTTAAATGTGAGGATTTTATTTAGCAGCAATTAGTTAAAAAACAAAAGTAAAGTGTTGTGAGTTTTTAGAAATTTTTAAATTTAAGAAATGCTCATAAATATTCATAAGGTTAAGTGAAAAGTCTGGGTAAATTATGGAGGATGCTAATGACGTAATTTAATATCTAATAAATGAAATTGAGTAAACGATTTTGAATTTTTTTATGCAATTAATATTTTGATTATTTTAATATCGAATAAATTTATGTAATATATATATATATATATATATATATATATATATATATATATATAATAAATATTTAACTTTTCAAATTTTTAACATTTTTATAGTTATGTATGTTGGCTTAGGAAAAAATCTGGGACACAGATTTATATTTTGATAAGATTCAATAGCAGCACTCTTGAGAATTTTCTATTTAAGTAAGTTGTCTTTTTTTTTAATAAGTGTGGCATTCTTTAGATCAAAGTTATGGTTGAATTCATTTCTATGTATAACTAATGCTGTTGATAAATT
Organism: Acanthosepion lycidas; assembly: GCA_963932145.1. Classification (NCBI taxonomy): domain Eukaryota; kingdom Metazoa; phylum Mollusca; class Cephalopoda; order Sepiida; family Sepiidae; genus Acanthosepion; species Acanthosepion lycidas. Next base: position 70,219,544 of record OZ010594.1, on the reverse strand, counting down.
GTTGTATATAAGATCCTTTTTGCATTCATAGATATGTTTTTCTTAATTTCTGCAATTTCAATATATTGTAAATTTTTATTTTAAATTTAAAGCTCTGATTCTAACATGAAAGAAAATTTGTTCAGTTCATGAAAAAGCTACTATGTAATCAAACATATTGAAAGTTGTTTTAGTAGTTTCATACAGGAGATTTCTTGCTGCATGATGCCCTCTAGTTGAAAAGACGAAATCAATGCATTACTTGAGAATAGTCAGTATTATATAATGCAGGTGGTAGCCAAAATATCCAAATCAAGCAGTGAAAATCATTTGCATCAGTCTGATTATGTTAGTCAATTTCATGTGTGGCTTCCACCTAAGTGAAAAAAATCTAGTGAATTAATTTTCCCTTTGCAACAATTTTTTTCTGTTCTTGAAGCAACTTATGACAATGATGTAAGTGATGGTGGGACAAGTGAAATAAACTACCACTAACCATACCAAATTTTGGTACTTCATATCAGCTAGTATGGGCTGCAACCCAGAACCCCCAAAATTCTCTAGTCTCTAAAACTAGAAAAAAATAGATATAAGAACAGAGGAGATTTGTTATTTACAGATGTAATAGGGCTCCTTTAAACTAATTTGAAACAATTTAGGTCAAAAAAGCATCATCTAAAAATATATGGTGGGTAGGGCGGGGGCAACATATTTAATGGAGGGACCCCCAAACTCTAGAACTGAAACAATGTAATATAATTATAAACTGAGCAAAATTAGATAAAATTTCATTTCTATGACACTGTAGGTAAATTTTTAAATTAAGTGTTTACATGCTTAGTGTAAAACACTTTATTTATGTCATGCAGCTTTTGGTTTCATCAAATAAAGCTATCCTTATGATACCAGATTATGGATAAAATGTTGTATTAATATTTTTTTTAAATTAAATGTATTTTTTAATCTGACATTATTACTTATTACTATAAATGTAAAGGAATATGGGCTTTATTCAGTGTTGCAATTCAGAGAACTGACATGTTGATAATCTGAATTTTGAACATTCTTGGGATTTTATTGCTTTTTATTTTTCATTTTTATATATTTATTTATTCTGTTTAGTTCTCAAAATAAGATTCAATCAGCTCTTGAGAATTAATTGGTTACTAAACAGTACACTTTTATTCCAGTCTGATGTCTTACTTTTTTTTAATAGGACTTCTTAGTCTAGACTGGTTGACATTAATTTGACAAAGAAAATAAAAAAGCAGGGATGTCAATGCAACCATATGTACCCACTAAAAATAACACATGCATGCACACACATACATTCATACATATCTATCTATCTATATATATATATACACACACACACACTACAGTTCAAAAGTTTGAGGCTACTCCTGGTAATTTTACATATTGACCCAAAAAGTAGTTGTTTTATACTTTAAATAAGAGAAAATTATTATATATAGTTAAAAAAAATGAGACATGATTTTTTTTTATTAGAAATTTTATGACAAAAAGAAAAAAAGCATTTTAAGATTAAATTTTGCTCTCATCAAAATATCTTCCTTTAGCCTTGATTACTGCAACACAAATTTTTGGCATCCATTGCAAAAGTTCCTCAAAGTATAAGTTTGATTATTGATTCCATTCTTTTTTTAATAATTCCTTAGAATTAGCTATTTTTCATTTTTTTTTTTTTTTTCACTCTTTTGTCAAGTTCATCCCATGCTAATTCTGGTGATGGCTTCATACTTTGGGGCTATAATATATATATATATATATATATATATATATATATATATATATATATGTATATGTATGTGTGTGTGCATTCTTTGTAGAACAACAAATTATGAAAAACTGTGTGTGTCGTTATATAAGTAACACATATGTTTATAGATGTAGGCATGTTAGTATGTATTCATGTTCCCTTATTCATTAAACTATTTATCCTCTGTACTGTTGCCATCTCTTCTGTGCCCAATTTTTATAATTTCACCCTATAAATAGTCACTTCACATCACATAATCTAATCGTCTCTAAATGCTTCATTTCCAACTCTTTTAATAATTGTGCATCAATGCAGTAAGGCTGTCACAGCAGCAGCAGCAGCAGGTTATGCAGATATTACATTGCATATGCTTTTTGTAAAATCATAAACTGTTATGTGCCTTCCTATCTGATACAGTTACTAGTGTCAGCTTTTTGAATTTGACTGTAGACATTGATCAGTGTTGCAATTCAGACAACTGTCATGCTGGTAATCTAAATTTTGAAAATTCTTGGAATTTTATTGCTTTTTATTTTTCATTTTTATTTATTTATTTATTCTGCTTAGTTCTCAAAATAAGATTCAATCAACTTTTGGGAATATTAACACTTTTAATATTAAAACAAATATTAAAGCATCATTAACATTTAGATGCAGATTTATAAAAAAAAAAATCACATGTTTCTACTTTTTACAGACGGTTTTTAATTTTCTTTACTAAATTTATTGCCTTAAATCAAAGATTCTAATAAATTTTAACCGTAGCTCATTTATTTCAGGTCAGATTTTTATCAATTTCTAGAAACTTTGATTGATTGATTTCTTTTATGACTTATCCATCCTTTGTGGGTTATTTAAAACCAAAACATATTTTAGATTGTAAGAAAAAAAAAAATATATATATATATATATTGTACATATGCATGCAAGGGAATATTGCATTAACAAATTTTTGAGAATAACAATGATTTTTCTAGATACAAGTCCTACTATTTTGCCAATAGCTGAGGGGGAGAAGATGGATTCCTACCTTTCACAAGGGTACTTGCACCTAAGTAAATGTAACAAACCTGACCAGAATTCAAACTCAGCTTACTTATTTCTCATTCTGAGCTGCTCTATAGAAACATAATCCATCTCCTGATAAATATGCCAACAATTATGACTGAAAGGAAAGTGTAATCCAACTGCTCAAAAAAAAGAAAACCTTTTGATACCTACAAAATAATTTTCTTCCTTGTGAAATATTAATCTATTGTCACAAATTTTCCTTTGAAATTTTCTTTCCTATTCTTTTTGCTTCTATCCATTTCTTTGTCTTTTAACTCTTGCAGGTGTCCATAATAAAGAGACACATAGATTCATAAGATTCTATTAGAATTGACTAAATGCAAACCCATCTTTCTCCTTTTCCATTTCTTGTAGCTTCCTTTGAATAAAACATCTTGTTTTACCTTTTTAATCATATCTCTTGAGATTCTCTTTTGGTCTTTCAGTATTTACAAGGTGCTATCCAAGAGTTCAAGGAATTAATCATGAAAAAATTACTTATGTAATATTATCATTTTAAAGACAATATGACAAAATCTTTCATACATAAAATTATTGTTTGTTTAATTCTGGACTTTGTCAATTAATTTTGGCATGAAGGTGTGTGGCTTTTGAGACTTTCTTCAAATATGGATTTTCTCCTTGCAGAGTTGTGAGAAATTAACCTTTTCCCTCTCGGATGGGGCACTTATATAACTTCCTGTCATTCACTTGTTCCACATGTGCACGTCATAAGCAGCCGAGTTGATCACTTGTTTATATGATGGGGAAAGCCAGTGATATTCTTTGAGGTGTGATTATACACCTGACAGCATTGAGGTTACCTTCCTGGTCAGCTCACTGATGCACTTGGCTCCTCTGATGCTCTGGTATAACACTGATTACAAAATCTCTTTTGGTATCTCTTAGGATAAATCCAGTATATAATGGGTATTTTAGAACAAAGTTCTTTATTAATATTAAATTCAGTTCTAACCTCTGGTATTTCCTGGCGTGAAATACTGTTTCAGGTTGTATATTGGCCTGCAAACACATATCGAATGATGGAAGACAACAACAAACCAAAAAAAAACTTGAGTAAAAATAAATATTGCCAAGTTTATTTTTGTTAAAGAAAAATACATAATAATAATGTTAGTGTGAATTAGGAAAGAAAAGAAAGAAAGGGTAAGAAATAGAGTAGTCCTGAGAAGGACAATTTTGTGGTCACTATAGAGTGGATGACCTAAGTAGCACAGCCTTGTGACTGTTAGTGTTGTCCTGAAAAGGACAGTTTATTGCATATCATTGACAAGAATGGCTGGAGCGATGGCAAACTGGAGATGATGATGGCTGGCTAGCTGGAGCTGCTGCTGATGGCCAAGAGCTGTTGATAGGCAGTCGCTTGCTGCTGGAACAGATACTACACTTGATCCTAGTCATCTGGGCCACAGAACACTGTATTTACCTATGCCTCCCAATTGAGACGGGATGCAACACAAGTTCAGTTAGTTAATGTTGGATACCTGATGACATACACTCGGGTTAAAATACTGGTCAATTTTTATTCAGCCTCTGCTTACGCGGGATCAGGCACAAAACTTGTCTTAGCTGGTCATGGCAGCAAAAAAGATATTACAGTATGATCATAGTCTCTGGATGGCAGAACATCGGTATTTACCCATGCCCCACTACCAAGACAGGATGCAACATCAAGGTCAGTTATTTAACGTGGAGAACCTGAGTGTAACACTCAGGTCACTGATCAAAATATTGGTCAATTTTTACTCAAACCCCACTTGCACAGTATTGAGCACAAAGCTTGTCTTAGCTGGTCATGGCAGCAGAACAGATCCTACAATATGAACCTAGTCTATGGACTGCAGTATGCTGGTATTTACCCCCGGCCCTCCCACACTGGAACAGGATGGAACACAAGGTCAGCTATTTAATGTGGGGAACTCAACTTGGGTCATTTGCCAATTTTTACCCAGCCACCACTTGTGTGGGATCAGGCACAAAACTTGTCTTAGCTGCTCATGCCAGCAGAACAGATACTACAATACAATCTCTATTTACCAGAGATCCCCAACTGGGTTAGGTTGTGACACAAGCTCAGTTTTTAACATGAGGAACACCAAGCACATTCACTCAAGCTACTGGACAAAATTTACCCAGTCCCCACTTACGCGGGATCGGGCACAAAACTTGTCTTAGCTGGACGTGGTTGGACAATGCCACAGAAATGATGATGGTCTCAGGAATTGCTTTTGAGGCCTCTTTATATTGTGAACCAGTCTTACAACAAAGTTGGTTAAGCTTTTTCTTTCAGTTGTGTTTAAAAAATGTGGGAGTGTTGACAGGATACGACAATACATACTACACTTACCTGCACACCTAGTTTCCACTCTCTCTTTCAAAGTAGTTAGCACACTGGCTCACAAAAAGTAATGGCAAAACTTTATATTATGGTCTGCACATAATGTTCAATTTCCCCAAACTGAGGAAGTACTTCATATTTATACATCTTTAACATACATTTTTGTCACACAATTTCCTAGTGTGTCTATTGTGGAAATAGGATTTAGACAGTGCTATGATTATGCAAGGTCTAAAAATGAAAGCACACCAGTGGTATGGCATAATATTTTCATGAGTTTGAGATTTAAAATGAGGCAGATTCCACAAAATTCCTCTTGAAATGTCGGTTGTAAGCAAATCAGATGAAATCTTGCATTCCTTGCATTCAGGATCATTGATTTAAAGAAAAAATTCTTCGTACAATTAGTTCAGTGCTTTCTTCAATGGATGTACCATGATCTCTCAGAAAAGTCTTTGATAGAATGATTTTTGCTGAAAGTGA